>OX454264.1:52040719-52517964 GCA_949715065.1 Periphyllus acericola
TCGTGCCTACATGAGAATATCATGGAAACGTACAAGTTACTAAACGCTCTAGTCATCATCCGTGTTACGCGTATATTACAATATCTCATATGCATTAATTATACAGGAGCTCGATAAAAGTAGTAGTCGGTACGGACTAGGTATACATAGAGGACTATAGATTTCATGGTTGAGCAACCTCAGTATTGGAAACACGACGGTATTAAGATCAATTTTCGAAATATACAATTATCGTGTCGTTTAAATATAATCTTATAAAGAAGATTATTACACTCCCGTCATAAGACGCACTTGGGTTTTTTAATTAAATAATATTTTTCTCATCAGCGTAGGTATAAACACGCCGCTTGAATATAACCTACGCTCATTACTCAAAATAATATACGTATATATTGCAGGTCATAAATAATAAACGCACGTATAATGATCTGTTATTTACTATTTGATTACGTGTTTATTATTTCAAAAAAAATATATTACATTTAGATACGCGTATTCACGTGTGATATGAATAGACCGTGTCGACGTGCTGCGCTCAAGTATATGGAAAAGAAGAACACCGAGAGGCAGTTTATTAATAACACGGATTTGTCGGCGAAAATTAAAATTCAATATTCTGTCAAACGTAGCGCTCACGGGGCGCGATGGGTATAATAATAATATTATACACGACGCACGTATAATAAATTGTTTTTTTTTTTTTTTGACATTGCCTTCGCGAGTTTTGTGCGCTGCGTGCGGTTAATATTATTGTTATTGTATGTACGCATGTACGTATCGGATAATGTGCACGAAGCATATCGCTAAAAGGTATACGTAATAATAATAATAATGACGGTGGTATGAAAAAAAAATAAAATACATAGGTTTAAGTCCACCACGCGAATGCCGTGATGTGTGTTCATATAATGTAACGGCGCGTGTATGCGCGTATTGCATTATTTATAAGGTGAAATTAGCGAAGGACGGTCGCCGCCGATATTGCAGGACTTTTTGTAGTCGGGCAAGCGTGTGCAATTTTCGCGGGAAAATACAGATAAAAGCTGCCTTAGTCGTGATTAGTGGCTTGCTTTTAGAAATGCTATTTTTCGATGGACAATTTTTCTTTTTTTAATTTATTGAAAATAATTTGTACACATCTGAATTATTTGTGTATGTTGGCCGATAGCACAATGAAACAGTTTTAAAATAAAAATGAATAGTTAAAAAGTTTTGACGGTATTATAAAAAAACTGTGTTTGGTTGTTTTTAAAATATGTAAGATTTTCCATAACCTTAAAAACAAAAAGTAAGATACCCCCTTCAAAGAGGTTTCTCAATCATTTTGGTATACTTATAGATGATGCCGGCTGATCGATTCACCCCGAGACACATTACACATATTATTATACATACGTGGCGTAACTAAAATATTTTAAAAATGTTATAACATTTATAGCAAAAATGTCATTTTTCCTGATGTTTATTTTTCTTTTGGAAATTTAGAAACAAATTGTACTTATCCATATTAAATCCGTTATGTATTGCAATAGCATCGATAAAAGATACAAATTATTCAATCCGATATAATGTTCTTTAATATATTTTTATTTTTTTATATAAGCTGCATTGTGCACGTAAACATATAGTATGCACACACGCGTGCAAAATATATAGAAATAAAATACGGCCATTTGGGGCAGCATGGCCCCAAGCGACAGCATCACTGCAGTTTTGGAGTGACGGCGTAAACGTCAGCACACCGCCAATTGAAAACAGTAAATTCTCGTAAAACTTGCAGGGGCGAATACTGTTAAACTACCGACCGCGACGATTTGACCTACTGATTTGCGGGGTCACGAAGTAGGTATATGATAATTTAAATTATACTTATGCTGTAAACTATGTATTGAATAATGGATTTTCGTATTTGTTAACGAGATGTAGCTTTTTGTGATGGACGAATTTCCTGTTTTTATCGTACCCGCGCATAATTTTTGACCTCATTAAAATATATATGTAAACGTATACATGGACCTATATATATATTACAAATATCAGTAGGATGTCTGTTACATTTCTGTTTATACCGATTCATAATTTTATAGATATAAAACGGGTCGAACACTCAAATCAGTATATAATATTTAGTGTAAGTACATTTAAAAGTAGTATAAGTACATACGATTTCATGTTATACATACATACATACATATACATATATATATATATGTATATATATATATATATATATATATATATATATATATATATATACAGGGTGTTCCATCGGGATTTACACAGAGTGATATCTCTCGTGTTCATAGAGATAATCAAAATCTGTTTTTTTTTTTATAAGCATCCCTGGTCAATGGCACTTTTTTTGACAATAATTTGGTAAATATAAGTGTATTATTAAAGAAGTTAAAAAATTAATTTTTTGTTTTATAACTTTTATCTATTTTGAAGATAGCCTTTTTAGGGCTTATTTTTCTAAACATTTTAAAGGTTCAACTTTAAATTTCATTAACTCTTTGATTTTAAATAATTTTTCTAGTTTACATGAAAATAGTGTACTATTTACACAATCTTAAATAATAATAACATTATCAGCAAACTTTATCGGAAGATGGCAATAATTTTAATTATTTCTTTGTAAACTATAAAATTATTAAAATCATGAATCCAATGAAAATTGAAAGTTGAACCATCAACATTTTCAGAAAATGAAGCCCCATAAAATGGCTATGTTCGAATTTCACATCAATTATAAAATAAAATATTAATTTTTTAACTTCTGTAATAACAAACTTATATTTACCAAACTATTGTCAACAAAAGTACTTTTGCACAGAGATGCTAAAAAAAAAACATAATTTGATTATCTCTATTAAAACGGGAAATATCACTCTGTATATACCCTATATATACACAGAGTATATACGCATATATAATATGTACATTGTACACGCATGTGAATTATTTATTGAATTATGCGTTTTACATATAATATTTTAACAATTTCATAAAACGCGGAAACTCATTCAACCGCATCTATAATATGAGAATGGTTATTATTGTTTTTTATTCAATTACATTTCACGTTCATGACGTGTATCAAAAAGTTACGTACAAGGGAATGCACAAGGAAAAAATTTGTAAATAATATGCGTATAAATAATAATATATGTATTATATATTTATATGTATATGCATACGCGTGCGTACCTGTACTAAGAATTTAATTGGTTATAATTTAAAATCAATCGATATAATGCGGAGTACAGTACGAGTATAGTGTTATATAACGACAACGTTAAATAGAAGTGCGCAAACAGCTGCCGCAATGGCGGTGAATACATTATAAAATGCAATATCATGTGGGATAGCAGAGTGAAACTTAAAACAGTCATCATAATATTATGTACGTGTCGGGTATAGTTAGAGCTATCGTTACTAAGACACAATAATATAACGCGGTGAACTTTGTAATATTTAAATCTATCATAATTTAACTGATTGCGATGTACCCGTTGTTAATTCATTTTAATTTTGCAATAATATATTGTAAAGATGAACAATTGAATTTGATTACAAAGGAGTGAGAAAAAAAACGCATGCAATTTCGAACATTAAAACATTTATATGTGTAACTTATGATAATATGAATATATGTTCGTCTAGCATTTTTGATAAAATAAAATATTATATTGAACTGTTTATTGTATAGGTACATAAATAATATGCAATTCAGCATTAACACATTTCGGTACACATTTTACTACTTAATTGAAAAACTACATGTCTCATATTACAGAATTTATGTTCATTTACCATGATGTATATTTTTAATTTCTTTTGAATTCTTATGTTTCATCAATTTTATTACAACCATGCGGAAATGATTTCATACTTGCGTGGAAAAAACTTGTTTATTTGTGATGTGATACGACATGGTGTGATACGTTAATAACTGATTTCCGGAAAAATCTAAGAAAGAAACAGAAATATTAATTATAAATAACATGCAAACATCTAAAAAAAATAGGTAATCAAGTTCAAACAAACTGATTTAAAAATAATAATAGCGTTTTATTGTGAACTGTGCAACTATTGTGTAAAAATTTGTGAATTGGTAAAATAGCAAATTTAAAAAGCAATTATGTACACACCAATCATCAATACATAAAACAAATGTATTATATTGTCCTAGTTTAACAAGGCGTGAATAGCAAATTTAATTTATGTACGGGTCTCTCATATTGATTGGGTCTCTGTTCTGGAATTGGAAATGAGATTGCTATCTGCTATGATAATGTATAATTTTTCGTTATTTATTTATATTTAACTGGTACAGTTTTGAAGTGAAATACAATTTACAAGTTTATTGCTTCTAATGTTATCTATGCATTTCAAGATAGATTTCACTATACGTTTATTGAGAGTATATTCAAATTACACATATTTACTATATTTATATTTGTATTAGGTTAACTCTAAATGTAGGTTATATGATTTTCATATTAAAACTGTACGGTAAGAGTTATTATAAGTAGTATAAACGTGTAGGTATGCCGTAACATTTTGGGCATTATGCGACTGCGTCCTTAGACCCTAAGTCTGGTAAATCAAAAGTACCTTAATATACCTTATGTATCTGTAATTTTTATTAATCTAAGGTAAACATATTTGGGCTTTTTTTACGAGATTATGGAAATTTAATCTCATATGATTCAAATTCAAATTTTCCTCCCAAAATGTAGGCTGAAATGAGCAGTATTATGCAGCGTACCACAGATACTTGTGAACGTTTTCATTCAAAATTTGACTCTTTTTTCTATGCACATCGCATTCAAATACTCATAAATGTAGACATATTTTAAAACAGTGTTAGACAAATACCTAAATATACAAAAATATCGAAAAGTTAGAACTGAGAATTCAGATCAAACTATTTTAAAAAACAAGAATTCATTGACAAAGAAATTAATAATTTAAAAATTAAATTATAACACCTTTACACTATCTTAAAATAATTAACTTAATCTTGATTATATACTCCAATTGATTATATAATTATACTTGTAATGTTTTTTTTACGACAAAGAAATACATATTTAATAGTTTTATTTTATATTTGATTGCTCTACGCATAATACAATAAATTATGCGACAAATTACGTACGATATTTGACTTAATTTATTTTATACAACATTTTAGAAGGAATACAAATTAAAAAACTTTCACGTCAAGCGAAAAGACTCGGACGGAGCTAGTCATTACAACCTAGGAAGAAAAGACTCAATAGACGCTTGCGGCTTCAGCTTCCTCAGGACATTCTCATAACAGATACCGCAGATTCATCATCAGAAGATGAAATCATTATTAATAAACTAAATTGTATTATATTAATATCACTGTAAAAACATTGTTAATTGATTATCATTATTGATCTATGTTTTTATTATAATTTATAGTTAATACAATTTGTAAGACATAAATACTCATAATAGTACCGGGTATGCTGAAACATTGCATAATTATATGTATTAAATAAAAAAAATAGAAATAGCGATACTTACAGATGTATTTGCAATCGGATTATAAAAAAAGGTCAAACAAAGTTCGTTTACCAGACTTAGTGTCCGGAAACGTTTACACTTTTAAGGTATAAATAGATAAATGCACATGAATTAAATAGGTATAATTTGACTATGATTTCAAACACACCAATATTAGGATATTCAACTGTATACATTCAACGGAACAGAAATACCGAAAACATGGCATGCACTGTAATATACGTTTATACATCATCACGAGTCAAGTATCACGTACGAACGCACCACTAAGTGTCCAAGTCCTTCTCGCGCAGGTGCACCCGAGATTTTCAAGAGTATATAATATTGTGTGTTGTGTTCTTTACGTGGAAAACGTCAATCCTGAATCCACACTCACGGCTATTCAATTACACATATTATAAACGTCCGGTGACACGGTCGGCGATACGTATAAATGTTCATATCCTCGAAACCGGGTGTGACAAATCGGTTATTGAAGCATCCCATTGTCACGCATATTGAACTTTCTTCGTGTATGTCTCGAACTGCTGAGCAAATAAACCGATCGGAAAACGAACCATTAAATCTCATTGACATACTCATTACCACGTTACGCCGCGGAGGTGGAGGAGCCGAAGCTTTTGTCACGAATTAGTCAGAACCCCTCGGATGGATAGATATTGGTAGAAAAAAAAATTAAATACATACAAAAAAAAAATAATGAAATGAAAAATACACGCGTATAGTCTCGCGCGTTTTTTCTCATACCCGACGGTCTTAATGGTTGAGTGGCGCCGCGCCGTCGGTGGTTATGCGTTGCTGGCAATGAGTTTTAACTTCTTGTGATTACGTTTTCAAAACTCAATGTTGCAAAATATATTATAATATACACGCTTTCAGTGGTAAAGCAACTGTATGCACTCCAATATATACCGGCACAATAATACATTTTCAAATGCGAACAATTATTATTTAGCGGTTTTGGACTTAAATAAACGGTCTGTGATAGATTCGTTCTTGATATCTTTTTTAAATCAAATAAAATCGTGCTAAAGTCTCTCAATTTTAAAACGACTAAACTCCTTTTGGTTGACTTCAGAAATACCCGAAGGATATATGTATAAGCTCTTCAGAGTTTGTAATAACTTTTTTTGTACATTATAACTGTCGAGTTACAATAATCGAGGTACTAATAAAATATTATTGCGAAAAATTAAAAATTGTACTGACCAAAAATAGACACCTCATGTTTTTTAAAGTTTGTCACGATTAGAGATATTATTTCCCAACAGTTCTATCATAAGAGGGCTTACCAAGTTTTTTATTTTACCTGGAATACAGATTGAGGCGTAATTTAAAATAATAGTGTACGAGACACCACCTCAGTTGGACACTTATACCCCACAACGCGTCTATATATTATATCAACTGGAGCTAACCTGACTTTAGGTCTACTCCAACTTGGTTACTATACGTTATTTTGGACGTCTTTCTCTTGTTCTATCCAACTTTTATATTGTGACCTTATTATTTACCACACAGTTAGCCTTTCGCACTTCGTATAACATATTATGTCTTGTCCAACTATTCACAGATTTTAGAATTTATCAAAAAAATATATCTATTGTGTGTGTGTGTGTGTGTGTGTGTGTGTAGTGGTTTCTCTATGCTTAAAATTTTATTTAATAAAATAAATGTTTTTTACGCCTTACAAACGGATGGTTTTTATATAATTAGCTTTGCACTCGTATAAGTGTTCGTATTGGAATTTATAAATTTCCCTACATTTTTTTTTTTATCATTCACATAAGATAGTATAATTTGGTAGAATATCTTGTAATTTGTATGCAATTAGTTCGGATGCGACACCATAGTATCTCGTTTGTTTTATTGTTTCCGTGAGAATATTGTCGAAGGGGAAATTATTTGTACAACATTTATGTTCGTGTACATTGATTATTTTGCAAGATCAGGAGTGGAATAAAACAGTTGTTTTTGAAAGAACGCTGAATTATTTTGGTTGGAATCGGCACAACCACGGATTCAACGCGCGACAAGCGAACACACACTGATTTTTAAAATATAAATATACACGACTCGCTAGTATATTATAAATGGAATGATAAGCTCCTACAAAATTAGGTTAATCTATAATATTGACATAGACTCATAGTGCTATGAGATGGTGTTAATTCTTACACGAGCCTTATTAAATTAAAAATTATATAGATTATATCGAATTCCTGGCAGTATTCATTTATTATTGTATACTATCTCTGTATAGTACAGATAATCAAATTCAGATTTAGTTAATAAAGTGTAAAATGGACGTTTTTTTATATTTTGGATTGAAAACCGTCAACTATGTACCTACTTAAAATTAGAAATGATTATTAATAATAATTAAAATAAGAAAAAAAAAATTATTCAAATAGTTAAATATATGAATAAAAGAGGACCAAAACCCAAAGCCCAATAACATAGATTAAAGTTATTTTTATGTACAAATATTAAATAATAAATAATCCTAAAATAAAGTAAAATAAGTAAAAAGTAATAACTAATAGGTAACTTATAATTTATAAATATGAAATTTAATAGAATTAAAATAATAATAATAACAATATAGAGAACAAAATAGTATAATATCTATAAATCGGAGACATATGGTCTAATATAAATATAACAATGTTATATTTTTATTGGAAGTAGACACCTACACGAAATATAAGTACCTAAGTACTTGGCGTTCGACGGAACACGAACTTTTTTTGAGATATCAATATAGTAATTTATTATTCGTTTAAAAATAGGGCAGTGTAGGAGATATCACATTTTTTTTTGTTATAACTTGTAGGCGAAAATGTCACTATAGGGGATTATATATCAATTTTCTAGGTTAAGTAAATATAGGTTATTCGTATAATAGGATATTATTATTTCATGAAATATTATTTCATATCGTATGATGCAAACAGACAACAGTGGTAAAGTCTATTTCGGTGCAGGAGTTGGGCAGCGTAGGAGATCAAAATTGAGGTGCATATGCCATATAGGATCCGATTTGGTAAGTGCCTACGGTGTATTATGCCTACGTAATACGTATACGTTACAATACGTGTAATATGCGATAATGTCTATCGATATTTTACGGATGGTGATGGTATTATATAGGTACACATCGATTGATTGTACGTGCGTTGTGTATTTTGTGTATAATTTAAAATAATAATAATAATGATACGCGACGTCCTGGCGGCTCTTGAAACTCAAGCGGTTAAGAGGGAAAGACGACGTCGCGGTGGCGTTGATGGTCACGCGAACTTCTGATATACATATATACACACACGATTCGTGTGCTCCTGGGAACCTGTCGGTCGCTGATGGTGAATCATGTCATCCTGTTGGAAGCCGCAGCAGCCGCCGCCGCCGGGTGCACGTTGAAGTGCGGTTTAATTCTATCATGATATTTATATTTGTATGTGTACGTGTTTTGTGTATATGCGTGTGTGTGTTTGTTTGTACGTACGCGCGAACACTATACCTCGGTTACCGCGGTATACCGTCCGGCTGCGCTAACGAACCTATGTCGACTTTGTCTGCGGCAGACGTCTCCGCCGCCGACGACGATTATTAATAATATTCGATGTACCTATATACGTATACGTGTATAATAATGTTTATAACTTGGTGTACAACCGGCGTGCGTGTGAGGTCCGTCCCGCCGATATTGTGTGTACATTATAATAATTTAGTATACAATCGTAGTATGTATACCTGTACATATGTATATATAAGTACACCAAACACGTTTTTGAGACGTTATAAAATATTTGTTTTCAATATATTATAATATTTATCTGCGCTGCTACTGCTACTGGGTGCTGCCGCGCAATGGTTCACCGTACGATCGCATTAAACACCGTTTTCACATCGAGCATTCAGTATATACATAGAATATAGAATAGGGATACATCATCGATCGTACTGTTATCTTACATTCTTACGTATTATGCGTACACTAGTGTAATAAGGACGAAATGAAAAGACAATAATAATAACGTGTCCGAATTTGAATGACTGCGACCTATTTCGATGACTGCAGGCCGTTGCGAATACATGGCAGCGGTCATAATATAAATAACAATTATAAACTATACAGGCATATATAATAAACGATTTTCAAAACATTATGCGCACGTTTCTTTAAAAACACTATAATAATCGTCTTTTTTTATCAATCAGTTACACGATTATGAATGCTTGGAAAAAAGAAATCATTCCATAACGATTATACTGGCGTGTTAGAATAATTTTTGCGTCGTATACCAGTTTAAATTAACTAAAAGACGAATCGTATTTGAAAAACTATTCCGAATAAAGCTTATAATGTACAGTTTACATAGTGCTTGATAAATGTTATGTAAAAATGAGTATACGATTTACGCGTTCGGTGGTAAGTACCTTATGTATAGTTACGCGTGTTAAATTTCCACTTAATACTCGTAAAGTATACTGAGTGAATATTTCGGTGCAATTTAGTATCCGAAAAAATGTTATCATAAAAAAACCAAAATATCGATCCCATAGACTAAAAGCAATAATAATATTTTTCAGTATTTGAAATGCACCTAAATATGTACGTGCGCCGACCATTTGTAAAATGAAAAATGTCGATGGTCATCATCAGTACATAATAATATTATAAGTAATTACTAAGAAGTATTACATAACACTCTTCGGACGAGTCAGATTATCAGATTCTGATAACTGTGCATTAGATTTTCACACGATCCAATTATTATGCGATTGCAATAATATTGGTGTACGTATGTTTTTTGTTACATAGACATATACGAGTGCAGTATACTGAGAAAATGAAATACCATACCTATTGTGGTGTTCTTCCACGTCATATTCCCATAGACATATTACAGGTACGTGCAGTAGAAAATACCATAATGCTCTTGTAACACTATTTTACCACTATTATAGATGTTTTCCTATGTGAAATGTTTAATTGTGTTGCAAATCATGCATATGTATAATTTATAGTTATTTCTTTCGTATACAATATATAGCGATGACTGAATTGTACAATAAACCAAGTTACATATCCCGGTCTTATGTCTTATGAATAAGTAATAACTAATAAGCATTTTCATTATATAATGTAAGTATATTATACCGTGTTATAGACCTGCAGCTGCAGTGTCGTCATTTGGGATGTTTACAAGACTTTAGGAGCATACCTGTAATGTTCTTATACGTGTCGTAACTCGTATATTTTATTCGCCTCCTACCAGAACTGTTGCGAGATAGGTGAGTACAGTCTGTATATGTAAAGCAACAAAAGGGAAGTAGACAGGTTTGCTGAGAAAGACCAATGACCAATGAGCGCTAAATGTGTGTGGTAATAGCTGTGTGCCTACGTGTGCAATGTGTTCGTTTAGAATTACGAAAAGTGGTAGTTAAACTAAATAAAGTTGTAAACGAAACTTACTGGTACAAAATTAATAAAAAAAATCTAAAAAAAAATGGCAACAACTATAATATGTTTCAAGTAATTTAAACAATGTACAAAATGAGAATAAATCTCGGAAACATAATGTAAAAAAAAACGGACGAAACTCCTTGGTAGGGTGAGGATATTCCACGGTTGGGTAAGGCATAGGGATGGATCTTTTAAACTTGAAACCAATGTACTGCTCTTGAAAAAAATTATCCTGAGTGAGGTCAGTTTGATCATTTTATATTTGAATATTTCAAAGATGATCTATGTAGAGCCCAATTTCTTAATAAGGTATAGGTAGAACTAGTGTTTTGAAAGTTATGGGAATTCTATTAAATGCTGATAATATAAGTATGTTTCAAGTCACTATGGTTAATATTTATAGAATGATGACCAAATAAAGAAATTATTATGAATAATAACTTAATAATTATTTAAACAGATAAAATTAGAATTTATGTAATATAGAACAAATTGAATCAAAAAATATATCAATATTTTTAATATTATTAATAGTACGACAGGCACGATCAAGATGGTTATATTGTTGAGATTATAGTATTTTTTTTTCCATGTTATATTTAAACGAAAATCGGCCCGGTCCGCTCCATCCACAATCTACGAGTACATGTATATAAAGGAAGATGAAAATACACTCACACACATCAAAACCCAGATCATACCGCTGGATCTAGAGACTTGAAATGTTATTGGTATATTTATCTAATGGTATATAAGAATAAGAGAAAATAATTTTACCTCAATCATCCCCTTAGGGGGGTGAAAATTATTAAAATTGAAAGTCTTGAATTAATGACAAAACTGTTATAATCTTTCTTGATTTTCGTAATTTCGTCAAAATTTAATTTTCAAAACCTCATAAATTTTTTTTTAACATTTCTTATTCACTAACCGTTAAAAGATACCAATGTATGAACTACATAGAGAACTTTGTATTCAATTTTCAAGTCTTTTGTCAAACCAAAAATAATTTTATAAATATTAGCTATACCTACGAAAAAAGCTAAGAAAACATGAAATTTGGTTAAAAAAAAGTAGTCATATTTTGAGGATTATACCATGTGTAACAGACTATAATTTTATAGATATTCATGAAAAATGTCAAGGCCCTACAATTGTTATTTTTTAAGTAGCGGCGAAAAAATAAAATTAATTTTCTCAAAAATCAGTTTGTTGTAAATGTTGACGTTTTTTTTTATAATTGTTGGCCTGTTTTTCTCAATTATTCGTAAAACCGTTGAGAAATTCAAAAAATTATCTCGTAAAATAGACACCATTTTCTATTAATAACCTCCTACGATCGGAGCACACTCCATCTGTTCGAAATCGTGTACCAGACAAAAAAGAAAAACCACAAACATCATATTCTTTTCTCGTTTCACTCATAATCTAAAAAAGAAAATATTATCGTTTAAATTTATGTTTCTTTAAAACTTTATACTTTTAAAACCGGATATTTTTTAGCGGCAGTACCTATAGCTAATTAGTTATTAGCTACTCATATTAAAATGTTATTACATTATATTGTTCGAATCACATAGTAGTTTATTTACACATACATATTTATTTACTAACGTTGAGTTATCGGAGGTGTCACGATAAATTATTTAATATGTATGTGAACGCATTCTCGTTTATGATTTTTTCTTCCGGTCATTATTACTTTACGCGAGCCGTTAATTAACTCTCGTAGAATATTATTGTACGTAATTGATGTCAGGAACACTGATTATTTGTGGTAAAACTCTCGGTGCAAACCGGTTGAATGTACACGTCACGCATTGAAACCAAATGTGTATTACACGGCTTCAAAAACAATATATACATGTTGTTATACATAAAGAAATGTATCTATACGTACTGGCGGAAAAAAAAAGGTTAAATTATTATCGTTCTAAAAACTCGTTAAGCCCAATTGCCGTTTTGTATTCTCAAACAGCTTTCTAAACATCGAAAAGTGATTACCGGCGCATTGTTTTCAAATACAGCGTAATAATATAGTAATATAATTTTACTTCCGAAACCCACAACGGGTTGAACATTGTACCTTCTGTACACTTTTCTCTTCACAATGATATATCCACTGATTTTAAAACGTTTTTTTTTTTTTTTTAATTAGGTTCAATAGTTTACGCGTTGTATGGGTTGATAATTTAAACTACATTTACATGTTAACTCATACACGTATACATATGTATAATATTTTGTATAACGGTTCAAGTACTTTACATATGTGTAATTTCAATGTGCCTAGGTATATCAAGTTTAAATAAAAAACATACATTGAACCCAAGCGAGTTAAAGCCAGAAACTAATTGATAAATCTTATGAAGACTGCCATCGAATGTCAAATTCGTAAAACGGACGTCACTCTACAGCAAACCAAATAAAGGAAATGTTAGATAAACATTTGAAATTTAAATAGACAAAGAAACATTACGTGTACAAAAATGTCTACGATCAGTCCATTTAATCATAATTGATACAATGCAATATGATAAAACTATATATATTTACTATGTAAAACTAAATATAAAAAAATATAAAAAAATAAAAATAAAAAGTTTTAGTAAAGTGTGGTAAATATCAAACCTTGATTTCTGCATGCTTATATTATATATTGTAAATTGTTGTTAATTTGTGTCTAACCTAATATTGTATAGAGTTTGTTATTTTTTTTTTTTAAACGAAATTTAACCTATAAATATGTAAAGGAAATTTAATTTTTGCAATTTGTCGTATTTAATTCCTATTTTAATATGTTTATACTCTTAGTTGATATCATAAAGCAGTATAGTAGGTACCTCTGAAATTAAGTTTATAACCAAAATATTGTAAAAATATTATTATGAACTGTTAATTTATACAAGGATAAATTGGTTCGACGCATTTTTTTCATTGATTTAGGTATAATAAGACGTGAGAAAACCTTACTACATCGTAAGTTAATTTTAGAATCGCCGTGGTAAAATAGCAGTGTGTTTTAATATGTTTTAATATTGCACGCCGGCGGACGCCGTTGAAAAAGTTGCACTGCATAACAGCAGGCTTGTGCTCTTCTGAATCTAATCCGAATGTTCGGTTTTCGTTGCAAGCCTTAAATAGAATATATAACTCAGTGTGTAGCAAGAGCAATTTATATATTATATTGTGTAAAATCCATTTTCCCTTCACTCTTTTATGCGATCGAAAATGACTACGTTCTGTCGAACACGCGAGGGAAAACGTATTACTCACGTTATATTAATTGTAATTTGACTCACGAGGCATAGAATTCAATGATGAAAGTCCGTAATCAGACGGATAGCAGTTATAGCCGCGGAAAATATACGAAGGTCAGGGCGTTTTCTATCCGTGACACGCACTGGACGAGCTCATAATAAAAAGTTGGTTAATGTTTATTAATTATTGAAACCGGTGCGTGCTTTAATGTTCTGAACGCGTTTATTAACATATATTAAACTAAATATTTATTTTCGTCCACATATTGTAATCAAAGCTCAGGCATCGTATGTAAATTATCGCAATGTAGAAATAGCACAGGAAAATGTTTTTAAACTGATATTAAAATGTATCCTGAAAAGCACGATTGACCAGTTAGACTATAGAGCGGTTTGTATACTTTTGTGAAAAACTTAAAAAGTGAACTCAGTGAATTGCAAATGTTTACCTTTTAAACAGACTTTTATTCATTTTCAAAATTGTAGGATGCATTCGCTTCACAATATTCTTAGTAGGAGCAAATGTATGAATTATTTCTAACATTTGTAAATTGTGTATAAGTTATATTTTTCTTAACCTGAATTCAAAATCCTAAAAATAATTATTTTCATTTCTTTAGTTAAGTAATAAGTTTGATATAATAATAATAGTATACACACATGAATATAGGCGTGTAACTAAAAATGTCATCCTTATTTAATATTTAAGACACATAAGTAGGTATATCAGGTACTTATTAGAATATAATTATAATTTTATAAAACAATGTTCTTATTTAAAATTTTCATTATACGTTAGACTTTAGAATTATAATAATTATAGCTTAAGATAATATACAAATAAAATATTTGATTTTTTTAAATATTATAACTGGCCCCGATTTTATCGTTGAATTTGGCATGTTATATTCAAATTTTATATTTTTGAAAACTTTCTTAGATAATTCAGATTTTTATAAAACAATTATCTCGATTAAAAATAGTAAAAATATAATATTTAAGTAATTAACGAATAAGTAGGCCAATAATAATTTTCAAACATTCTAAAATTTAAATAAATATATTTATATTTTTACCTCAAGCACACTTACAAATCATTACACATGTTTCCTATATAAATCGAATAACATTGATCAATTGATCCATTTTAGTTCGGAATGATTTACTTATACTGCGCATTATTACTACTATTATTCGCTACTTATTGTGATTTATGAGTAGTGATTAGTGACCTATGAAAAATTCGAATTATGTCAGTTATCAAGTCCTTGAATTTAACCTGTACCTAGATATTATATAAATCAGACAAGATAGATGTATATTCGCACTAATTCCCTATGGTGTTTATGTTAGCTAAACGGTTTTTTTTTAATATTATACATTACAAAATTGTAGCTATATATGTATAACTTATAATTATGTATTCTAGTTTTCAGATATTGTTAAAAACTTCTACAGAAGTGGATTGGTTATTCGAATTTTTATTACACAAGCAATCATCAAATAAGAATGATTATTTTTATATTTTAACGTCAATACTCAATATGAACTCGTATATTATTCAGTTTGGTAAGAAATAAGCTACAGTGCGGTTTTAGACATTAAATATTGTTACTTTGTACTTTTGTGGTGCATATTATATAAACATAATATTTTATTGAATCCGACATTGAACCAAGTATAAGTGTTACTTTATTCAGCTTCTAAGAAACATAGTTGCTCTGATCTGCTCTCGAACCTTATTGTTACCACTAACGCCCTAAAGGAACGTACATATAATATAATCATCCTATAATTTAAATGTATTTTTGTTATTAAAATAATTGTTAAACAAAAAGAAATAATATACATACTCATGAGATTAAATCTGATTTTGTTTGATTTATATAAAATATAAATACAGCAATTTGAATTCATTGATATGACAAATATTAAGAAGGTTATATTTATAGACTATATTTTATATAAAATATGGGTTAATATACACTTAAATACCGCTACGTCTGATGCATATTCTTTGTTTAAAATTTGAATTTTAACACTATACGAGTGTTAAAATTTAAAATGTATTATTAAAAAAATAAAACAAGGAACAGCTGATGGTTTATAAATGTATAAATATTATTTCAATACTATAGCCTGATTAATGTGACCTACATGTACGATTATCTAAACATTAGTTTCATTATTTCATCGCTTTATAGGTTAATTATAATAATAAATTACTTTTTACTTTTTACATTTGTGAACTTGTCTTTAACTGATTGTTTTGAAATTGTGATTTACGATATCGCCAAAATGTTCTAGACTCCATAGGAGCAGGTTTTAGTGGTAGATTGAGAGTTATAACTCAATAATTGAAATTATAATATTATGATTTACAATAGGGTAAGTATATTTTTATATATACGTTATCTTTTATATAGAATTATGTACTTGATTTCAACTGTGTGTCTTGTTGTTGTTGTTCTCACAAACTTTCTACATATAGGGGCTTTTTGCCACCCCTAACTGTTTCCCTAGAAAAGTAGTTTCTATTTTTTTTATACGTAAACCCTAATTCAGTTAAACATCTATTTTTACCAAGAACACGTTTTCCTACTTATCAGTTGGCAATCACTTATACTATTATATTTATTTTATAATACCTATATTTACCTTTATATACATTAAATACAAGTGTTTAATATCAATCAATTAGACATTTAAATATTATTCTTGTTTAGATATTTAGTAATAATAATAACATATAAATAAAAAATATACTGATCAAATATTTTTACATAAATGTATGTCTGGTTTTTTCAGAAAATTCCTATTAAATCTTTAAAAATTCTATTTTTTGTAAATTCTTTCTCAGTACATATAATATTGTTAACGCTTTCAATCTTCCTTGGCTCATGATTGTTTTTTTTTATATATATTTATTTGAATCATTTGACATATGGTATGTTTACCTGCATATGTACATTGTACTTATATATTTATGTAATTATGTAGGTAAATAATGTGATGTGTATGATGTATCACACGACTAAATTATGTCAACGATCTCCACGAACGTAATATTATTGCACAAAGATAAATACGTCGATTTTATTATGCCTCTGAAAAATTCCGGTCGTGCCTCAGCTCTGTGTTTACGCCCATGGTTGTATAGGGTGCAGGTGAATAATGTATCGGCGCAACGTGTACCCGCAATTATACGATTATGATAATACTTTATTGACACGTCCGGTTTACCCATAATATTGATATAACGGTAGTGCGAATAATACGAATCGTTATGTAGGAGGTGTAGGTACATTATGTGCGTTATGTCAACGAGGACGATGGAAAAGTAATATAAAAAAGGTTATAACCCGACATTGGCTCGATGGCAGCACACACGGAATCGGGAGGGGGGGGGGGAAGAAAACATAAAAAATGTATACCTACCAGAAAACGCGAGCCGTCGGCGTGCCTTATTATTATTAATACGCCGCGTATAGAGGTATACAAATATAGTTAAATATACTGGATATCAAACCGTACACGCGGTAATTGGTATGCATGCTATACATGTAGCGACGATGATTCGCTGTTGTGCGCGGGTGTATGGTATAATAATAGTGTAGATGCGCGTAATATACGACGACGATTTGGGCTCGTTAGAAGCGCGCGCGAGGCGGCGGAGGGTTCCGAAAGGGCGCGTCGGCCGCGGACGGTTTTCGCGATCGGGCGCGCGCGTCTGCGTCCGGTGGGCGGTCGGCCGGTCGTTCGGCGGCGGCGGCGGCCAAGTGTCCGCGCGCGGAGGTAGGCAGTCCGCGAGCGATCGGGGCGCGCGCGCTCACGGTACGACGGGGAGTGGCCGATGGGCGGTCGGCGGCCGATTAGCCCGGGCCGGAAGGAGGAGGACACCTGTGCCGCGCGGGAAACGCCCGGGCGCGCGCGCGTTCGTTCGCCCGCCCGCGCCCGCGTGTTGGGCATACCTGTCGCGCGCCGCCGATTATACCTGTTCATTAGTACCTACACGCGCACGCACGCACGCACGCACGCACGCACGCACGCACGCACACGCGTAACGCGCGCACACCACACTCTCGACCCGTCCGCCCCTTCTTCTCGCGCTAACGTCGTCGGTCCGCCGCGACGATGCTCTCCGGCCGCTGCCGCCGGTAGTCTATGTTTGACGAGCGGACGCGTCCGGTCGACCACGACCGAGTTCACATTCGAACCGTTTCCCGCGCCCATAAATACCATAATATTGTCACCGCGCGTACATGATATTCACTGTCATCACGTATTCAGAAGTTTCGCGGTTTTTCTTTTTTTTTGCTCTTCGTCGCCGGTTTTCCCAGCTCCCGTGTGCATCCCGTGCATCTACGTTTTCATCGTACCGGCTAGTGTGCGCGCGGTCGGCGAAGAAAACGCGAGTTTTCCGCTTAAGACCCCCATCACGGGTTTCCGTCCAACTTCCGTTTACTCATCGGTACGTACAGATTATTTAGGCACTATTACGTCTGCAACACCAACGAATCAGTTCAGTTCAACGCGAATGGTCGTCAATGTCCATCATCGTCCACGCGTGATGCACCGCGACCGTCGATCGGAAAACCGAATTACCCGGGAAAACACCGCCGTCGTAAGTCACGTAAGTGTCAACACAAATTTATACCATCAGCGCCTGTAAGATTTACAATGCTACACACGCTAAATGATTACAAATGTTTTTTGCCCATATATATCGCGGTGTAATCTGCAGCAGTTAAGGATGAGCCTGTACACGCGTACCTTTGTCTGGAAATTGATTTAAACGTATCGTGGAAATGATGTAGTTTTTTTTTGTATTTAGTACACACCGATTCTACGATACATGTTTCATGTTTGTGTAAGTATTCGTGACTCCGACGGATCAGATATTTTTACGCGCGCTGTCAAACTTAGCAGTGCCGTGTTTTCAGGGTAGGTTGATCAGCCCCGAGCCTGCCCGATTTTATTCGTTTGACCGGTTTTTATTTTTCGTCCCCTGCATAACATTTATTCCCTAAAACACATCGGATAGATATTGTATTGATTGAATATCCAAACGTTAACTTGCCGGGCCAAATCTTCCCTGCATTATATGAAGTACAGAACGGAACAAACTACCCAAATGCTTTGTTCTGGGGACGCTACTGAAAATTTCGTAGTACACATATTTTACTCTTTGCACATCATAAAGTTCGTCGTGGTTCACACAAATTTAAGCGGCCCTTGCATAATACATAAACTATTATAATGTACAAATAATATTTTGACAAAACTGTACAACAACTATTTGCAATTTATATACCTTTGTAAAGCTGTGCGATCATCCGGGTTTGGTGTTCGTGTTTTATCTCGACAGGCTCTATACCGGCGTGGTTCGATTGTATATAAGTTATAACTATATGTACATTGTGCACGGCTACACGTCGTATTGTTACAAAATATTTTCATTCGCTTGTCCCTGTACTGCGATAGAACCATACTATATATAGAAACGAAAATCGGAACCAATTTCACGAATGGAGTGAAAATAAGTCTGCAATTTTCAGTATATTACATCATCGAGAGTTATCGCCATTGATCGCCAACGTTTAATAAATTACTCGAAAATCGGCGCACGGTATAACGGCGTGGCGGCGATTCTTCTAATCACGTCAGAATGGAGACGAGAATAACGTTTTTTTTTCATAAATCGAGCATATCGTTGTATACGTGTCTTTTCTTAATACGATTTTATGATTATATTGTTGTGTACAGATTTCCATTCAATTTAAGTGGGCTTTCTTTCAGTGCGCCGTTTATTCGTTAATAATACGGAAATACAATGGAAATATAAAAACATCTTATCATTGTGTAGGATTGACACTAAGTCATTTATATCTTTCTGTTGTCAGATTTCATCTATATAACATTGTAATTGTAGACGTAAACGATTTTGTCATTAATTATCATCATTTTATTTAATTAAATAAAACGAAATTGAGTTCTATATTTTGCAGGTGTATAGAACGAAATAAAATCAGGCACGCGTGATTTTAAAATGTTGTATACAGATAGGTATATTCGCATTGTCTTTAAAAGCTTCTCAAATATAAATACAAAATTATGGGTCTTATCTAAATATGGTGTAATTTTAATAACTCATCGAGCATGTTTTTTATACTTTGTATCTTATATTATGTGCGCATATTTATAATATGCTATACTGCTATAATTACATGGTGTGGATTACTATGTAATGTTCGACATGTCTTACACAAATCGGTAACGTTTATTAACATGTTGCTGTATACATAAATTATGATTGTAACTGCACATTATTATATTTCATATATACATACTTTTATTATTATATTTCATATATACCTACACCTAAATATACTATAATTTTATTTTGAACAGTTGTACTTATATACATAGGCGCAACTAGAGCCCAAATATTGGGGTTGCTGAAATTATGGAGTCCTCATAGACTCGTTGTACACTTCCTAATACCATTCCACAATTTATGAATTACATTATATTTATGAATATACATTATTTATTTATTATAAGGCTAGGAACTTCATGCTATAAACAACTTTAAAAATGATCTAAAAAATATTTCATTTTCTTGTTTAAAAACCAAAAATTTAAAAATTAAATTAACGTGTATTTATTTTTCTATCCTAAACTCTTAATTTTTTTTTCTTTTTTAAGCTTGCTCAAAATAGAAAAAACAATTTCAACTATAAATGTATATTATATGTTTTGATTATTATTTAATAATTTATTATTTACGAGTATTTTCTATCTTTTTTGATATAAATTTTTAATCTTTTTTTTCAATATTTTTTCCTGTTTCTAAAAAATTCATAATAATTATTCAATATTTTACAATAAATGTAAAATAAAAATAAATTGCCTTAAACTCCTATAATGTAATGAAAAAAAATACCTATACTTTTAAAAACATAAAATTGATGGTATTTCAGTTATTATAAATTTGGCTGAAAAAGCAAGAGGTGATGAAAATCTGGCGTCCTTCCCCTAGTTGCGCTACTGCTTATAAAATATATACTATATAGAAGAAAAATCAATTATTTTGGTATTAAATATTAACTTCAATTTTTTTTATAGCATATTATATTTAATATAATACAATATACATACCTATATATTATATATATATATATATATATAATATATAACATTATTCGCCAGATGGGTAAATGCAAGCTTCTATTTACACTACTCGTGAATAAACAAGATTCGTCAGTTTTTGAATACACATAAGGATAAATATGCTTTGGTATAATACTATGTAAATTTCTACGTTGGTCATCGGTACATATAAACATATTATATACATAGCATGTTCTCATTTGGGGAATTTACAGTGTGCCGGAGACTGTTATACACGTGAAAATTATACGTATGAGTGTTTGATACTACCACTATTGATGCTGTTGCAATATTGTTGCTAAAATAATTAGAACTTATCACTTGAATTACTTTAGTGGATTTTTATTACATTATTAAATAGTAAAATACGGTAGAAAAAAAAAGTTCTAGAAACTCTTTATAAATGTTTTAGTGCAATGTGAATTACTCAATATATATCAATGTATATTAACACAACTCAAAAAGTTTAGTAACTATTACTATGACATTCTTAAAAAATTTTAATTTTATGTAAAATTTTTACACATTATACCTACTGTTTATAGCAGATATTATAATTGAAACTTCTGAACTTCGGCTGGAAATAAAAAATACATATTTATATTTTTCAATAAATTAGTTACAACGTATTATTTAAATACATATAACACAAGCACAGGAGTGGCTCACGTCTTCGCAAAGATTAACTATAATAAATACAGTATATTCTATAAGTAATTAAAATTACTCAAATAATGTGTTTTAAAATTATACAGTTATGAGGTCCAATGAAACATAAAATAAACGAAACCTAAATGTTTTATTTGGATCTAAACATGCTATTTCCATGTTTATGGAAACTTCTTTTTTTTAGGCAGTAAATAATAGAATAAGTAGCCACTTTTTATTCATACTATATTTTCTTGTAGTAAAAATAAAGTTAAATCAAATTTTGAATTGAGCAAAGAAATAATACTCGTCCTATAACAGAAGTTTAAAACTTTAAAAACGTTTAATTAAAATATGTATAACCTAATCTTAAAAATGATTTTTTTATATTTTTGGTTTCATAAATTGTCCTTATTATTTTCTAAGCTTTAATTTTTAATTTAAACTTAAAAAGACTAATAATTTGATTTTTTTAAGTCTTGATTTATTTATGTTCAAATTATTTATTATTCATAGTTTACACATCATAATTTTACTAGTTTCATTACCTAAAAATGAAATATAAACGCTAAATTAGAAAGTATCTTACATTTTTGTTTCTAGTTTTTTTCTTTATTTATAATGTAAAGCTAGTGAGAAAATTGAAAAATTAAATTTTAATTCTGAATTACAATCAGTGTCTAATTTTTGATATTATGAGATATTATTTAGAATTGTTTTAGCGAAATGTATACAATTCTGAATTCAAAATGTTGATCACAGAAAAAAGAATTATAGCAATAAACTCCTAGCTTTGCTTGGAATGTTATAAATGCATTTATTCTAAATTGATTAAAGATGTAAAAATGTGTTTGGAATGAGTGCTTGACTTATATTTTGAGAAGTTACGTACATATTATTGTTGGAATATTACTATATAAGTACGCATAATCGTGAACATTTAATGTGACTTTCAAAGTATATAACACTGTAATCTGAGCATCAAAAACGATAAAGAAATAATATACAAAATATAAAAATAACATTTTTAAATAATAATTGTATAAAATCATATATTATTTGTCCTTTTTATATATTTAACCGTTACTCTAAAACCAACCAAGAATACTAAAAATATTAAGTCTAAAAAATAACTTAACCGTTAATGTATTTCTATTAAGATGTTTGATTCAATCTTTGGTTTTAACTAACTTTAAGCACTACAGAAAATAATGTTTAGAGATACGAATAAAATAACCGTCATAATTCATCATGTGCAGTACATCCGACGTTTAACAACAATCAATGCATTTTGGTATAAATTAAATTACTTTTTAACCCTGTTTTTAGTGTTTAACAAATGAGTTGACTGATGGTCAATAATATGCTTTCATAAGTCCATTCATAATCATTAGATACATTCATAATTATTTATGGTTATTTGATTTCAGAAAATATAGTTATCACCAGACCGATATAATATTAACTGACCTTCAGTGCTACAAAATCCTGAGTACTTCCACTACATACTTGAACCGCGAACAAAGCAAGCAGCTATTTCACAAAATGGCCAACTCCACTTCAGTAACTAAGTGCACAGATTTCTCTGTGTCCAGCCTTTGCCGAGACATGAAAACATCACCTCCCGATCCAGCAATAGTTATCGGCGGTACCGGCAACAATATGAAATTGACACTACCTCTTGCCGCTTGCGCACCATTCTCATCCAACGTCAATGGACCTGGTAAAGAACATATTTTTATATTCTATTTCAATTGATTCGTACTAAATAATCGAGTTAAAATGATTCAGGGTTTGATGTGGTACAGCCTTAAAAATTAGATTAATTAAATGTACTAAAATTAATTTAATTTTTAAAAAATATACTATATTATACATAATATACACAGGTTACATATATTTATAGCTAATATATTATTCTTATAAAAGGTTATGTGATATATAGCTAGTGCCTTAGACATCCAATAATAGATATTTATCGTCACGTACACAAAGGAATACGTAGATTTTAGGAAAATAAATTAGCTCTGGTTTTCTTAAAATGTAAAGTGTCACGACTGAATGAGCGCCAATAGAATTTCTTGTTGGTTTTGCTAATACAAACATACAAACAGATGCTGATATTCATAATATGCAGCATATATATCTATACTTAGAAGTTTTTTAAAAATATTTTAGAACTTTTAACAATGCATTTAAGATAAAATGGTGCATGAAAATGCATTGATTGATATCATTAATTTTATTGATTAATATAATATTGTAAATAAAATATGGCCATGAGTTAAAAATGTGCCCTTTTCTAAGTTCTACAGATATTTTTACATACATATCTATTTTGATTCCCAAAAAAAAATTGTAATCCACCTCATTGACTCTGTGTACGATTCTCTGAGTACATTAAAATATTGAATCCATTGGAGATAGTGGAGACCAATAATAAATAAGTAATTTTTTTAGTAACGTCTGAGTAAATAATTGAAATATCAACATTATTTTCTTTCCAATAACTGATCCCAATTTGGCAAAGAGTTCATTTAAAGTAAAATTAAAAAATACTCTTAAAGCAACCTACATGAAAGGTACTAGTTTATATAGGTTATAAATGATATAGAAGCGCATATAGTTACATGTACAATTTATTACAAATATATAAGTAGTTTTTTCTTTAGTAATTATTAGCTATTAATTATGACATATAATATAGGTTATAATTCATCAGGTATAACTTATAATAATTTGGACTGTGTGAAGTGTGGATAATCATAATGATATGGACAATATTCAAATAAATAGTTACCTAAGACAATGTAATTACATAAATAATTAATATTACTGTGACCTGTGATGTCCTTTTAAATTTAATGTTACTAGTCGTACGAAATATTATTCAGTGACAATAAATAAGTGTAATAATTAATAACATTAGACTCTAATGAAAAAAGTGTTATTGAAAGTTGAAACCATAGTTATAATCTTCATAAAGAATTCAAACTTTTGACAGCATCCTAAAACGTTTACATATAAATTCAGTAGAAAAAAATTAAATTAATTTCATGATTTTTTTTATAACGAAGCGAGGGATTATGTGATGTTTAATGTAAAAGATATATAATATAAAATAAACATTGATAGCAGCTATATATGTTTTTGTACAAAGAAGATGAATCTAAACTGGTTTTTCTCGAAACTCCATTTGGGCAAAGTGACTATTACTACTCGATACGACCATTATATATTATACATTTGCTCCAGAATGAAATTAAATAACTTTATTTGATTGAGAAAGTTTTACTAAATATTTCAAAAACACGTGTTTTAAAAAACTAGTCACTAATTATAATAGTTTTATACATTGAAACATAGAATATCAATTGAATATACAAAATATATTATATACGTACTGTATACATAATTTTAAAAGGTATAATAGATTATGAAGATTAGATAAACATCGGTGTACATTAATAGTGTCGTTGGACGTGTGTGTTAAAAATATCACACACCTAATAGATATCTATAAATCGCTTGACTGTGTATTGGTGCCTAATTCATCTAAACTAAATAACCGTTATTAAATAGTTACCAAATAATTAGTTTATTTAATTCTTACATACATTATGTAAATATGTTACATAAAGTGAAAAATAGAGGAGTTGATGTCTATTTCAATCTCAAAAAATATGAACTGTAACATTTTCAGTTGTTAATTGTGATTATAATTCAAATCTCGTGGTACAGGTACTCTTTTATATAACAGGTTTTGTAACTTCATCAGCGATTGCATTACTGAAAAAAAATTATAGTAGGTACTTAGAAGTATTATTTGCGTGTTAGAACATAAGTACATCAGGATTGATTCATGATACTTAAAAATCTGGGTTTCCTACTACCTATTGCTAAAGTACAAGTATTTATTCAGCCTATCCATAGGCGCCACTGTCTGACAGTGCAGTTTTTTCTCGTTAGATGACTGTAGTGATATTACGGCTGCATGAAACATTGAATTGTACTTCGAACACTTGACTGTAAATGTAAAAAGAAACATAACGTTTTCAGAACATATTATTATCTTGAAACATTATACGTTATTTACGCCAACAGTTATACTATACTTGTAGGTATGTATTATGGTATTATATATATTATATATATAAATATATATATCATAATACAATATATACATTATACAATATATACACATATATACACGCATACATATAATATACAAAAATCATCTGTCATAACCTATTGAGACATAACGACAAGTTCAATACACGTGAGAAACAGATATCGAAATCGATTAACCCCTTCAAAATGCCAAGATCCGTAAGATGGATGTAACATTTTAGTCACGAAAACTATCTCGACAAAGTCGTGAGTATCTATTGAACCTCAGCAGCCGAGTGTGTGCTCTGAATTCACAATTATTAATTGCATCGGATCGTTCTTGTATGAGTTACACGTTATCTACACGATCTGATTAGTTTTGCGCATACCATAAAGTCTCTCTTATCGGAACACGATTGTTCTCAATCCTTTGATTGAAATAAAAAAAAATCCACTTTTTTCTTTTGCCGTCCATATCATGCACGATGATCCGTGGAATTCATTACGCTTCCAGATGTGCCAATCTTTCAACGTCCCTATATATACGCTGATTTATTTTCACACATACGGTACAATAATATATATATATATATATATATTCGCGCGTCTGTGCAGTGCTACACAAGCAGATACTTGATGCGTTTGAAAACATTCTGGAAGTCGCTATCGAAATACATTTAAAAGTTTTAAATGCATTATATGCAGTCGGGATGCGCGTTCCGTGGAGATTCAGTCGGACACTACGTACCTATATTCCTTATATACCTACCTTCTTTATTTTATCTCTCTCATACGCAGTACGTACACATACACTCGCACACATGCAGTTTATATAAATATATAATATACTATATATACCAACATGCATACATGTTATATAATATATTGACGTTGAATTTCAAGGCGTTCGGTGTGACTTGTGGAACATGCTCATGAAACTCGGCTAATATCTGTGCGAGCCGATCGATTTGGCGTGGTTAGTGCGCAGACCATGCACATTATAAATGTGTATATATGTATATAAATACGACCGCGCGGGACAACTATATGTATATAATATATATGTATGTATACAGTCGGCGGCGAACGAACGTGTTCGTAGCGGTGGCGGCAAGAGGACTTAACATGCGCGCCAGTGTCGGATTAAGACGTTTCGTGTCCAGGAGCAAAAATTATTTTCTTTCTTTCCTGCACGATAAAACAGAAGTAACAATATTACATTTTTTGAACCCATCCATCTAAGTTTTCGTCTTCCTTGACGAAACAATCATTTTTACATTTTTCATTACGTTTCAATTCATTCGCCTTTTTTCAAACTACAATCGAACCCTATAAGGAATTTATTATAGAGTATTTAAATCTATATTTGTTGTTTTAAAATACCATCGATTTCGTACTAAGGAGAAAAAAGTTTCTTTTGTGGTTTGTTTGCAAATAACTATATAACGATCAAAGTTTAAATATGATAACAATTATAAATTTATCTTAAAATGATTTAGTTACCGCACGTTTTGAAGTCTAATAACTTTTGAATGATTACCGATTGAAATATTATATTTAGATGAAATGGATGACTATTAAAAGACAATGTGATAAATAGAAAATATGTACAATGTACATATATGAGCTTAAAGTTCTTCATTTTGTTGAACGCAAAAAGTTGAATTTTCTCGATGCTTTGTGTACTTTTAAATAATAATATAGGCTACACTGATTTTAATGGCAGAGTGCTAAGACGTGTATCTGATGCGCAGGTCTAGTACCTACTGACAAACAGTGGTATGACATTTAAAAAGATACTAATTATTTACAATATACCTTGGTGCGCGTCATTCCTTCTGAACACATATATATGTATATATTATTATAATACTTAAGACGTGCAGTATTCTAGTATGTTTTTTAATGAAAATATAATTGTTTTTATACTGCTAGTAGTGGATATTATATAAATGTCTGTTTTAATTTTATTATCTATGTCTTTGTCTCTTTCTATCTCTGTCACTCCTCCCTCTCCCGCATTCTCAATTTCTTCTTATCCGCGACTTACACACACGTTTGATTTAATACATCGTGTTATAAATGGTGTATTGACGTTATTATACGTACACATATTATATACATATAAATGTAAAATAAAACACTCCGCGGGCAAGGTCGATCCGCGATCGGCGGCGGTGTCTGTATACATTTATAATATACTCCTTCGGTGGCGTTGGTGGGGTAACCCCCCGCCCCGGAGGACGCGTTCGAAAGAATATAACACGTACCTGTTGTTGCGACGACGACGGTGTCAATGAAATTTGTAGGCGACAACTGGTCTTGTCAGATAATGGTACAACAGCCCCTTTGTGTCCACACCATATTATATAGAGAGTGTTTACCATTTAATTTATTACCGTGTAACATACAATCCAGTTAATGTTTGTTTCGATTCAACGCCGTTCCTCTCGCCGCCGCCGCAATCCGTCGTCGGTATACCTATACACACTCGCTGCAATCGCCGCCGTACGGAGCATTATAATATCAGCCACGTGATTTGAATAGTTAAAAGAATACATCGAAACCGACTCAATTAAATTATACGATTTTTAAATTGACCCATCAACATGTCTCTCCGCCGGTTCTTATATACGTATGTTATATTATTATATATGTGGTTGCTGCGGCGGCGGCGGCGCGGCGACAAGAGGACGACAAGTCCATGTTAATACCTACGTAAAACATTTATCAAAAATAAGAACGTGGAAATTTGTTGTAGTTTATTTTGTTTTTACACTTTTTTTTCAAACCCGAGTTGATGATAATAATAATAATAATATAATGGGCTTATAATCCCGTCTGTGCTGCATTATGAGTGTGTGTTTGTGTGTGTGTGTGTGTGTGTGTGTGTGTGTGTGTGTGTGTGTTCAGCGCGTACATGTACGCGAGTTAGTCGGCCGCCGAATATTTAAATTTATATAATCGACGAACACGAGCGCCGTATACATGCATTTGGTTTTTCGCGGCTATCGGCCCGACGATACCTGTTCGTGTCCGACCGATGTGTGTTATTATAATACTTTGATCGTGTCCGGAGGCGCGGCCTGTGGCTTCACGCGTCCAGCGGTCACCGTTACAAAAACGACGCATCGTCGCCGTCTCGTTTATGGTATACCGTGTGATTTACGTTCCATTTCTGTGCCCAACGTATATTCATACATAGTATGTGTCCACGTGATATTCGCGCTTTTGCGATTCGCGCACGTACGTACGGCTCTTTTAAGTAAAATGCGTATATACGTTTCGTATTTATTGGTTTCAATAAGTCGATTACGCGCTGTGACGTGAGGTGACCGGACGACAATACAAAACAATACATCCAATCGATTTTATTCGTCTTCAAAAAAATAAAATGTACGTTTTGGTGGAAAAATAATACGTGACTCCGTTATAAAATAAATGTACTATAACTTATTTTTACGGAATGTGTTCGATTGAAATCAATAATCAACCAATTGACAATAATGATGTTTTTTGTTTTTGTTCAAATTTTTTGTATCATTTTGCCGGTATTTAATAATACATAAATTTATGAAAATATCTATTTTTATTTCCAACAACGATTCGACATTTTCTTTTTTGCATGTATAGAATATGTAAATTGTTTGATCTGTGTAGAACTAATGTTGTATACATTACTTTTATTTTATTCACAGTTATCTAAATGGAGTAATTCTCTCATTCCGATCGGTATAATAATATTCTTATCTTATCCGTACTAGTGAAGTAGTAGAACACGAAGTTGTTTTTTCAACCACACTAATGTACATAAATAATTCTTGTGTCATTATTTTATTTAAATTAATTTCTAATTAACTCGATTGAAAAATAAAATATTTGAATACATTTTGTCCACAGTGAACTACCATTAAATTATTACTTTTATACTTACTACACTACTTTTATACTTACTGTTAATTTATAGTTGTTATAGATTCCACATAGTTATAGTTGTAAAACAATGTTTTTATTCACACCTTATTTTGTATACCATACATAATTACACAGATGATTATTATATTATGTAAATAAATTGTTGTGTATGTGTTTATGCGATTAGTTAAAATTATTTACGCATTTCGATGACTAAATAATAATTATTCTTTAGAAACATTGCAGAAATAAATATAGGATGGCATAAGTGGTAAATGTTACACATTTTAGTTGTAAAGCGTGCTTATGAAATTGACCCATATGCTATTGTGCTATCGCGTGTTAATAATTTATTTCGAACACATTGTACTAATTTTTTATCTTGAATAATTTTACTCTCTTAACATAAATAACAAAATTGTTGGTATTAAGTATTGGTATACTTGTACTTGTACTTGTTCGGTTTTATTTAATCGTGAGAGTAATAGGAACGTAACCAGTACACCAGATTTTAACTTCATCGGTTTAACTCTACTTTTGGACCGATTCAACTCAATATAGACTATTTAAAATTCAAGAAATAATACATGTCAGTTGGTAAATTAATGTAGACCTGTATAGATAATGGAATTTAAAAGCTCCAACATTTTTATTATTTTGTGAACATGTACCTACTGGCACATTATAAATTCATACTTATAAATATTCAATATACATATTTTTTATGTATAATTTGTCATCAGAACAATCAAATATAGGTAACCTGTTACGTGATTTAATGTAGACAATGGAATGGGTATGTTTTGATGCTTACTAGATCTAACGTAGGTATATCTCATTTTTTATGCTTATAACTGGTGTATATGATTCAATCAACAATAGCTTCAAATCACGTCGATTTGAAATTATAGAGTGTATGAAATTACAAAATGTACACAATACTGATTACTCCAGATTAGTGATTAGAGCAAAAGCTATACATAGCGATTGTCTCTACAAATTATCTGTTTTTATTTCATTGAACTTATACTGTCTGATTTTTCTGACTATGAATTTGAAAAAAACACATATAAACAAAATTTGACGTAATGGAACTGGTTTTTATTTTTAGGTTTTTAACATTTATAGAATAAATTTAACACACAAGACCACATACTTGTCTATTTCAAATAATACAATGATTTACTTTTTTGGTTATATTAATATTTGATGATTTTTTGATAAGTATAATAATTTTATTTCAATTTCGTATGAAACTCTAAATACTTATATTAGACATTTATATGCTACTGAGTTTGAAATAAAAATACTTATAGACTTTTGAATAATATAATTTATATTGACAATATTGCTTAAATTTTAATATAAATACTTACACTACCTAAAAATGTATATTTACCTAAGTACTATGTTCAAATGTAAAATACAATTTTACATGCATTAACGTATTATATACGATTGTTAAACATTAAAATGTATCTAGGTTCCTTTGGTTCATATTTTCGGTTATCGTCTTAATTTAATCCGCCCACAATTAAATTTTTTTATTATGAAATAAATATACATATTTAGATTCTCATAATGTTATTAACGGTGACTGAATTTAATTGCGTTCGGAACGCTATCATTTTTGGAACGGTAATAAAGGTACGATTGGAATAATTAATTTGTGGCCCAATCGTCGGTGAGTATGGTTTTATTTATTTATTTTTTCAACCATCACCGGTTGGTCCTAATTATTTCCACCCCCATTTCCACGTATTTAAAATGTACATATATAAATATGTTGATTATATGTATATTCCATGCACAAATTAAAACTTATTTCGTTCAAACAACCCACTTTCGTGCTACATGCAATATTCGATATGATACACAATGTTTTGTATCATGCGATATTCACATTTATTATTTATTATCTTATAGTGGTATACATGTTTTATGTAACCCTCAAGGAACATGCTCACAATATATAGGTAGGGCGGTAGTACTTTTATTTTACTAAAATATTCAGGTGGAAGCTCTATTAAAATTAGACGAATACGCCCGAATGAATTTTGTGGCTACCTGAGGTCACAGTTTTCATCGTGAGTTAGCAAGTAAAATATTTAGATTATTGATTTTGTCCAGGTTGAGTTTCGTAATGATTAAGCCAGTGAATTGGAATTTTTATAATCGAATATGGTATTAAACAAGTTGTACAACTAACGATAAAAATAATTCGGTAAATATTATTTACTTTTGCAAATTAACCCCTTGAATAATATAGTCGTTATATTTACGTATGATATAATCATCTGCGTATTTTATTGCAGTAAATAGTTTATTTTACACTCAATTAATTGTTCGTAATCGCAATATTCTGAATTATAACTATAAACACCAAGGGGCAAGGAGGCTCAAGAAACGTCATTGTAAATTAATAACGTGGCATACAGTACGATAAGTAATACAGTGGTATGAATACTTTATTGCGTAGTTATATACCTACCCTAAAAGTTCTTTGAACATTAGTGAGTAAATTAAGATACAGATCAAAAACCACAGTTTATGAATGCACGAATTTTTTATCAAGTCAATTATTCAAACATAATTTCTTAGTAATCCCCAATTTCTACGAGACTTATTTATTCTAAAAGCAATTTTTTTAAATTAAATATTTGGTTATGCTTTTTGAATAAGCGTAAAATAATACCTAGTGGTATTTGCATTTCATAACTATTTCATAATTTATAATGCAATATACTATTATTACCAATACAAATTTAACTCCAGAGTTGTTGTAGTATCAACATTAGCTCGAAACCGAAACACCCTACAAAACCCCGAGTCTAATCGAGTCTTGTAATCCGAATAGTCTAAGTGGAGTACTGTCGTAGTTCTCCAATATTCAAAATTAAAGAACTTGAACTGAACTACTTAGTTTGTCCACACATTGTGTGTATAACATTTCTGGAGTAAACTTACTGACCTTTAGTAACTTTTTAAATTGTAAACTCTCAATGAAGTCTGATGGACTCTGTAGTTATAATTAGCAAATGGTTTGTATCACATGCAGTTGAAAAATATTTGTTGATTTACACAGCCTTGTTAGTTTGAAAAGCGAGCGACATCCATACATCCCGCTCTCGCAATACAACAATTTTATGACAATAGCGTTATAAATAGCAATATTTTCAAGTGAACACACAATAAATAGCCGCCGTACAATAATGAACATTATATCGTTGCCATAACTGCGTTTTCATAATAATATACCTAGTTATATTTTATTACATTGACCTCGGTACACGCATTGGAGTTATTATCTTCCCATCGCGGCTCTCACAATTGAACTCGATTTTTCCAATTAAGGGTATATGCTCATAAAACTCGATTATTCAAAACATCATATTATAAGTCTGCGTGAAGTTCATCAATATGACTGTAACATAGGGTGTCTTGACAAAAACTTCCCGCTGGGTGTGAAATCATTGACTTCCTACTTGGATTTCGTACGGATGAAAACCCCGCGGAGCGATGATGTTTAGCCCCGAGCGGACATGTATTCGACATTATACACTTGTACTCATTTCCTGGGCTTGATTTATTGTGGTTTTTATTGTTCTTCTGCGGCTGTTTCAAATGAGCGGTTAAATGTTTGGACGTGGCCATTAAAAATATAACGATGGAAGGATGAGTGTTAGGGGGTATAATCCAAGGGACAATACAAGTTTTGAAGTAAATATAAACTATATAAAGAAATTCAGATTGCGGAACAAATCGTTTTAAATAAAATATTTTGAGTGATATAATTACGAGTAGAAAGTTCAAATAAGACTGTAGCACAAATTATGAACAAAAATAAGAATGTTGTATCGTATACTCGTATACCTTTAGTAAGGAATAAAAACGTAGAATAACGTAAATTACGGAGAAAAATAATATGTAACGTAAAAAATTTGGAAATTCATATCGATTGCTTTGAATGCGGTACATAGTAATTTCAATTAATTTTTCTTTACTATAATTTTTAAAATACATTTTATATTTAACAATTTAAATAATAATTCAAATATATATTTAAAAAATTAAAGTTGCTAATATAGAGGTGAGAATTGAGATGATGTAGGTAATGGAATGTGTCTTAATTTATTTTGTAAATTACTTGCTCTCATGTATTAATTCACAATATGATTTATAATATTATAAAAAACAATTAATCATTTATCTCGCAAAAACCTAAGTAAAAAATCATTGAATATCTTTATTCAATTGAATTATAACAGCGTTTTGTGTGATAATGTAATCGCTTGTATATTAAATACATATAGACAAATGTTTACGCAAAACTTTTAACTATAAAATTGTTTTTCTTGATAAATAAGTTTGATAAATGAACAAGTTATGTTTTCTACATACCAGAATGTATCTATCCATATTAAAATAAATGTTATTCATTTTAGTTTTGTTAAAATTATTTTATGTTTCAAGATAATTATATAAAAAAAAAATTAATCAATCAACTATTTTATTTTAAACACTTAACCATTAAGAATCTTATTTTTGGACATTTAAGAAGTTTTAAACATTTAAACTTGCAGAATTTTGTAGAAATGATGAAGAGTTCAACTTTATTTATTGGCTTATAAATCGTCTTCACCAAACTGTGTTATTTATCATGAAATTATAACAGTGAATATTTCAATTTGTAATTCTAGAATACCTAATGATATATTATGATCGTAATTCATTAGGGTAAACGGTTATTGTTTATTGATCAATTTTAATAATCAATAATCATCGCGATCGTCGAAACGGAATATCGTTACAAATGACAATATGTAAACACAATAATTGTAATACTATAGTTTCGCGCGTACCCATGTATATTAGGAAAAAATGTACGCGCGCGTGAATATAATAATAATATGATACTCGACGCACGGTCGTCTTATTATTAGTCCCTACACAATAATTACGAATGCAGGTCATTAAACACCTACGTCAATATATTACTTTTTTCACATTTATTTCACGTGCCACCGTTACACGGCGCGAATCGTACGATAAATTTAGAGAAATACTGTAGGTACATAAAACGTTTAAGTTTTCGCACACATAACGAAATTACCGTAATTTCAGAATCCGTGTTGTACAGCCCATTGTATAATTTGTCAATTTCTTTCAAAGTGGGCCATTTGAGATCGTATACTCGTATAATGTGGTTCTCGGACGCATTTCAAACGAGTCGAAAATAACGAGTATAATAACGATAATAGTAAATATGTATTCGCATATTATATATATATATTAATATATGTATATATTGTTCTTCAAGAACGGTGTTGTCAAATCCAACACATTATTATTATTATTATTATTCAAGTGTGTATTATTAGGTATATTATTATTGTGGAAATAGCGTTGACGTATAGAGTATAATAATAATATTTACAGTTGCATTATATGTATAAAATATAATAATATGATAGTCGAACACGTCTTTACTGGTGCAGTGTACCTATACGGTTTATTACGATCATTTATTATACATTATATTCTGTTTTTCGTGTCACGCGGATGAGAAATTTACGCGAAAATTATCGTGAAATATCACAAAAATAAACGCATAATAATGCGATATTGTACGATTCGTGGATCCGCGCGTTTATCCCATTGTGTTTTTCGTACCGTATTATTATATGTATCACGTATAACGTACATGGATATTATATATACGTAGGTAGGTATCTAATACGACATCGAAGAGAGAACAAAAACGATTATTGCTATAACACACTCACACACACGTATAGGAAAACTATTGGACAAATATTTTTATGTACAGGTATATATTACGTACGAATCGTGTCTATATTTATATATATACATTTAATATACAGTATTATGGCGCGCACATTTGTTACCCACGGGGGCCATCGTATTATGATAAATACCAAATCGAATGGCGCGCGAATGGTATCTTTTCCCCTACAATTTTCTACCCACACCTCTCGCCGCGCTTGGACGTTTTCAATAGAGCAGAAATACATATTATACACTTGCACGGTCGCTTAAGGAGTGAAAAAAAAACCACTCGCATCAGTTTCGTATATGGAAAATCGATAATTGCGCGCGGCGGCGGTGGATACGACGACGACCGCTGCGTGCAGGTGTATATATATATAATATAATACGCGTATGCGGTTGCCATTTCCTCGTGTGTAATGGGCGAATCCGCGTTTGACGTTCCGTGTACAAAATAATAATATACTTATATAAATCTCCGCGCGTCAATTGGTCACCGGTCGGTGACTAGAAAATTTTCGGAGAAGTAGAAGAAAAAGAAGAAAAAATAATAATAAGCGCGCCGCTTTCGGCATCGCGCAAAGGTGTAATATATTACAAGAGAGTAGGACATAATGATATTAATATGTCATATATATTTATACGATTGTACTCGCATTATATATACGAAACTTCTTGTATACTGTATATCTGTTTACGACTAATAATATTACGGCATTCGATCGAGTCCAAGTCTGCGTCATATTTCGCGTGCGTGTGATAAACGCGTGGTGTGTTCAGCACGCAGTGCGGGTGGAGGGGGGGGGAACGGCGGTAAAAATGTGGATACATCATACATAGATAATATATATGATGGTAGAGGCGAAAATAAAACGCTACAAGTATTATGATATCTTACGATATCCAGTATAAATATTTACAATATTGTCGAGGTTTATTCTAGGGATTTTTTTCAACTGGGATTTTTTATGGAATCGAACTTGCATGGCCCTATGATATCTAACCTGACTTTTTAATAAGGCGATGTTTGCAGTTGAACGCACTACAATATTTCAATTTTCACTTGAACATTTATTCTAATTAATATTTCACTTTAACCTAAATCAGCCTATACAGATAATAATAAATTAATAACAAAGGTTTAAAAGTATCCTTTTCTGATTACATCTTGTACTATTGTTCCTATATTTAAAATACTATTTATTGTAATCAACACAAATCTAGAAAAACATAATTATATTTGTATTTTAAAATCGTCTTCTTTTATTTGATGTTTCATTGTGGTATTTTGAACAAGATCAGAATTTCTTTTTGACCCTTCTTTGAATATATCCATCAAACCATTCTTGCTCCTTGACTTTTGGTGTATGTAACTAAGCGGCTTGACGTTCATTTTGTTTTTAACATATTTCTGCTGCAGGAATTGGATCCTGATTTTTTGTAGAGGTATCATACTTAAATTATTTAATTTTAATTAGATAGTCATTTTCAGTTTCTACGTGCAAACTCAGATAATTTTTCTATTTAAGAACATAATTTTTACTGATTACACTTTCAACGTGAGCATTGACAGGTACAAGAGCTATAATACGGAAAAGTAAAACATTTATATTTTTGTGCTCAATTAGATCCAGATAAATGTTAACAAGCTGAGGCAGATACATTTGGCGTATGTCTTTTATTTTTTCATACTCCTGTATGTCTGTATATTCCATGTCTATGGCAGCTAAATCTGAACCAAGATACAAAACGTTAAATGCGTTGAAATTTAGATCTAAATTAGCAACGTGTAATATTGTCATAAAATTTGAAAAATCATTAAGGTCTACTACACAAAAAGTATACTATAAACTGCGTATCTGACTTTTACAATTAGACCAACTGCGCTTTAGAATGTGTCCCGACAAGTGCACAAAGCTTACTAACACCCCCGGAATATCGGACGACAATATAATATAATATTTTGTTCTTCTTCAGAGGAAATCGGACACTGAGGCTATTCCTTCCCCCTATGTGAGTATTGGCGAGGCAGGTTTTTAGTCGAGTTTTGGGTGGTGTGAAACACGTTGGGTTACGTTGATGAAGGGGCGGTTTTTAATAAAAACCTATTGAATTATTATTATCGTCGCATAATATTGTAATCACATACACGTGCAAACACTCACACATGCACACACGCACACGCACATGTGAAAGTAGGTATAGGTACCACGCGCCACTGCCCCGCCATCACCACCGCCGCCACAGCGGTGTAATGATTTGTGTATACCGGTTACGCGGTATATGGTGCTGCTGCTGAGTGTACATTATTATTATTATAATAATATGCGACAACACTCTTCGTCCGCGTATTAGTCGCGTAGTCCGTGTTTAAATCTCGAACGAGACGTTTGCTCCGGCAGGGCGCATCGTGCGGGTCAATATACACTGTACCTACGTCATATACAGCATTCCTAATAGACGACGATGATTTACCTCATGATACAGGGTTTTACAAATGTAGCGACGCGGCCGTGTATGATATAATATAATGAAAACTGTATCGTTTGCGCCGGCTTGACTCTATAATAACTATAATATATTCATAACACGACGCGTGTGCTGAATAAAATAATAATAATATTAACATAAAATATGAGTTCGTAACGCGTGCGATATTTCATTTAATTGTATGTGCATACGTACAACTCGCGAGTACTTTATTATCGTAATATTTCGCGCGTGGTGTCCGTGGTCATAACAATCGTTGTCGATTCGGGATAAAATATAAAACGTTTTACATTATAGACTGTTTTACTCGGAAAGAAATTTAGGTAAAATGGTTGACATATATACCTTGTATTTTTGTTTTTTATTTATTTGTATCATTTTATAAAACATTGTTTTATTTTGTTATAATATGTTTTGTGTATGTGAAACGTTATAATTATGAGCTATGGAAAAACCTCGTGCACGATCCTATAATCATATTATTATTACGTAAATTGGTAAATGTTCACACCTAAAAAAGTTTTTACTTGGTGGCTGTAAATATATTATTTCACATACTTATTTCACGTAATATTTATAATATTCTAAGTAGTGTGATAGTTACTTAATGGTATAAAATAATTTAAAATAAATCCATGTCGATCGCGAATAATGGAGTCCGCGTTCCTGTAACAACATTGATTTACATATTATAAATTATACATTTTTCTAAATATATTTTTTAAATAGTCTATGTGACATCACAGATAACTGTATTTTAAATAGGTCGTTTTCGGAAGTCTTTAGATTTAGATTTGATGATATTTTCTCAAGTACCTATCCAAATTTATTATTTAAATTATTTGACGATTTTTTAACTATAATCCGTGAAGACAATTTATTTTTGTGTTCCATTAGCGTGATATTTTTATATCTCCGAATTTTTTCTGATTTTACGTTATTTACATTGTAAATTTTACAATACCAATTCCGAAAATTCGATGTCTGTATACGAGTATGTTTATACTCTATTGAATTGTGAACATTTTTTAAATCGTATTGCAACATTTAAATTTCGAAAACATATAAAGCGTGTGTTCAGTTACAATAAAAACGATGTTGATATATATAGGTTATATCGTATAGTTGTTACTCGTATATATATTATATATGTTTGAAATTGAATACCGTAATGTAAAACATTGTGTACATGAATAAAAAAGTTCAGTAGTTTCCTGATCGGAAAAAAAAGTTGTCCAGATAGTTGACTACGTATACACTATCGGATAGAGGCCATTGTATTTTTTTTATTTATATTATACAACACTGCCCAATCGGGGAAGCACATCGGCCCGGCGACGGAGGCGAATATAAAGGATCGAATGACATTTATAATTACGTGCACACGCGATCAAAACCGTATGCACACACTGTGCACCTATATCAGAGGTCTTTTTGTATGTGTGTGTGTGTGTGTGTGTGTGTGTGTGTGCGTACAAGGGGTATAACTCTACTTGTACTTCCGCTCGGGCCGACATTTCCTATTTTTTTTTTCAATTTTTTCCGTCACCCATAGTACCTATATAGTTTGAATATAGTCGGATGATGATAAAAGATATTTCGCCGTCGATTTTTTATTTATACTATTTATGACTTACTTTTTTTCTCTCTCTCCATGCAGCGACCACAGCCGCTGGTAGACCGCAGCCGTCCGCGTCGCCGTCATCGTCTCCGTCACCAGCCACTCTGCGTGAACTGTACGCCATGGCGGCCAGCCAACAGCACCAACAGCACTCGCGGCTGCTCGAGCTGTCCAACAGATACCGCGGATATCCAGAAATCGCCCATCACGTCTTCAATCAACAAGGAGCCGTCACCAAGTTGCTAGGTAAGAACCTTATACACGATTCGCACATTTCATAATAATATAATAAGTAATTATACATAATTAGGTATACATGCGATAATGTGTAGAAGCCCTCTCCTCCCTGCATGGCTCCACAAGCTCCATTTTGCTGGTTAAAATAATAATTTCTCGATAAAATCGGGACGGGTGGTCTAAAATTAGACATATTTATGTTCACTTGTTTACGCGGAGTTAAATCGCTAAACAGCCACACTATTCTATCGCATAATTGTCGCCCTTTCCTCACCGAACGCAAATATCATGTTTATAGGTAAAACTATATAAGTACTCTAATATTCGACGTCAATGATTTTACCATTCTCGTCGTCGTTTTTTTTAACATCCATTTAATTGGTTTTTATATCACTTTAAGTTCACATACACTTCGGAACGTAATTATGTGTACCATGTACATCATAATGATATATAATTTATACATAAGTCCATTCTACACAACGTTTTATTAGAATTTAATGGTATGATATGATGTATTATCTTATAACCATATACATTTAGTTGTTACTTGCTGCATGGTGAATAATATGTTTTCTGATTATTATTGCATACATTATTGTTGGAGAAATACATAAGTATAATATATAGTAATTTCTCCAATATCGAAAATAAGTACCTCGAAATTAAATCATAAAATTCATTTATTAGATTTGAGCCAGTAAAAATAATAATTTACTCCTATTTTCTTCAGAGATTATGATAGTATCAAGATATTTTTTAAAGCACAGATAAAAGAAAACCCTCGTCCCTATCATAGAGTTTAACCTGTATATAAGTATTTTCGTTACCTAATATACGTTAGGTAATCAATATTATTTGTACCTAAGTATCGAATGTAAAACATAATTTGATATTATCAATATTATTCCAATTATTATTTATGATCTACAATTCAATTCAGTTACTTTAAAGCACGAGTTATGATCTATAGATTTCAGTAGTTTACATTTTACATTACACTTATACATTCCACCAACCGATAATAATATATAATTTCCACGACGATACACTCTATGTTTACTATTAAAAGATTAATATTAAAAGATAATGCGTTTAAAAGTTTCTAGATCATCCTTTCATTCAAGTGCGGGTTGTGTAAATATTTTAACGTGCGTTTTTTCTACAACTAGAATGTTATACGCTTATAACTCATATTGAAAATGTGGTTTCAAAACACTGAAAGTAATTAAATTGCGTTTGCACATACTGCATGAGGCACGTGAAATATGTACATATAGAATTAATATGAACTAATGGTCGTATGCCCCATACTTTTGTTGTACAATTGAAACTCTATGATGAACGCATAAAGATTAGAATACATAGGTTTTATTATGATGTACGTTATTATACGATGATAATAATTTATTTTATATGCGCGCAAACGTCCAGACCAAGAAAAAATACATGTACATCTACTTTTTACTAAAAAATGTATAGTATTTACTAAACCTTTTCAGTTTTTTTTATTGCATACAGTATATACTTTTCGTTATCTACTACATGTTCAATTATGTTACACTTTTCATATATTCTCAGTACAGCTAAATCATGTAGTCCTATACTATTACACTATTATTAGGATAATACGTCTAGAACGTAATTATTATTTTTACCTTTTTCTTAAAATCGAATCCCGTCATCAAATAAAAATTGTATGTAATGAAGCGGGACGTAACATTTAATTATGTATCAAAATTATATTTTAGAACGACCGCCACATTGACATGCGCAATAACAGTTCTTTTTATCTTTGTGATTAATTAATTTAGTATGATCGACGATCGTACATTTAACAGATATAGAACAATTTTATTTTGTTTAAAAGATACTATAATTTTTAAAATCGATATGTTTAGTTTAAATAAAATAACATTGTACTGTAAAGAAATTAGTTCTGCGATCGTTTTTAGGATAATGTGTATTATACAAAAGTTATTTCGTTCATATACTCGTAGGTAGTTATAACTCATAATGCAATATTCTGTTCAAGCAGAAATAACACGCTTCTAGCTGAAATCCTCGGAGTAAAATAAAATGATTGCACAGTAGCCGGGGGAAACACGTATATTTCTTTTGATTCCCCCCCCCCCCCTAAGAAATACCGTTTTTGTATTTTTGATGTTTCGATTCCGTAAAATATTTCCATTTATCTTAATACCCCAACAAATAGGCGACCAGTTACGGTATGTTATTGAATTTACCATGTAGGCAGTAGGCACACTGGAAATATGCTAATATTCGCATACGGTATAGAGCTCAATTATTATTATTCGTCGAATACTTGTAACATGATATTACGTCGAGATGCTTCATTGACGGTCGACTACTATTTGTTACGCTGTTGGGCGCACACGTCCGTGAACGGTACAGCCTCATCTAGGTACAAAAGAAGCGAATAACAGAACGTGAGAAGTCTATATAACACGAGAAGATTTAATTATTTCGTGAAATCGAATTATTTTTGTTTAATTCGGAACGACCTGGTATTTTTTCATAGAGACGCCGTAGAGTTACTGCTGCAACTATCGATGATTAATTAGTTTAATGCGGAAAAAAAAAAATTAAAAAAAAAATAGCTGAAAATTATACCCATTAATAATAATAATAATCAATAATTTGTACACCCATGACCACATCCATCGTGGTTTCATTTTGTACATTTAATTTGATCATGCCCATTTATCTTTTTATACGTCTTCAGTGGGCTTTGGTAATTATTCGTGAATGGATACTCGTACGACTTGTTCGGTATTTAATGTCGTGCTGTTTCGTGTAGCGAATACACGTGATAGTGATACCGTATAATTTTTAATTTCTGAAGGGGATGTAATGAGCTTATTAAAATAAAAATTAGTTACAATTGTACTTCTGTACGATTTCCTTACATATATTGAGAGTTTGATGGCGAGGGGCACAAGTATTTTTATGGAAAAGACGATACGCAGTTATTATGTAATATATAATTTCAACAATCAAATCATTAGTGATTATAATTTCCCGGGAACTCAATCAAAATTATTGGCTTTCGAACAAAATGCAATTAGAAACCGATCATATTAATTTTTTGGTTCTCGTCTCATAGTTATTATAGCTAATCCGCTGACTTATTGTCTGTAGATTCTTTTATTGACATGTAATGTACGTAAAGTTCAACTTTCATTTAAACAAAAATATTGAAGTAATTACTCACACTACTTATTATCGTACTATTCAATCTCCAGGGATACATAATTTAAAATAGTTCAGAGTCATCATATTATAAAACGATATATTCTTTAGTGTAAATTATCTGTTATAGATTACAATTATATCGCATATAGTGAATATCGCTGTACTTATTTCACAATAATTTTCGATAATATTTCATGAAAGTATTGTGTTTGTCATTTCCCCACAAAACACGTCTACTATTTCTACGATTTTAACATTGTTGGTGCGGTATATTATTTAATAATAAGACACTTAGTGTTATTCTATACAATATATTATGTGTGCATTTTTTTCATCTGTCAATTATTATAGTACCGCGATTACCCATTTACCGAGACGCGATATTGTTGTAACCTATGATTATAGTAATTTGCGAGGGTAAAAAATGATGATAATAATAATAATAATAATCGGCAAAGAACCTGTTGGCTCGCAGTTGTCAATTGTTGTGCGTACATATGTGGATGTGTATTATAAGTGCGAAGCCAAAATGTCGCAAAACATTTATATAAAAACTCGTGTTTTGGGTGGCATTGTACGCGTGTGTTTAATTAGTCGTTGACACGAATTCGAATTAACACGAGTTTTTGAGTTTTGTCTGTCTCCTTGAGGACCGGCTGCATTCGGCTACGGACATGAAAAAAAAAAAATAAAAAATAATATATCAGAAGTCATTCGGAACAGATTATTTATACAGGAAGTGCAGGTGGACGTCGGCCGTTGATTTTTTTTTCATTATTAAACTTCAAACAAACTCCCTTTACGAAGGAAAAAAAACTTTACTCGATATTGCTACAATATATACCCATCCATTGCGAATAAAATAATAATAATAATACATTATTGTTCTACGTTTAGTTTTTTTTTCCATTTGAAATTATTTAATGACCGCATGTGGGTACACTCTACGCGCATAGTATTTATGGTGTAGCACATTGTTTTACTTCGTTTTTTCTTTCTACCGGGTACAATACACGTACGTATACGCAACTCGATGTATTTTTTCAAAATACCATACAAATATTGTATTATGTAAATTTCACGTCCACTTCGAGTTTGATGATACCATCTGTCGGTATTCTCGTATTAAACGTTGCAAGCCGGAACCGTGTATAAAAGAAAATAATCTTTGAAAAAAAAACCCCCCAACAGATATTTATTTATACAATATAATCACTCTGTTTAAACTGACAAACAAGAATTCTTGAATTATTTTAAGACGGTTGTTATTACGACGAATTAAAATAATTACTAATTGTTGCCTAATTGTTTTAGGATAGTATTTAAAAAAAAAAATTATATTTGGTCTACCGGACAACAATAAAACGGTATTCGCTTTTTTTTAACCTTCTGCTTTCCCTGTCATTTTAAACCGGATGCGCGTACCTATATAATATAATATTATTTACTCATGAAAAATTTTAAACGAACATAACAAAATACACTTCTTGAATTACGTAAACACTTAAATCAATTTAAAATTCTTATTTTCTGTTATTACTAGTTACAATAATTCTTTAGTTTATAAACACATGATAAACTACTTTTATGTTATTTTTCGTTATTTTATCTTACGATAAATCAATTTTTTAAATTATTATTATGTCCTTTTTTTGTAACCAATTGTACATATATAAATTTAAACATTATAACATTTTATTTATCTATAGTTTGTTATACTTAATAGGTACCCATACAAAACGCCATAAAAAAATTAATTTGTTAAGTATAGAATCTTTTTTTCATACATATAATATATATACACACACATATATATATATATATAGGTATACCTACAGGAAAATATTATTTCTTTTTAATTCCCGTACATTTTTTTGATATTTTGATTTATGTACAGTTCCTATTGAGCTAGTTAAAAAAAATGATAATACGCACTCAAAATCTAAAAGTTATTAAGATATTTGAACTTATGAACCAACTATTAAGAATTTATATTTATACTGAAATATTTATATTTACTCGTATTTATGTAAATGTTTGGATATTTAATGTATTTAGATACATTTATTTTAGTATTTTCCATACATTATTGTTTAAAAATAATGATAATCCTTATTATTTTATTATTCATTTTCATTAATATTGTGATATTTGAATCATTCCAACAAGCTTTTAGCATTCAATTAAAAAAATATATTATTATAATATATTTTTATAGGTAAAACCGTAAATAAATAATGATAGGATTTAATAATAAAAATAAACAACGCAATCATAAAAAAATGAATATTTAAATATATACCAAAATGAGTTGTAAATGTTCACAGAAGCTAAAACATTCACGCACATTTGATGCAAATTAGTATACTGCTTATCGATTTTCTTATAAAAACATGTCGTCCTTTTCAATAGAATGAAATCAAAACAATTTTACTCAACATAAAAACACAATATTTCCACATGAATAATAGTTTAATTATTCAATTAAAATTCATAATTTTTTAGAAGTAATATTTTAACCTTTTTTCATTGCAATTTTTTCCTTAAATCAGTTGAATAAAATTTGTTGTATTCAATCCTTCATTTCTTTGATTTATCGAAATTTTTTTCGCTGTGTAGAAATTATACTGTAAATATTACCCAAGCTAACATTTCTGTTATTTGATTTTTAATGATATTTACGAGAGACATACTAAGTAACGAATAAATGAATTAGTGAATATTTTAACACGTTTAAATCGATATCAACTAATAAAAATTCGTTTTGTTCACATTGTATTCCATATTGAAACAATTATTTCCAATATTTATTAAAGATTTCTAATAGGTGACTGGATACATTTAAACACTTATTTCGTCTTCAATTGGTGCTCACATATAACAATTTAAGCCCTAGAAAATATGTTGGCATATTTTTTTTTCTAAAAATATACATTTTTCTAGAAAAATATTACCAAATAATATTTAGACTTATAAAATATATATAGTTTCTTTTTCCAACAAGTGTGTTACTAGAAAAATAAAAATGTTTTTTTTTTCATCACCGATAACAAGGTAAAATATAAAACATATTATATATATATATTTATATTATTTGTGCTCCATAAATCACTTTTGACGCATCCTTTTAATATATAAGACGTGTACGTACAGTTCAGCGATTTGACTAACAAATGATGTTTGTTTTCCCCGGAAATATACGTTACACCACGTTTCATTCAATGGTCAACCTCTAATGAGACACTTGGTCATTATACTACACAAATATATATGTATATAAAAAAAAGAAGCCGTTATTATCCAGAACCAGATGCTTCTATTGTCGGGATGACCGTAACTATTGAGTATTGACTGTCTGCCGCTTATTAAGTTTCATATTATTTAAATAGTACTTCTGCGGTATATTTAACTGTGTTACGAAACAATGTAATGTCGTTATGTGTACATATGTGTACTCGGCGATCGGACCATCCCTTCCAGGTGTATGTTGATTTTTGAATGGACAAGTAGTTGTTCGAAGGATAACAAAAAAATAAATTGTTCTTCGGTAATACGATATCGGGTGACGTTGTAATCCATTATTTATGATTTTTTTTATTTCATAAGACAAAAGACTATAAGACTATAACACGTAACATGTGAAACCTGTTCACGTACACAGGACAGCCACCGACCAGGTATACTGTTTGGTGAAAACTGTCAAGAGATAGTTGTATTATTGTATACCTATAACTCCTTTATAAGTTATATATTGACCGGTCTTAAACGTGTAGTAATTAATCTATGACTTATGACTTTGCATGTAGGAAACTTTACTATTTATTATTTGTGATTGAAGTTTTACTCTTTACATCAATATCGTAATCTAAACTACGTATTGTCGAACATTTGAAACATATTTAAACATACATTTTTATAGTTAGAAAATATATTGTTGGCTCAATGATTATTGAACGTTTTTATAACAGTTATAGTTTTTAAATCCGTCTATTTTTATTTTCAACAACTGAAATTGTATTAATCATAGTGTCATATAAAAAAAATTGTTAATATAATTTTGTTCTGCATCTGCGTACACTTTTGTCGCCACGATGAAAATAGAACAGTTACATGAGATATTTGAACCTTCAGTGTCGTTAAGCTGGCCGGACAGTATTTCAACGCTGAGTTCTAGACGGATACAAAAAACCGTCAACCATCGGACTTCGAGCGATAAAACAAGTTTTGATACGAAAGGTATCTTAATTTCATCTAAGATATCAAATGAGAAAATCAAATACCGGTATCGAAAATCAGTAGACGACCATCGGCAATTATTATCGACAAGCCCACAGGAACCCGACATCAAAATCCTAGACATTTCGAAAGTAGATGATGTGAACGAATTTGGAGATATTATCGAGGATAACACGGATGGTAAATTATATTTATTAGACAAACTATTCGAATGCGAAGAGGAACAAAGGAAACAATTTAGTGTACACGGCACCGGGTCAACTGCTGCAAACAGTTTTTACTATGATGAAATAGCAGGCGAAAGTAATTCATTAGACTCCAGAGTCGATGATTGTGTAAGCAAGTCAAAAGTTCTTTGTGAAAATACCGATTTTACATACGACGATGACACTGACAAGTCTTGGTTGTTGAGAACCACCAAGATAAAAAACGGCAATCGGAGAGTAAAAAAAAAAAATAAGGGCGCAAAATCACCAAATAAAAATGTCAAGAAAAAAGCCGCGGTAAAAAATGTGGTCAATCGTCAGCCACAATGGGACTGTGATCCTTCGAATGCAAAACAATCTACAAAGGTTTTGCCCGTTGTAAACACTAAACAAGTAATTAAAGATGTGTATAAGACAAATAAAAGTATACCGGAAGTGAAGGAGAGAAACCAAGGAAAGCAGAAACACATTGCCTCTTCACTTATAAACAGAAACAAAAAGAGCAAAGAAATTGAGCGAATTAATAAAATAATCTGCACTAATCTAATAAATGTCCGATCGACCATTCCAAAAATGAAAAGGTAATCAAGTGCACACGTCTGCAAACAAACAAATTTATACTCGTATTAGGTATTTTATTTTATAATTGATTCATTAAACAATAAAAATATTTTTAACGTAAAGAACAGTACAATTCAGGTTTTATAAATCGTTAAAGTATAATATTACAGGCCGCGTGTATACATCAGAAACACGTTTTAAGAAGCCGAACACTGTTAAGTATGAATTGATTCTATTTCAACACAAAACTCACCCGTGTTCAATTTAAACTCAATTACGTTATGCTAAGCATATTTTTGGTGTACATGAAGAACAAAATAAATATTTTAGTCGTCATGTAATTCGAATTATGTTTCTTTTAAAAATGATTTAAATCGTTTCATATCGAATTTTATTATTTTTTGTTCCTCCTTCAGGTTCAACTTATCGCGACTCTATCGTATATATATATATATATATATATATATATATATATATATATATATATATATATAATATATAAATATATTATATATATATATATATAATATATAAATATATACACTTTAACTAGGGTATTTTTTTGAAAAAAATAATTATGGATAACTTGAACTTTAAATTAAAAGAAAACCCAAGTTTAAGCAATTTTAAGGCTAGATTAGGGAGTGAGCTTGGTTAAAAAATCATATATGTAATCACTTATCATATCATGTATCATGTATACACATATATATTACATTTATACGTATTTTTAAAATTTTTACTTTTTGGCAATTATGAAACGCCATTGCCACTTTAATGATAAATGTGATGTACTTACATGTATACATTACAATATGAAATCCCTATAACCTAAGCAGATTTAATGCGATTTTAACGTGTATTATATAAATTATATACATAGTACATACCTATATACTATATATATTTTACGTAATATTCACTACCCCTCTTAACCATATAAGCACACACGCACAGTCGTATGCAATTACGGGTATGAAATATACACGTGCGTTTATGTGTATATAGGTGATATTATTATTACCCCTTTCGAAAGCGTGTTCCGAGTTCACTAGTTTTCGGACTTACCGGGACTGGGCATGCACGCGTGCGTGCGTAACGCATTAAAGTTTTCCATTTCCCTTTTCCCCGTCGGGACACGGCCGTTCACGTGTTACGATGGTAATCAATGAGAGGCTTATAGGTATAAAGAGGCTCCAGCGAAGTTTAGGTAAAGCCAACCAAACATCGGCCTTATCGCGCGCATATGCGTGCAGTGCGTGATCGCATGACAGTAGCGTGTTTATTGGTTACGCCCGTGTCTAACCATTTTTTATTTCTAGTTCATTTTTAGATCGATACCTAAAGCGAGTTTCCTATTGATTTTATGGTTTTTTTTTATCATAAGTTGAATATAGTTTAAGTGGTAGATCCACGTTGACAATTTTCGATTTTCTTGGTGGATGGATTGGAGGATTTGGATAATTTCGTCCTACAACAGTTTGTATTTTTTGATGAAATAATAAATGAGTATAAAACTCACACATTTGCCCTATAGTTCAGTATTTACCTCAAATACGGTAATCTGTTCAAATCATGTGTGGCTTAAACAAGCATTTAGAATTATAAATATATTAACGACTGAGCCAGTCGCAAAAACTTATAGATAATAATGCATGACATAAACGTGTGCACACAACTATTATATACGGTCATACGGACACTGTGCAGCGTGATGTTTTAAATTTGTATACTGTAGATACGAGTAAGGCATATTTATGGTAACATTATAGCTCCTCACACCGCGTACGAGTTAACTTAAATAACTCAAATAAATGTTATTAAAATGTAATTCGACATCGAAATACATAAAGTATTCCAAACCGTGTACTATATATTATATATAGTGCTCAATTATCGCGATGGAAACGGTGAGGACTAAGGCGTGAAACATTGCGGCAATTGGTGGACCCACGACCGAGCATCGAAGCTATTGTGAAAAAAATGATTACGATTTCCGGCCTGGTCTGGCCAAGAGCGAAAACGAAAACGCTGCCTCTGCAGCACCCCCAAGAGCGTCACATAAGTCCTTTTAACCACATAAGAACTAGACTGTCTACATTGTCTAGCTGGCAATGATGACGGCATAGCCGTGTACTATTTGGTCTGCAACGTTTACCCGGGTAGTATAATACAGTGTTACTAGGTAGTAGCAGCAGTACGTGTGTTTGTCAATAAATTATCGGTTAGACGTTAGGACGGTACGAAAACGATAAGGATTTGTAAATGTAGCCCAATAGTGATAAATAGCGGTAGGTTATATATTTATATATAGTATACGTTGTTGTACGATACGGAGTCGGCTATCTAGTCATTATAATAATATATTGTACATCTGCGACACTTTAACTAACTGCACTTATTATAATGCACGCGTTGCGTAATGGCGTACTGAAAATAGGCATATATATATATGTATAATATGGATACGTATACATGATATACCTATGTATATAATATATTGTAATACGTGTAGGCACACCGCCACACCATAGGTGGACTCGGCCGAACGGGTAAAAAATAGTCGGTAACCACAAAGCAACACGGTCGCACGACAACACGGAAACCCGTCGCCATGGATACACGTTCACAAGCACGACAATAACAATATAATATACACAGATACACACACACACACACACACTAGCATACGCATACATATATTATCATATATATGTATTGTATTATAATACGCAACCCCCTTGCGCACACCCACCCACACACTCGGACCATCACGCACGCAGACGTACACACGGGCACTCGCGCTCGCACCTCCTCTCCGCGCGCGCGTCACGTTCGCATGCTTTCCTGCATGGCTGCCCCCGAGGACCGAAGGCCACTGGTTATTATCCGCGTCCTTTTGAATTATAAATAGTCTAAACAAGGCGCGCACGGTAGCCGACGCCGCGTTTACCCGCAATTATCCCCTCCGCCTCCTAGCTATTTGCGGCCAAATATCCCACTCGCGTATATATACGTATAATATGACATGCGTATTCCTGTGCCGGGAACCGTGTTTGGGCCAGTGGCGATCGAATACGGTAGTGCCGTATATAGGTGTAGTCATAGTGGTGAGGGAGGGCGCAATCCTTGAAAGCACCTCTTCATTAGTTCGGCGAACATTAATATCATTAGTGCCAAACATATTATAGGTAACGACGTGCATAATATTAACATATTTTATTGTGATTAAATTTAAAAAAAAAAAATCCACGGGGCTATGTCCTCCCCCCGACCCTGTGTTGACCACGCTCTCCATCCGTGAACCATTAGAACGCGGTTTATACCTAATAATAATAATGATAATTATATCATTATAATTTCGCGTGAATATATCGTAATATCGACTATCGCGCGGCGGTAGCGCAGTGTAATTGGACGCCCGAAGGGACTGCCTGAATATACATACAAGCGGTCGTCGAATACACATACGTATGGTATTGTGCGTATCATGCACACGAAACCTCCGGTGGCTCCCACGTTAAGAATTACAAGGTTTTTTTTCCCCCTAGTTTATTCGTCTCACGGTAATTGTAAATTCGGCGGGTGGGTCACGTCATCGAGTGAACGGGAAGGAAGAAAAAAAAATAGAAATTGGGTCCGTTTACCGAATTATAAATCGGAATTCTATACGTCGTCGTGTTCATGTGGAATACCGCATGATAATAATATGTACCTATATAATAATGCGAACCATTACCCCCAATTCGGCGCAGACGATGCAGATTTTTAAAAGTTCGTTGTGGAATTCGATGCTGAAAGCAGTGTATAGTTGCGTGTAGCGTGGTCACATAATATATGGCGTGTATAGATACAAACGGAAATTGAAAATGTTTCAAATTTAATACGTAAAATGCGTTTAAACACATCTTAAACATGAGTCGTATTTTTATTTATTTTTTTTGTTTACAACCTTATACGCGATCATTGACCACTTTATGAAGGACTTAAAGTTTAGCCGAAACCTTTTTCGTTTTCGTCAAGTTTTAAGTCTAACCTTCAGTGTTGGATTTTTTTTAAACACGCGTTGATTTCATGTAGGACGACGTTATAGTATGTCGTACCGATTTTCTGCAGTATTACTGCAGTATATACGTTTATTGCTCGCATATACAGTATACAGACATTGTTTCGTAGCTGTGTATGGCTTCGCGTATACGCCGTGTAATGTAAATGTGAACCATTGGCGTACACACCGCGCCAAACGGTCTGTTAAATTTAAACTGTTCATGAAAAAAATAAATAAAAAATGGTTGCAACTAATTATTGCTCGCTAACTTTTTACATAATGAAAGATTATAAAGAATGTATAGAATACATGGTTCATAAACATATTTGTTGGTCAGTTTTTATATATTGTATAATATTATACTCGTATATTGATATTTGTTAATAGTAAATATACATTTTTTCACATATTTACTCGACGTTATTATCGCATATTTTTTAAATTATGTTTAAATATACGGTAAAAATGTTTATTGAATAAAAATCATTTCACTTAATAATTATAATATTATTATAAACAATTTCAACACAATTTTTTCGCGACCATTATCGAATGACCAAAGCCATCTAACCAGGATTTGAGTTTAAAGTTAAATAGTATAAGATTTTAATACGTTCATAAAATTTCAGTTTTTAATATGGATTGTTTCATGTACACAATATACACACATTCATATACACGTATACGGTCAACGAACACATTATCCTTAGTATATATGTGTGTTCGTATATTAACACTACATAATTGTATTATCATAAAATAAATAATATATTATATTCAGATCAGTAAAAGCTCTATAGGTGAGGAATATTAAATCGTTTATTATTGACGAGTGTCCGCTATTGAAGGAATATAATGTATACGAGTGTTGTTTTGGTAGAATATTTCGAATATATTTTTTGGCGAAAAGTTTGTAAGTAGAAAAGATTGCCTGTGATTGAAAGGCTTATGTAGAAATTTCTCTTTATACCTAATTCGTATAATCTACGTTCTACGAAAAATGATTTTTAGATTGTAATTGTATATAAATGAACAAAAAACATGACGTATTTACTCGTGTGATATAATACCGGGTGATTGTGAAGTTTTTAACCGTTAGTTTTTAATTTTTCACAGGAACCCTAAGACCTCCTGGTCTGATTGGTGGTAGTAAGCCAAAGGTGGCTACGCCGGCGGTGGTGTCAAAAATCGAATTCTACAAACGCGAAAATCCAACAATATTCGCCTGGGAAATACGCGAAAAGCTCATATCTGAAGGTAAATATAATTTGACTTTTTACGATCACTTATAGTATTGAATCTCATACGAAAATGATCGGCTTACATTAATTTATAACAGTTTCGACTATTTTTTATTTTTTTCTAACCGAAAAATGTTTATAGCAACCTTTTATCTTTAAAATAGTAAATACCCCAGTTTCTTTAAACAACCCATGGTGTACAATTTAGTTCTTCTATGAGCGTAATTTAAATAATAATTGATTACCGTTAAGATTGATTACAATCTTTAGGAACACATATAGTGCTTTATTCATTAGATAAATTTATCCAGTTCATTTGGTATAGGGTAGGGAATGGAAGCCATAAAAACGATCAATATAATATCCATTTACTAACCTTACATTTCGCGACCGTGATTCCGTGAGAATTACGAAGATTAAAATTTGATACTCTTCTTGTTGTATTATTTTTTAATTGATGATGTATTGTTATTACCTATCAACATTTCCAGTCAGGTTAAATACTTGGAGTCTGAAATACATAAATATTTATATGGGTTTATCTACAGGAACGTTGTAAAAAATTGGTAGTATTTACGGCTTGCTCTTACCGAGTTTAACTTTCAAATATACGAAAATTTTGTCATTCTTTTATAACAATTACACCTTCAAACCGAACAAGTAAAAAGAAGAGCACACGTCTGAAAACGAACCATCCTATTGTTAACATTCTAATGGTCTCCCTATTCACTTACTTAATTTGAACCTTTTGTTATAATAATATTTTAAACTTATACGTACAACTACCGATTCGGTTAATGCGTTTCAGAAGACCAATAGTTACAAAGTACAAGCATTAAAACTTAGCCGTGATTATATTTTAATAATAATAAAACTGCTTACTAATTAATTGCTGTAAATCGGTTTCGTGTACAACTCGTTTGCATCAAAATAACATAAAATAAAACATAAAGAAGCGATCACTTATAATCAATTACATTTTCTGGTGTCTGTGTACCTACACAATTTCAAACGGTTGAATTCATATAACTCATCAAACCCGACAATATTCTAAATAATAACATTATATATAATACAATAACACACGCGCTGAGCCTATGTTGTATACGTGATCCGATGTAGTATTTATAAAATCAAAATACTAAGAAACTTAATACGAAAACAGATCCACAAACGAAATTATTTAAGTGTTATAAATGCATTGAGTCTAAGTGCAGGTGTTCTAATAAATAACGCACATCGAAATAAATATCTATATTGTAAAAAACGTAAAAAAAACCCGATCGAATAAAATATGTCCATACGTTATATTGGTATATTTGCGCATGTATGGTTCTCATTTTTAAATACTATTTGCGTTCGGTGGCCGAAAATGTCACTTTTCGTTTGACAATATTGTAGATGTTTAGGCACACTATACGTGACTCGCCAAGTCTACGTTTATCTGACGTTCGTACCTATGCATTGTTTCGTAACGAATCATTGAAACACATTATCGCTTTTAAAAACTACATCACGCAGACGCAGGTTCATAATTAAATTGGTCATGGGGATCATTGGTGTTCGGTGTGTGTAGCAAGTACGTTATACACTATACATTGTACGCCTCCGACGGTAATTCGACGTGGGCTTGAAGGCGCATTTCAATGTCCTTTTCATCGTAATATTTTCTTTTACACATGGACATATCGTGTACTTGGGAATAGTAAGGTGGGTTTGTGTGTGTCATTTATACACAGAACACTTGTATTGCAATGGTTGTTCAACATTTATATTGTATTATTATTACTATTACTATTACTATTATTATTATTATTATTATTACTACTATTATTGTCGTCATCATTATCGCAGTCGTCAAATCGATCGGCGACAACAAATATAACAACGGGTAACGAATTTATCTTTTCCATTTTACCAATTACATGACGGCATAAAAGGATTATGTTTTTCGTGTGAACCGAACAGAATGGAAATTATTATATTGTGCCGTGCCGTGTGTCAGTCACGTCAGCGAACAAGCTACTTCTTGGGCGCTGCCGGTTGGAAAACGTTCACTTGAATGGACTTGAATCGTCAAGATCCCCCTCCCTCAATCTCTCTCTCTCTCTCTCTCTGTCTCACTATGTCTCGCTCGTACTCGTTCTGTATGTTTCTTAACGACCGGGGCATTACGAAAATTTAATATTACATGGTATATATACACATAGCGTTTACATAAAAAAAACTCGATGTCCTGCAGCTCGCAATAAGCGGTGGAGAAACGGAGGAAGAGCGGAAAAATTCAATCGATTTGGCTACCGTCAATGACATCTTTTATCTCTTTCTCTCTCGACAGGTCAATTTCCGCGCGACAACCAGTCGTTTGTTTGTCACACACTACTTTATGTACGTTAGTATGTGTGCATTTACAATTATATGCTATTGACCAGAAAAGCAAAGAAATACGGTAATCTTGTTTGGCAAAAAAAAAAACCACTTGAATTCTTCACGTTGAATTAAATTTTTCAAACGATACTCGATATCGCGCATATCACTTCGATACTATTTGCTGTGTTTCGAAAAACTGTCAACCTAAGTATATTACATACATAATTGATATGCCTAACACATATGATGACGTATTTTCTATAGGACACTTGATCGGTTTTAATTATTATTATTTAATATAAAATATGTAATAATAAATGTGTCTAAATTATAAACATCAACTTATTTATAACAAAATATAGTGTAATGTGTAATATAATAATAATAATAAATTATTATAGTAATATAGTAATAATAAATTCACATACAAATAAGTAAATAATTGTACCTGTACTAATATCATTACTAAATCTACTTCAATAATAAATAACTACTATAGAACGTTACCTATATTATATAGAACAAAATTAATTTTAGCTTTATTTTTTTTTATCGCAAACGTTAGTTAGTTATAAGAATTTTTAATAATTCACACATGGTTAAAAGATAATTAGTCTCAGACCAATGATTATATTTTATTATTAATCAAAATTCGTTGCTTACTGTTGCCATAATAAAATTAATAATTTATTCTTAACCGCTATTTAAATACGCCAAACACTTTTAAACGATAAGTAATTTATTATTTAGGAAAGTAGAAACTTATGAATCTGAAAAAAAAACCAAATACTTCTTCAATGTACTTAATATATCATCTAAACAAATAGAAAAACGACAATTCTATTCATATACACATTACACATGTTATTTAATGTTATATTGTTTTCAAATACATACATTTTTTTTAAAATTAACTATTCAGCAATAAACTTTTATGTACTGGTTAAGTATAGTAATATGTTATACACACCTGCTATACGATTTTCTTTCACGCCTTTTCTGTCTGTACAAATCTATATGTTTTAGTTGAATACACCTACATTTTATAGTGATACGTTTTGTACTCAATATAACGTACAGTTATTATTTGTGCATAGTTTATATGATTTTTTTTTTTTTATACTGCCGTTGCACATTAACTTAAATCATCTGAAAAACAAGAAATTCTACTATACAAATTAATGGGGATGAATAAATAATTGAAGTTTCTTGTTGGACATGCTATATCCAAAGATATTAACGATCAAATATACTGTTTAGAAGTGGATTTTTTTTTAAAAATTACATTATTACACGTCAAACGATTTCCTCGAAATTAGACCGTTGGTGTTCGTAACGCATAAAATCTAATAAACGGGACAAATAGCATTTTTAAATTTCAATAAATATTTAATCACTTGTATTCATTGATCGTTACAGTTTGGTAACACTTTATATATGATCAGAGTATCGTATGAAATCGTTTAGGTCGTGTGTGGGCTCGATGCGGTGGCACATGTCAACCTAAACAATAGCACTGCGTTACGTCGTATATACCTATACACCTGCAATGAGCCCGATAGAAGGGCACACGAATATAGACAGTTGTTATAAGCAGAATAGATACTCAAGTTGCACGACTGTCGGTTCCAAACATCCAAGTTCAAGTGTTCTTTTGTGAGACTGTTCGAAACATACATACATACATACACACTGTGCCAGACACACACACACACACACACACACATACTGCAGGGTACTTATAATTGTCTGAACTTAACTTCCTATATTTTTGAGTACCAGAAAAAAAAGTTAAAATTTGTATTATTTACAAAGTATGAAATAATTTGCATAAATGTGTTATAAAAAATGAAGTCGAATTTCAAGAGATACATGATATTTATTGGTATATATATTATATATATATAAATACGTTTATAAATTTATCGTTTTTAAATTTAAATACTCATTTTTAACAATAACCGCAGTTTAATTTATTTCTTCCTAGTTTTGTTAAATATAAATGGTAAATAATAGTTATTCAGTTATACTGAGAGTTACAAGTTTAATTAAAGTAGGTATATAAATAAGCGATTACAAGTTCCCAGTTTTGTATTGACTTTTTTATGGTTATATTTTACTATATATAAAAAAAAATATAAAAAATTAAAATTTTTAATTAATCTTAATTAATTTAAAAAAATAAGAGATCAAAAAATGTATGTTATTTTGGACAAATAATAAAAAACTAAATAATATAACTTCTACTTTGTACTTACATAATGTTATATAAATTAACATAATTTCTGTCTAGTGTTTACGTATAAATGTTTCTCTTCAATTTTGAACTGCAGCTTGGATAGGTATTGTTTTCAGTGAGTTGAGATTACAGCCGGCTACCAACCCTACGCTAAGCAGAATAGTTTGTTGGAAAAGTGTAGGGTGGCTATTTTTTTGAATAATTTAGATAATTATTCCTTAGCCGTATCCCGGGAAGAGAAACTTCACCAGTGGTCGAAAGCATAACCGGTGACCGTGCGTTGATCGGAAAACATAGAAAAACTTTGCTATCACTGCCCTTAGGCCATTTTTGCCGTGTTTATGTGAACGCGAGTTTTTCATTCTTTAAATCGAGTTTCTTTTCTTTAAAACCCATTCGAAAACATGATGCAATTTAGATGCATCTCAATGCAGTAATAATAATTTATATTATTTTAGTAGTACGTATAGGGTGCAATTAACTGCATAACATGCAATGGCCGAAACATAAATAATAACGACCTGTGTGTGTTCGCAGGAGTGTGCACTAACGGCACGGCGCCCTCGGTGAGCAGCATCAACCGGATATTGCGGAACAGGGCGGCAGAGAGGGCTGCGGCCGAGTTCGCCCGGGCCGCCGGATATGGGCTGTACCAGGTGTCGCACCCGTACGCGTCGTTCCCATGGCCGCCGCACCCCCACGGTCTGTGGCCAGGCGTGGCCGCGGACAGCTCAACCGCCGCCGCGTCGTCCACCGGACTTCCGCACCACGGGCCGGCCGGCGCGTCCAACAAGAGCGCGTCACTGCAAATGATCGCAGCCCATCAGCCTTGCGGCGTGATGTCGCCCAGAGACTTAATGCCCCGACTCTTAGGTGAGTGTTTGCACAAAATGCGTATTGATAATGTTCAGTGTTCAAATGCAATTCACGTTGAAACTGACAATGTTGATTTTTTATTCGCCGCCACCGCGACAGTGGTGACGGTGATGCTCGTAGTATTGATCAGCAACTCGGCGACCGAAGTCAATTTAGTAGAGTCATCGCTGAGTACCGACCTGTACCGTATACATAAGTACCAACCAAGTGCACCGTTTTCCCGTACACTTGAGCTCGTTACGAATAATTTCGCGGAAGAAAACTGCACTGTCTCGCGTTAATAATGCTTGGATTTCTATATCAAAATTTGCATACGCTATTATATCGGTTTGCGCGCGCGCGTCCGTGGCCGGTCACTGTACACAAATGTGCGCATAATATGCATCGCGGTAACCGTCGGTAGGAAAAAAATTTAGAAAAAAATTTTCCACGGGTAGTCAGTCACCGCCGCCGCCAGCCGTCTCGTCGTCCGCGCAACTGCACACTGCACGGCGCACGCGAGGTTTCTCTGACTGCACAAGACTGCAGTAAACCGTGCATATAGAACGTGTCTGCGAGCAGTTCTCGAAGGTGGTTTGTGCGACCGGTTGTCGACAAATTGACCACCGATTGCGGCGAGCGATTCGATTGTCTTTGAAATTTGAAAAACCACGTTTTCGGTTTCGTCCCCATGTTTTTGGTGTGCGAGTGTGGTCATGGTGCGCTGTGCGCGTACGTACGTACGTACGTGTGTGCGCGTGTGTGTGGGTATCTAAAATAATTACAATATGATTGTGCACTAAAACTGATTTCGTGATCATCAATTAGATAATATTTAATTTATACAGTTTTGCACCATCATTGTGCATTGTACAAATGGTATGGTTAAAAACTATGCATTATAATATCTGCCGCGGTATTTTTTTTCTAAATTTTCGAGCCGGTAATTAGGTACATTGTTTTATAATAAGAGGCATATGGACGCGTTCAAACGTGATGTATAACCTTTATGCGTATCGTATCCATTTGCGGGTCCCGCTGGTTAGGTCAAAGTGTGAAAGCGATATATAATATGTTCGGACTCGTCCAATCAGTTTTTTATTCAAGCACTCGATAATATGATTCGTTTGCCCTAACACGTTGCGTACAATATATTATGCACCTATTTATAATACTATAAAGATTTCCTGGACGTCAAAATAAAAATACAGTAGCCGACTTTTAATTCGTGGTATCTAAGCACGACGAAATCGTTCCCGTTGAAATCCCCATGAATAATAAAATCAGAATATACCATATAATATGTTTGAATAACTTTACAGAAAAAAATTTAAAAAAAAACAATATTAATTAAATGCATGAATGATCGTCCGCCGTCTAGAAGACCATCTGGATTTCAAACCAGTTTTCAACTCGGCATAATTCAAACTATTTTAATCTTTTTCTTTCCATAAAATAACTCCACGGCCGATTTGAAATTAAAACCACGCGATTTTAAAAAAACTGTAATTCCATTAAAAACGAATTAGCCCACAAATTTATTACGTACTTAAACATGCATAATTCAACCAAACTGGTTTCGAATTCAGAACCGTATTCAATTTACTATGAGCACCTCTATAAAGCCATTCATCCTGACAACAAATTATTATCTATTCATTAGAATCGCGTTAAATTAACATATGCGTAAACATGGGATGGTTTTTTGTAACAAAAAAATGCTAATTACACCGCGTGCCTATTTCGGAAACGTTATTGATTTTAGTAAGTTACTAATGCACTCAACATTTTACGCTGGTTTGAGTATTTTAATAGCGTTATAGAATCAACTATTTATTTTTTTATTTTTATTATATTATATTAATTAGCTTCCGTTACATAATCACTTAAAACAAATTATGTTTTCTAAACGCACACAATTACCGGTCAAACACGTTCAATTTACTGTTAAGTTTTAGTAAACACCGAGGCATTTGACGTTATCTTTATGTAGTTATTCGAAACAAAATATATTTTAAATATAAATTTCGTTTCCTCTTAAAGTCTAGCCTATATTTCCGGTACTATTAGTAAATCAAATTAAATGTTTAAAGCTTATAACGCGTTTCGATTAAGATAACTTCGAGAAACGTGCTTATTTATTGTACGAGTATACTTGCGTTACATTACATGTAGCTCTTTAAAATCTTACGTGACAACATATTAATTTTCTACGTAAAATATTCAGATAAGAAAACAACCATTTTGAACAGTATGAATTATCGAAACTAGATACATCTGATTTTTTTTTTGTTTTCAAAAGAACGTAATATTCACGCATATTATTTTTAGTGACTTTGATTTAAAATTCAAACGAAGACCTTCTGGATAATATATTTGTATTAACTATCGTAGGGTCGATTTGCATACATTGACCTATACTAACGGTTATATATATATAACGATTAATATTAGATTGACTCTCACGAGTTATAGCCTCAAACACAATGTTATTATTAGGTAGATATAGGATTTTAATGATCTAAAAAATGAAAAATGACCTTAAAAAATGACCAGATATCTACTTAAAAGAGTAAACAGCTTCCTACAGTTGACTTCATTTTAGTTATTTTTTATATATTTATACACGGTGTATAGTATCACGCATACTACGTGTCGTATTCACTCCAAAAACTGTAAAACTACTATTTTACCATGTGGTTTTGAGTTCGTTCGATGTATTTTAATTTTATCCCGATAAACCGGCAATTAAAAAATATACTCTTTTTTAAAATCATTGGACTGAGTAGGTATTTTAGCTCATCAGATATAAAAGTGTGTTTTGAGATAAGATACAATTATTACCTATTCATATGTTAAAAAAAAAGCTTTTAATTAACAGAAATTAGATTAAAATACACAAAATTTAACGTAAGATTTGTAAAAAATTATATCGAAAAAAAATACATTTAACATGAAACAGGTAAAAAAAAAATGCAAAACACAAGCAAAATAAAAAAAAAATATTATTCTAAATTGTAATGTAACTAAACAAATCTGTGGATTGGTTAACAATGTACTGCACTTAAAGAAAAAAAAAATGCAAAAGTCATAAAAATCCTATCTCTTGTTAATATTGTGTTATTATAATATTATTTAAGTACATAGGTATGTAAACCTAACCTACACGTCTACGTATACAAGTATCAATATTATGTAGATATAATGATATTATACTTGTGTAATTCGATCGTCGTATGTGCGTAAAACATTGTCACGGTATGCCATTAGTGCACCGTGTATTGTAATATATTTTAATATGAACGGCTATTATAGCGTTTTTCAAAGCACATACGCCATATGCGGCATATGATCAATTAATTAAGCGTATAAAATAAAAATAAAACAATTAATACGTCGTATAATGCGCGTCGATCGCGTGTGTGCAGCCGTCGACAACGCAGCGTTGTACGATTATATACGGTGGTATACAATGTACTATTGAAGATCTTTTTCACGGAGGATATATTATTATTATTGTTATTATTATTATTATTATTATTATTATTATTATTATTATAGCAGAGTATTGATAATCCGACACGTTTGGGACCGTAGCACTGCCGGATTATCGAAAAAACAAAAAGAAATTTAAACAGAAATCGGGTGAAAATTAAAATTGATTTATTTTTATCACACTTTTATTGGATTATGTACATTTTTCGTTTATTTCGATACATAATGATTTAGTAGAAAACTATACAAGCTATAAAGATTGGTTTAAAATAATTTATTACACTTTTTGGTTTCTTTCCATTCAATAATTCCTTACGTGTCGAACGCCAATGCGGATCCAGCTTTCGCTATTGAATATTATTTTTGTATATATTTTGTAATCTATATCTTGTTCAGTCTTACTTCTTAAGCTGTGACGGGTCGGCTAGTTTAACATATTATCATTGGATTCAATATTTCTGACTGACGAATCTTAATTAATTAAGGGCTTGCCGGTCAACAATTAAAATAAATAAATAAACATTTATTATTATTACTATTATTATCTATTTATTAACGCCAGACGGCAATTTTATAATGTTCATCGGTAGATAAGGTTAAAAACTAGCTACATACTAATATAATAAAAAGTTTACGTTATTTATAGTTTAATTATTGGTAAACCGATAGTCTAATAATAAAAAAAACAATGGAAATATTGCTGGATGTGAATATGAATACGCTGAATTAAGTACTGCAGCAGATCAAAATAATCTTTACTGTACTTTTCTTAGTCCCACGCATGCATTCAGTTCATACGCGCTTTCCAAAAACTTGTGCGTATTTCACATATTAACAACTGCGCTACTAAAAACTAATTTATAAGATTTTTTTCCCTTTCCCCCGCGCTCGCGAAACAAAAAACCGCTCTTCTACCGTGCACAACAATAATAACAATATTACACCTATACTGGTGCACTGCAATACATCATCGTACAGAGTGCGCGTATTGGTACGTACAGACGTGTACACGTACTGTAATCGATTGGCACGAAATGCGTAAATAAATAATATCTTTACGTTCATACATGTAGGTGTACACCGATAAACGTGTGCACAAAACGCATAAACAAATGTACGTTATATTATCATACCATGCATGTAGCCGTATTGCTTATTAGCCGTTACATATAATATTATAATGATACTGCGCCGATCGGTTCACACGCGCGTGTGTAATAATAATGATAATAATGATAACAATAGCACGTAGGTACATAGAGTTTTGTATATTATTTTTAATACGTACGTGCGTATAAATAATAATATTCTTAGTCAATAATACGGCGGCGTGCTGCCGGTTATCCCCGATATTCTCCTTCCCTATGTATTATCGATGCGATTTGCATTCGCGTTTCCAATTACGCGCGCGCGCGCGCGCTCGCGCTCACACCGCACTCCCCGGTCTGCCGATTATTATAATATTATTATAAGCAGGTTCGCGTCCGTGCGTTAAAATTACATAAATACTCGTCGACCGTATACGTGGTCGCCGCCGCATTAACGTGCGTGCCGCAAGTATCTCCTCGTGTAAGTATATAGACGTATTATATTATAATATGTGTGTGCATTCGCTGCACATTATACACTTGTACCTACATTATATATCGATAAATATATATATGTGTGAAAAATATTATGTAGGTGTTGAGCAATTTCAATTTTATGTATGTACACTTATAATACCTATAATATGCACGCGTGAATAAAAATTAAACACAAAAAACGATCCATAATATAATTCATAAATAAGTATAACGATATCGCGTGTGATTATATTATTTAAGTTATAAATACATAAAAAAAAAAAATTAACCCGATAGGCATATCATATACATATATATTTTACAATTATTATTTTTATTATTACGTTATTTGCGACCGTTCCGAAACATAGTCATTTATAGTCGCATTAACTGACTCTTTGAAATGTAAATAATTTTTTCCCATCAAAATCGTAATTCAGAGGCTAGAAATTACAATCGATTAACTTTAACACTTTTTTGGATTTTATTTTCCGGGAATAACTTACTATACATGTCTACTTCTATGAATCAATCAAACATTTAAATGGATATGGATAATATAACAATAGTTTCGATACGTTTTATTGTTTTGGTATTCTGTGAATTCCTTCAAACTATTACTTGTTATTAAATTTCCAAATTTTTTATCGCACCAATAATAACATTTTGTCTATAATAAACGAAACCGGGTGTCAGATATTATTACATTATTGTTTATTGATGATGATAAACATTTTCTTTTTCTTTGATACGCTATAACACGTATTATATATCACACCTACACGAATCAATAAACCCGGGAGTAGAATTAAAAATAAAATAAATAATTCTGCATATTATAATATGTTATACCCGTATATTCAATCCGATGTTCATACGCGTTTATTGAGATAACATAAAATACTCGTGCGCATTTAATATAGCTGTTTTATAATGTAAGTTTACACATGAAGTATAATTCCAACGGTTCGAATTGAATATCCAAGATGTACAGTCTGATTCGAATTTAACGACCATGGGTGATCGATCGAGTCTCTATACATAATATACTTTAGTATAGTATAGAGTTTTGATTACCATAATTATTTATTATTTGTTTTTACGTATATGTTTGGTGTTATTAATTATACGATTATAAAAGACTCCAATGATATGTGTATACGTGCTGTTCAATAGCAATAGTTATCACGTACTCGAATAAAGTTAATTAGGCTAAAAAAAATAGATTAAGCGAAATGCAGCAATTTGGGAAATTATAAAATAAATTTAAGAAACAATATTATAACATACAGCCGTCGTTTGTATTATTTGTTATGCCAAAATTATATATGTTCTCACGGGATACGATTACTTATAGTTTGAACTTCACTTTTAATTAAATGTATTTGAGCTTATATTAAATTAAGAATTAAGAATTACAGATGCGTTCTGATCAAAAATATTCTATTTGTAGAGTGTTTACCACAGTCTCAAACTTTCTTATTTTCGATTTATCGTGGGTCCGAATACGTGTCTTTTCTTCGAGTTATAGAGTTTTTCTTTGGGGACAGTTGAAATAAGCATTTAGTTCGATTTATAGAGGTTCAATTGTATGGGGGTTCGAATCGTCGAGAACATACGGTTTATAATATAAGGATTATAAGCATCGATATTTTGTCATCGTGTCAATGGTGCTTGACGAGTTCGTTTTCGTGTGATTTCAGGCGACGGAGCCGGTGGCGTAGATGGCTGCAAAGATGACTTGGAGAGTGTGGGCAGCGGCAGCGGATCCGAGCAACCGAAGTTCAGGCGCAACCGGACCACGTTCAGCCCGGACCAACTTGACGAGCTGGAAAAGGAGTTCGACAAGAGTCACTATCCGTGCGTGAGCACTCGCGAACGGCTGGCCGCCAAAACCAGTTTATCAGAGGCCAGAGTCCAGGTAAGTCGCATACACTTTTGTGTGTTTACCTAAAAACCCGCGTCGCTATGCTGCGGTTACACTTGCGACACTCCGTGACAAATCTCCTCTGCTAAACGAAACACGGTCATCGATCACATTTCGAGTATGCGTGCGCGTGAAACATTTGAAATAATCACGAAATTATCTCGACAATATCGCATGCTGGTGCGGAAGCGCAGTGTCGGGTTAATCGAGCTTTCGAAAGTCCGCGTCCGTCCCTTTGGCGGAAATACGTTAGGCTCGGCCGAGCGCTTCCGAGTTTTCAAGATGTCCACCCCCGCCCGCCAGAAATGTTGAGAAATGTGTTTAACGATAATCGTGTCGGTTTTGAAAACGCTTTTACGGAAATTTCCAAGGATTTCCGCGGTGCGCGTTGCCATGAGCCTATAACAATGATACGTCGATCATAACACACGCGTGCACCGAACCGCAGTGGACTTAAACTTATGCGCTTTGTGCGAATGCATTTGCAGGTGTGGTTCTCGAACCGGAGGGCCAAGTGGCGGCGGCACCAGCGCATGAACAAATCGCGTCGGTCGGGCGTGGCGGCCGCGTCGACCGTGTCGGGCGGCAGCAGCGGTTCGGCTGCGGGTACGCCCACGCCACCGGTCGCGGGGGCTACCGGTGGCGCGTCCACGGGGGGACCGGACGTCGGCGGCGTGGGCGTCCCGCAATGCTCGGCCGCGGTGGCCAGGTGTCTGCTGGGCGGCGGCGAGAACAGCGCTTTCCGATCCCTGATGCCGCAACAGCACCACCTCGACCATCACCAGCGACAGCTCCAGCAACACCAGCACCACCAGCAGCAGCAGCAGCAGCAGCAGCTGGGTTACGCGGCGTCCGACACGTCTGAAGAGATAAACGTGACGACGGACGACGAGGACGACGACTGCGGCGGCGGCGGCGCGGACGGTGACGAACCGAAACAGGCCGTCGCCGGACGCGCGGTCGACGAGCCGATGGACGACGCGGACGGTGACGGATCGGACGAATCGTCGTCGTTCAACAACAACAACAACAACAATAACAACAACAACAACAACGACAACGACAGCGGCAAGACCGTCGGCTCGGCGTCGCGCCGCGTCCCTTCACCCGCTGCACCTTTCGTCGCCGACCGACCGCCGTTCTTCGGCCATCACCTGCAGCAGCTGCCGGCCGACACCAAACGGTCCGTCGATCACCTCCATCACCAGCACCAGCAGAACCTTCACCACCAGCACCACAACAACCACCAGCACCACAACAGCGTGCTGTCAACGATAGCGTCGTGGCGCGAGATGGCCGCTTTCACGGCCCTGCACCACCGGGCTCTGGAACATGGAGCAGTCAAAGCAGCGGCCGCGGCCGCGGCCGCGGTGTCTGCGACTCAGCCGTTGCAACTGACCAAGTACGACAAGGACAGGGCGTAAGTCCCGCCGGCACCGTTTGCACAGGTGTTGCGCGCAGGCGTGGTCGAGAAGAGAACGAAAAAAAAAATTATCCGTTTTGTAGTTTTTTTTTTTTTTATCTTTTTTTTTTCATCAAACGGAAATTTCAACAGGTGCAGGTAGAAAACGTTAGTTTATTTATATAGGAATATACAGCCTTTTTAGATAGTCGCTCGCGGTGTTTGCACTCGTACGTGTACACGTGTATAGGTTGTAATAGTGTTTTTCGTACGTATTAATTATGTATATACTAAAAAAATATTGTACATAGAGCGCGGCGCAATGTTGTACCCGAGGAGCAACTAGTTAGGTACCCACTGTAATTTATTAATAAAAAAACCTAACTTAATATGTTTGCATGCGTTTTCCTTGAGAATATCCCTGCAAAACAGTTCGATATCATAATCCCCAGGATCATAAAAAGTTAAAATCCAAACAAAAATGAACAGTGAAAATCGGTCGAAACGATTGCTCCCCGTATAATACATGTATAATTCAGCTGGTCCGTCCCTGGTTACTGGTAGTGACCGTTTGCACTGTAATAAATTGCTGACCCGCGATTTCCACGCGTGTGCCCGGTTCAGGCGTAGCTTGGAGGATTAAAGTGTTTGTCCTAGGCATGGGATTTTTAAGTGGTCACGATGCGACGGTTTCGATCACCGCGCACTTGCGTTACGAGTCTAGTTACGTTTCTAGTGTCCGCGGTTCAACTCTTTTTGCCGAGTGAATAAAAAAAAAAAATGTCAGAGGGCTGCTGGACACGTTTATCGGATTGGCTGCAAAGATCCGTCTGGTGGCAGTATAAGCGAATAGCATCACGTATGCACGAATGCGTGCATCCTCGGACGCGTATATACCTATATTATGATATTCACCCGCGAAACGGTAATATTCGACTACGCAATACACGTAAGCATGCTTGTGCAGTCGTCGTGTCTACAATATCATATATATGTTGGCGTGTGCAGTCGTCGTGACTATAATATTATATAAATATATGTATGCGGTTATGTACTTAACTTTACGATGTCGATATTCGAACGAAAATCTGTGTTCAACGCTGCTACGGATGTTTATATTTTCAGAGCTTGGTCTGAACCGACGAGTGCATGCACGAGCGCGACACACACGACTTGCATTCAACCGCAGTTCTTGAGAATATACATAGCCACGATTTCTTTCTTTCTTTCTCTCTCTCTCTCACTCTCTCTCTAGGGGGACAAGGGTTTTATCTATATAGTATGTAAGGAAATATATATGTATAATTATATAGTTTTCATTGATAGTCCGTATTTTATTAGAAGAGGAAAAAAAATAGAAAATGTATTATATTAAAAAAAAAATTGTTTTCGGGATCACCCCCTCCTATCGACAGGTAAATATAATAAATGCCTGCAGCCGATTATTTTATTGTTTTTCGACCAGTTAGTTTTACTGCGCTAACACACATATTATATAATAATCGAATGATTCGTATGTACATAATAATAATTTGTGTAATTGTAGTACATAATAATGTAAGTAAATTATTTTCGGCTGGTCGGTTTAACGATCAGTATAATACTGTGTAATATATGACAATGCATTATAAATTATAATATACGCTTATAATGTTTACAGTGTTCGATTCATGTAAATAAATACATATTATATTATTATAACTATCGTAATTGAACGGAACAATACAAATATACGTAATATATAGGCAAACACGCGTATTAAGTGCATGTACATAGGTGTAAACTAGTATAACGATAGCGAAATTTCCCAAATCTATATCCGGTGGTCGTCTTTTTTATTTACGTTTATTTTTTTAATCGTTTAAATATCGTATAGGAATAAACTTAAGATTCGATTAAACAAATATTATACTGTTCGTTATTATTACGAAACAGTGTTCGTATAGCATAGGTTTGTGTGCTCGTATTTTCTAAATTTTCGTTCACTTTACAACCAACGGCTTGTGGATTTCCCAAACGTGCGTATCCGAAACGTAAGCGATTTCAAAGGACGACGACCGTCGACATAAATATAAACACAAAAACGGCTGTTATTCGCTGACATCACACGCGGATACGTTTAGTGTTTTAACATCATCTACCTCGTGATTGTACGCGTACATCCAATGGACCCATCGGACGTGGTCGATATCCTTTCGCGGACGCCCGCACAAGTCACCGTAACGTTTTCCGGTTGATCCCCACTGCACCCGCACGCTCACGCATCGATTAATGTACCGATTTGTTGGTTTTTCTCGCAATACCATTGTAGAATTTCTTTTTCACGCAGAACACTTTACGTACACTTAAATTATAATATAATATTTTATATGCGTACCTATTATGCCGAAAGCCACCAATCGGACATACTACATGGGGCGTTTTAGGTACCGCCACTCGAGATTGGCATTCTGCAGGCGGGGGTGCTAAAATATTTTTTCTCAATCGTACAGCCGTCGCGTGTGAAGTACGCCGTTCTCACGCCCGCTGCAGAATGATTCGAATCGTAGTATAATGTGCAAAACAAAACATGACCAGAAACAATTTTTTCAAAACGTAATCTAAAAACTGTAAAATATGCACGATCATTAACGGTGCCGAACACGTACGCCAAGTGGGGTAAATACCTCAGAATTTCTTACTCATGGGTAAATTAATATATAATTAGATTAATTTATTAGTTAATTTCGTCGTAGTCTAAAAAATGTCTTGGTTTTCTAGGTGGGCGGGTGGGTATAGGTACCCATAAAAAGGGTTTACCCCCGGTGATTTAAAAAAAGGTTCGGCGCCACTGATTGATTAATAAAATAAAATCGGTATAATTTTCCGTGACGTATTGAATATATATTATAATATACGAGCAGTATTGTATAATAACACGAGATAATGCATTTATCATAACAGTGCACAAAACGTACTTTTGCACGACCACGAATAGAGATTTCAACGACTCCGAACCTGCGTACATTGGTCACACAGCGTTGCTGACGCTCGCTTCAAACCGGAAGCGATATAGTGTCCCCTACCCACCCCTATAGTAGTGTGATGTGCAGTTATCATGGTTCCCGTGGACTCCATTTCGGGGTGGTTTTTAAGCGTTTTCGGGAGGAAAACGCAAATCGTCCACACAAATATAAAAAGTTTGCGTCCATTGAAACAACGCGTATTCGATCGGAAAACGATTTCCGTTGACGCATAGAGAGTCGTCAGCGTTGCATAATGTAATATTATTAGGATTTTGATATTAATAGTTTTATATATAATATTGTGTAAACGTTTAGCATGTAAGGAGTATTAAGTAGACAATTGTAGAAAGTAAACGACGAGCAACACTGTCGACTTGAACAAATTATATTGTAATTGGTACACTTATATATTATTAATATTATTATTATTATTATTATTATTATTATTATTATTATTATTATCATATAGTTTCGTTCGCTTATTTAATTATTTTCATAGTGTTATTATTTTTATTTTTTAAATATTTTATAATGACTTATCTGTGATATAGCCTAATTATTTAATTATTTTTCACTTTTTTTTTTTTAAATTTACATTTACGCGTATGTACTATATATATTTATGTTTCTCAATACATATAATATATAAGATTATAATACATACTATTACTGAATTCATACACTTGTTAGCATTATTTGAAGCGTGTAAAATTGTATTTATTAATTGCACAATAAACTATTTCGAACAACTCTACAATATTATTGCATTTAATTAAACATTGAAATATTAAATATTTTTAAAAAGGTGAACAGTGAACACTGCACCGAAATGCACAATATCAAGGAGTACGTTGCACGTCATATTATTACGTCGGCGCAGTGCCAAGTGAAAAAAATATTTTCAACGCGAAATAATATTATTCTTCCCGAGAACCGCGGTGAGTATCTAGTATATATAATTATATGTGCACATTTTCCTCGAAGACTTTAAAAAAAATTAAACTAAATGAGGTGCTCATCGATCAAATGCATCATTCGATCAATTAGATTGTTATTGTCATAATTAATAGGTACTATATTGTACATAAGAATTACAAAATAAAGTGAGATCCAGATGACCAAGGTGGAACCCTTAAGTTCATTTGGAAAATTAGAGAACATGCATCAGAATAAGCACATCAGTCAACTTATGCGAAAATAATAAATTATCTGTCACACGTCGTCTAAGGAGAAACGCTAGTCCAAGCTGATCAGTATCGGGGAAGCAATCCGGCTTGGTATGCTAAATTGTTTTGTAATTTAAACCCTTAAAACAATAAACATGTTATCATTAAATATACTTTTGATCAATATCAAAAAATAAATAAAAGTTCTAGTGAGTATTATGTAATATTATCAAAAATGTACGAACAGTTTTGATTAGGTGCTTCTCCTTGGCCGCACACGTGTATGGTATAATCTAAAATGCCGTAAATCGAGATGATCTGAACATAACGCGGTGATCTAGTGATCGCGCACTGCCCTTTCGGTGCGCAGGGTCCCGAGTTCGATACCGGAGATCCATTGGACCCGCACCCGCCACCACTTCTACAACCTCTGGCTAGGTTAGGGTGGATGGGTGGTACTTACCACTATACTATCGAGGAGTGTTACAAGTCATATGGGTTAGCAGCCTGTATGGCTTGTAACATATTAATTTTTTTTTTCATTACGATATTATTATACTATAAGCCCCTACACGACACCAACCTTGTTACATTTTTCGACTTTTTTTTTTTCATTTTTTTCAATTTTTTTTTATTCAAATGCCTTTGAAAAAATTAACATTGGAACACGGTGACTGGTTGTATTGGTATAGTGTACGGAGCAAGGAAAAGGGACAATAACATATTATAATTTAGACAAGAAAGCCAGCACTAAGGGAATGAAGGACGTAATGGAGAGTATAATATATGACACGAGGAAATTTGGAGTTATGGAGAAATATGCGGAATCGATTTCATATGACAACCGATTTAAATGCTCTAAAAAAAGTTAAAGATGCCCTTAAAAATGATCTAAACATTTTCTTTATTATATGTATAGTTCTCTTAGGTACCTTCATTATAATTTACAAGGAAAACTATTTAACTATCACAAAAAAAATTTGAAAATTTCACTTGATGTAACGTCGATGGTGTTGACAAACATTATATTAAAATAATATTATAAATTAGTTAAATTTTAAATATTTAGCCATATAATGTGCAAATATGTCTTAAAACTAACAAAATGATTAAAAAATGAAATTACAAAAACTGAATATGAAAAAACTTCGACAAATGCAAAATAATTATTTCACATTTAAAGTATCCGTTACATAAAATTAATTAGGTGCATAGAAAGAATTTTCTAAGATCGCATAAAACAAGATGTATTTTGCATTGAAATCCGAACATTTTTATTTTGCACTTTTTTCCGCATTTTTTTAAGTTTTTCATTTTTAGTGGTTTTTTTAGAATTGTTCAGTCCTTATGTTAATTTTTATCCATTTTTGTACATAATACGACTTAGTCGTTTATTAACTTATTTAACTAATTTATAATATTATTTAAAGATAATTATTGTTTTAATTGTTTTTTTATGTTTAGCTTAATTAGCATCAAGTTAAATTTTTCAAATTAAAGTTTTTTTTTTTTAAACTATGAATTAGTTTTTAGATAAAAAAAATTGCAATGATCATTTTTCAATGTTTAGGAGTGTTAAGTAGACAATTGTAGAAAGTAAACGACGAGCAACACTGTCGACTTGAACAAATTATATTGTAATTGGTACACTTATATATTATATTATTAATATTATTATTATTATCATATAGTTTCGTTCACTTATTTAATTATTTTCATAGTGTTATTATTTTTATTTTTTAAATATTTTATAATGACTTATCTGTGATATAGCCTAATTATTTAATTATTTTTCACTTTTTTTTTTTTTAAATTTACATTTACGCGTATGTACGCGTATATATTTATGTTTCTCAATACATATAATATATATGATTATAATACATACTATTACTGAATTCATACACTTGTTAGCATTATTTGAAGCGTGTAAAATTGTATTTATTAATTGCACAATAAACTATTTCGAACAACTCTACAATTTTATTGCATTTAATTGAACATTGAAACGTTTTAACATTTTTACGAACGTGAACAGTGAACACTGCACCGAAATGCACAATATCAACGAATGCGTTGCACGTCCTATTATTACGTAGGCGCAGTGCCAAGTGAAAAAAATATTTTCAACGCGAAATAATATTATTCTTCCCGAGAACCGCGGTGAGTATCTAGTATACGTAATTATATGTGCACATTTTCCTTGAAAACTTAAGTAGCACAAAGAGCAGGTTAACCTTAAAAGCGTTCAAAACACAAACGATGAATGACAATAATGCGCGTGGTGTACCACCAATAATGCCGGTATCGATGTCGTTATTTTTTTTTTTTGATTGAACCCATTAAAAATAACTCAACGTGAACGGGGGAAGTAGGAAGCGACCCGAGTGATCGATAGCAATAATTATTTTTACCAGTTTTTATTTTTATTGAAAATGCAATTATGGTATCGGGTTGATCGATCCGTACCCATGTAATAGACATACGATTAAACAAGTTATCATTAAATATACTTTTGAACAAAATGAAAAAATAAATAAAAGTTCTAGTAAGTATTATGTAATACTAGCAAAAATGTAGGAACAGTTTCGATTAGGTGCTTCTCCTTGGCCGCACACGTGGATGGTATAATCTAAAATGCCGTAAATCGAGAGGATCTGAACATAACGCGGTGATCTAGTGATCGCGCACTGCCCTTTCGGTGCGCAGGGTCCCGAGTTCGATACCGGAGACCCATTAGACCGCACCCCACCACCACTTCTACAACCTCTGGGTAGGTTAGGGTGGATGGGTGGTACTTACCACTATACTATCGAGGAGTGTTACAAGTCATATGGGTTAGTAGCCTGTATGGCTTGTAACATATTAATTTTTTTTCATTACGATTTATACCATAAGCCTCTGCACGACACCAACCTTGTTACATTTTTCGACTTTTTTTTTCATTTTTTTCAATTTTTTTTTATTCAAATGCCTTTGAAAAAATTAACATTGGAACACGGTGAATGGTTGTATTGGTATAGTGTACAGAGCAAGGAAGAGGGACAATAACATATTATAATTTAGACAAGGAAGCCAGCACTAATGGAATGAAGGACGTAATGGAGAGTATATATGACACGAGGAAATTTGGAGTTATGGAGAAATATGCGGAATAGATTGACAACCGATTTAAATGCTCTAAAAAAAGTTAAAGATGCCCTTAAAAATGATCTAAACATTTTTTTTATTATATGTATAGTTCTCTTAGGTACCTTATTTATAATTTACAAGGAAAATTATTTAACTATCACAAAAAAAATTTGAAAATTTCACTTGATGTAGCGTCGATGGTGTTGACTAACATTATATTAAGATAATATTATAAATTTATAACTAATTTATAATATTATTTAAAGATAATTATTGTTTTAATTGTTTTTTTATGTTTAGCTTCTTAATTAGCATCAAGTTAAATTTTTCAAATTAAATTTTTTTTTTAATTTATGAATTAGTTTTAAGATAAAAAAATTGTAATGATCATTTTTCAATGGCCTTTCTTACGTTAAAACGCATTTTTTTAAGCACTTTTGGCTACTATTTAGCGCACTTTTCGATAAGGGCATTTAAATCCAGGTCATAGTTGTTTATATTTATTTGAGATAAATATCGTGCGAACAATCGCGTACACTTGAGCGCTCACACGTGCCCACCCTCATAACACGATTGTAAGCATACGAAAACACTATCCGTGTTGCACCCGACGGCTGCGTATCCGCCCTAAAAACCGACCGATCCGTCGTCTGCTGCTGCGTTACGTTATATTATTATCGTGTGATCAGCGCGATGTGACGTTTTGTTATCAAACAGACGACTAATCACAAATATTACATAACAAATAATATTTCGTTTATCTGGACCCCGATGTTTTCGCAACGTGTTTCCGAATCAGCATTTCCCGCCTGTCTATACCGTCTATAGTCTATACAGACTGCCATGCGGCAGTGTAACGTGGTCGGGGATGACCTGTTAAAAATAAGATATTCATGGAAGAATTTAGGTTCTTTTGAATATAATTAACCGTAGCTCGGGAGCATAAATGGTATATAGGATCTTAATATTACAAATAAATGCGTATTGGTAAAGATAATTATTAATCTATAATGGTTTATTAAGACTTACTGTCATACTTAACAATCATATGGCTGTTTCGTAGTTACACGGAGTTCTAGTTAGCGTGATGGTAATCGCGGAGAACTGACGTTCTCTTACATATCGATAGTCGACCATAGGCCTTACAATATAAACTGTGAGTGGGGGGGGGACTTAATGTATAGTCAGCTTATATTATGTTTCTAATACTAAAAGTAATATATATATATATAAATAAATAGTAGTAAACGTAGTATATGTAACAATTGTTACAGCAGTTACTTGCCATGTGCTCTGTACCACAGATTACACAAAACATTTCTTTATTATTGTTATTATTATATGGATATATTATATTGATTTTACTCTTAATACGTGACTGCATCGTGTGCACATGGTACCCGCGCCTTGCCAACCGTGTATCGGTGTACAGTGAAAACACCTTAGCCGGATTATACAATATATATATTATTGCAATGTACGGCTCGTGAGTTTAAAAAAAAAAAAAAAACCGTTCGGCTCGTGAAATGAGCATGTTCATTTATATGAGTGTCTTTTTTTTTTCAAATTTAGGTGTTCATGGTGCAAATGAGCTAAGACATCATATCGTGTAACATATAGTAGACTGACAATATTAATAAACACCTGGACGTATGAAAATTAGGAGAATACGGTTAATTGTTCTGCTGCAGTCATTGGACACCCAGCTCTAGTTGATCAACGTCAACTATAATGTTTTAAACTTAAGAAAACTATAGAATGGATATCTAATTTATTAAATAATATGCGTTAAATTGTTCTTAACATTAAACATAATGGTCTCTTATATAACTATAGTTTGATAGAGTGATTCTGTTGAATCACTTTATTGCATTTATTTTTGAAACTAACTAATGTATTGAGGACTAACTTTATTTTGATTTTGATTAATATTAATTGAAAAATAAAACAGATTTATACTAATCTTCAAGATCGAACTGTAAAAATATAATATTGAAAACCAATTTCTAAATACGCATTTTAATAGCAAAAATAATTCTAAACTGTTCAATGACCGATCACCCTGTACATAAATATATCATAATTATAGCATACACGCATGACGTACGTGTATCACTTGTACATTATTGTTGTTCCAATGATACCATATTGTCCATTCATATAAGTCATTTTTCACACTCAGCTTCACTGTTTTGACTTTTGACCATATATTAATAATTATATAATACGTTTATTGAGAACTCATCCGTCGGTCAGCTTTGAACTCGTACAACAACGTTCGTAAAAAGTTGCTTTTTTTGGTTATAAGAGATGATCCTCAAAATCATCCCAAAACTTTGACTATATAAACACATATAAACAAAAGTATAAAAATGGCGTTCAAAATGTAAACGACGAAAACGATTGCGTTCTGCATACTATTCGATTCGCTTACATGAATAATAATCGTGTTGGCCAATAAGTTATACGCATGTCATACATAAAAGTTCATCACCCTTGACCTATACCTGGGATTTTTTTCAGCTAGTTTCTTGTCCTTGGCACACCCTGTCCCAATTTCGAATACAATTCCGAAAACATTTTGACGCTCGAATCATATTTTCACGTTCGAATAGTATTCTTATACTGTTAAAATACATATTGAATATAGTCACGACTGTACCGTTTAGAGAATTGTATTCAATCTCGCTGCCTAAATTATACCTGTCTTATGAGATTGAAATGAATTGCTTTTGCTCGAATGATTTTGTTTTAATGTTAAGTATAAATTCACTTTATTTTAGTTCAGTCATAGCTAGTTTGTTTAAACAATTTTAAACGGTTGGTTCCGACCTTTTAAATTACGCCTAAGATTAAAGACTAACTTTTATGAATCATTTCACATTTCAGATTAATACATTTTTCTCGTTGTAATAGAAAATAGATTTTATGTATAAAAGAATTATCTGATTTTATTATATTCATTAATATATAGTATATTATTTTGTTATTGCGTTAAATCCATGATGTGTATGATTCTATATATTGTCCTTAGATGGGCGACAATAAGCTTATTATCATTATTATTACTATTATTATTATCACACATTTGCACTGTAAAGCAGGAGTGACCAACCAAAATGAACTTATGGGCCACTTTGGAAATACATTATAAGCTCATGGACCGCATACTTAATTATATATTTTAGATTTGAAAAAACAAAAAAAAGTTTTAGTGTATTAATTAATTAAAATAAACAGTATGAATTATTATTGTTTCTATTATGACTCATAATTTACAAACATAGTTAATATAATAGTTTTAATTTATTTATTTAGTGGGATATTTGTTTCTCAGCTCGTTCACTAAGCTTTTGTAAATTTATAGAAATGCTGGTATTCGTACATCGTAATTGATGTTTCATCTGTTTGGTTTGAACGTAATTTATGTTTGGTGAATTTCATTTTCGAAAGCAATGATTCACAGGTATAAGTTGATCCAAAAAACACTCGAAATTTTTTATGCCAGATATCTCAAATTTGAAAATGTTTCTTTTGTGATATTAATGTTATAAAAAATTTATTTCTAATGGCACAAAAATAAAATTATTTTGCAAATGTTAGATAAATCTCGCAGGGGGCCGCGGGTTGGCCATCCCTGCTGTACAGTATTACATTTATAATAACCTAATAAGTTTAAAACAAAAATTAACCAGTGAACAATATTACGATAATTAACTTGTGAAGATGTAGTGATGCATTATTTGCAGCCCATACAATTAACTATGATGACATTTAGATTAAAATTGACAAATTGTTAATCATTTGATATTCCCCAAAGTTGATGGTAAATATTTAAGCTGTGTGTAAGTTGTAGTGGTCACTTTACCTTGAATATTTTATCTTGAATCTTAGTTATAGGACGAAATTATAAGAAAATACTATAATAATATGGAGATACAATTGTTTATAGTTACATATTCAAAATGTCTTTGAAAACAAGCGAAATAACGGTAAATACATGCTTATTTGCTTCTTATTGGAATTCACTATAATTTTGCTTCTAGTCTCACAAAATTATCGACATAATAGGGTTTAATTTTTTTATTTCAATTGCTCATTTTCACTGTATATACTTGTTATTGTATATACTGCCTTTTTTATCATAGTAAATGGTATAATCCGTCCTATTAACGCCTTGGAATCAATATCTGAATTTTGACCAAAACTGAAAATACTGCTTTGTCGCATAGCGCTGTGTTGCTGACAATTTCAAGATCGGTAGGTATACGGAAAACAAACGCATGGCGAGAATATAAATAATCGATCATTTCGTTCTTGAAACAGGACTCCGATTGGATAATGTAGCGTGTATTTTATTTTACTTTTTCGCTCATTTACTACGCGCAGCTGTCGACTGCGTTTTGGTTTTTTAACTCTCGTTTTTTTCGCACAGCCGCGGGCCACCCCACGAAGTATGAACGGACTCCTCGTCCGGCAGTCGATTCCAAATACACATTATGCCCACACGCTGTTTTCCTATCTAATCGACTCGTTCGCGGTAGAACAGCAATCGCGGTAACATGACGTTACACTCCCTCGGCCCGCTGCGGCGATCCACGCGTCAGTGACGTCACATTCCGAACATTTCATAACGCACGCGTAATATGTTTAGCGACGTGCTGCGAACGGGACACGCTGCGCGACTTAAGTACCTGCGATACGCCCATCACGCGTGGCCAAGATATCCTGCGAAATATATGATTTTACTATATCTACCACACGTGTTCTTCGAATTTATCGTCGACCGCCGTACACATAATGTTTCCAATAACCAACATGAACAACATAAATGACCTTCGTGCCGTCGACTACCCCGATTTTGTGGTACAAACGTGTGTTTGTCGAATACATTTTTAATGGAACGAAAGAAAATCTCGATATACGTATTTCCGTAGTTTATCAGGCAACCATAGCTGAAGTGCCCGTCGCTGCTTCTACAAATAAAAAAAATGTATTAACAAAATATTTAAAAAATTAATAGTTATAATAGTATCGTATTTCAAATTTCTGCCTCAATGTCCGTCGAAAGTTATATGGGACGCATTTTTTCCCGGTTTTCCAATGCTGGCCCGTATGAATCCCGTTTTCTTCCGACGGTAAATGTTAAACATATTATTCAATATAATCCCACTTTATAATGGCATTTTTAGGTTTTTTAGCATTTTAGCGGTTATATTTTATTATTATAAAATTATTTTTGTGTATAAATATTTTATTTGCGTTTAAAAACCTTTGTAGGTACATTTAATTTGTTTGAGTTAACAAAACAAAAATTCTCAATGTACGTAAGGTGCGGCCTGTATTATATTAAAAAAAAATTTGGTCACCCTCAATGTGATAAACATAATTATTATTATTAATATTAGTAAATTAAACAAAGACATATTTGCCGTTTTTGTTTCCCAATTTAATACATTTACTTTTATTTTTTCTGTCCTTATAATAAAGTTCATGAAATTACATTAAGCCTCCATTTAGTTTACATTTTAAGAATCCCCCTCCCCTTAAGACTTTCCTATAGATGGTGCTTGGGTGTCGTTTGTATTTTTCCTGAGGCACGTGTAAAATTCGTATTTTTCATTTCTATTTTTATTTATTATTATTCGATCGTTGAAGAAGAAGAAGAAGAAGGAAAAGGCGTAATGAACGCCCGTTATAACAACTGCACGTGTATACGTATATGTAAGTGCGTGCGAAGAGATTATCCCGACCGATACGATGTACGTTACAATATAATATAATTAATGTTTCCAGGTTCAGGTGAAAAAATTCTTTGTCGTCGGACGACGGGGTGGGCACGGTCGGCGAGGCGGCGGCGGCGGAGGCGAAAACAACGAAACGAACATAAAGAAACGATTGATGTAGGACGGATGACTTGTCACAACTACGGAGCAGCGACGAATAGACAACATATTATAGCCGTCGCGCCGTCGCGCGAAACCGTTTGTTTCGACATTTCGTTCCCCGCTGCGATTAAAACGAAACGCTGATAGTTCTCGCACCTTGCGGCTGCGGCGGCTAAACGGCGGCTGCGCACAATGCATACAACTACCTGTTTTACCCTCGATTTCACAGGTAGCTCTACACAGTAATTTGCTCTTTCCGACCGTCGTAGGTCGTCTTCCCCCGGCCGTACAGAGCGGTTCAGTTCAGTCGAATGCGTGTAGCGCCACCGCCACGCTGTATACTCTGCGACAACTCGCCGCGTCCGGAAACTAGATGATATACGTTGTAACGGTGTTTCCAGTGGCGTGGCAAGAGTATGGCGAACCGTCCCTACGACAGCGGGGTCGCACATTTCGAAGGTTTCGCGAAATCCCAATTAAATAAAGTATTTATTTAGTTTTCCTTCGACCTCAATGCGAAAAGGGTGAATTTATAGAATCCTACCAGAAGTGCTATAGTAAAATAGTATCCGACCCCACTGAGTGTTTCCCAACATCTTATACCTACTCGGCGGGAGAGCGATTCCGCGAAATTTGCATGTAGATTTTTATAACCGTTTATAAACATAGACGATTCCGCATGATTTTATGTACAGTGTCGCCCTACCGTCCGTTAAACGCTTGTTATCATATTCCTATACACATGACAAAATTGAAAATGTGGTAAGACTTGACACCTGCCGTATGATTTATGACTGTCCGAGAAGTCGTAAGCGAAAGTTTTCTCGGGTCCAGAAAAAATATGCGGTGTACAATTTTTACGTCTTTTTTCTATTCCTTCCCTACAAATTTATAATCAATTACAGTTTTGATTTGTCAATTTTTTTTAACCATAATCACGGTACACGGACGTATTTTTTGTAAACTCAAATGAATGGGCAGTCTGAATTCAAAATTGAGTGTCGTAAGTATAAAAAAATAAACAACAGAATGTACGGGTTTTGAAGTATAATTTTACTAATAATCAAATCAAAAATATTAATTACTAATTTATTTTTCACCAAATTCCTTGCTGAACTCTTGGTCCTGGCTAACGGAACCTTTGGTTTCTCGAATAACCAGTTGGGAAAAAATGCACGTTATACTATACTATCAAACCTATATTTAACGAACTTGATGGTTGTTTGAAAAAAAGACTGTTGACAAGAATGTCCTTAAAAATAAATTCAAACTGTATTCACTGAAAATGCATTTTTATTGTACGAAATGAATATACAAATAATGATGATTAATATACTAATATTTTTAAAAATTTCATAAAATAATAATAATAACATTTTACAGCAATATATAGCAAATAATATTAATATAATATTAAATATTAATTATAGTTACCTACATTATAAATTATAGTTTATAATCCACGACGAATAGTGTCGAAAGCGGCTTTATATTTACGGAACTTAATTTTACTACACTTATGAAAGCTCCAAAGTACCAATCTACAAGCATTATTATAAAATTATAAAATAAATAACATAAAACTGATTCGTTAAATAGAAAAGTTTTTCAATGAAAAATTCGTCATGAGTAGGTTCGACTGTACATAATGTAAGACATAGGTATTACGTAAATATAATGTATCGCGACTATCGGGTCGCTATTATGTATTATTATCGTCGTGATATTACGCCGGTATAACGGCTTCTTTCGTTTTATTCCTTCTTGCGCCCCACTGCTTTCTGTTAATATTTCCTCCTTCCGGTCGACACCTCCTAGTCAGAAGCGTCCTCGCACGTTTCCGGACGTTGGACAAAAGATTAACCTGACGGCCGCACTAATACAATTCAGACTTCAACAAGCTTATCAACGCTGGTTCCTGTTCTGAACATGAATCCTATATTACAGACAAATGTACCCTACTTGTTAATAAGCGAATACGTATATGCTTTTCCTGTTTCAAATGTGCACAAATCCATTTAGAAAAACTGCAGCCAAAACCTTGAAAATAGCAACAAAATGCTCCGTGGCTTGTAAAAACCTAAACATACGCAAATACAGCAATAATATCTTGCAAGAAAGTTTCTTCGAATCCATTCACTGATCAGCACTCAAAAGGTTCAATATATTACCACCTCAATACATAATACTATCACGCCAACGACACCTAATGTGAGGTCGTCCTCATAACTTATTTTTTCAAACTTCTGTTAGTGTTTGACTTCATCACTCATAATTGATATTCATTACACTTGATAAGACGAAAAACATACATATTTATATGATCACTAGAAGTATAAATAGCGCGAGCTTAGAATGTCTTATTGTATATAAAATACTCCGCACACTCTCTGAGCGCCACCACTTAGGGTAAAACGTAATTTTAAATCACCGCATTATTTAATTAGCACAGCTTGGTATAGGCGGTCGCGGTATACGAAAAAATACAATTATATTAAAAATGTACAGCATCACAGTCTCTGGTGTAATCCCGTTGAAATGTTAGAGTACCTATAAAGTTTATACCATGGATGTTCAACAGAGTTGCGGGATTAGTAACGGTTTTTAAAAATCGAAGAAATATGATTTAACAATTAATGTGATTGTTACAGCTGAAACACGCAGTCCGTTAAAATGTCTTACAGAACAATGTGATAATTGCAAAAACAAATTAATGTGTTGTAAAACTATTATTGTATCCAGTGGCCGGTGCACAGAATAAGAACATATTTTAACCGATTGCAGTATAAAAAGTCAGGTTTGTGTGTACGGCCGGGTTGAAGTATACAAAACCAAGTTCGCGATAACACTGAATTCGGAACCGTATTGTTACGTATACGAGTATTTGTAACAAAAATGTGTTACCACCGCGGTCATACGAATTACACAGACACCAGGAAACAACAATGATGACCGTGAGAGCTTGTTGCATTAGCCTTGTAGGGGGTATTTTTGATAAATTGATTATTGGGATACCGAAATTATCTTTGGTGAGAATATCGAAAATCGAAACGATCACTGTTACGCGAAAACGTATGATTTGAAAATTGTAAAAAAATACACTTAAAACATACATTGACCGTATTATCTTTTGACCCCACGCGTCTTTCGGCTTTTGGTAACTGAAATTATATTTACTAATATCTGGAGTAAATAGTCTGTTTCCCAGAAAATGGGTAGGAATAATGTTCTCACTGGATCATAAAACTGTCCGAACTCGATTTAGTACTCTCGGGTGTAAATTATATAATTATAATATATTCAAGATTAAAGGGTGTATAAATAGTTGAATGTTTATTATAAACGTTTTGGATAATGTGACAACATATTTTGAATCCATTATAATGTAAAAGGTTTTTAGTGCTCTTCGTAGGTAAAAAATAAGAATTGAATAATAAGTAAATATAATTATTTATATAATCACCCGATTACTGTGTTTTTGTACCTCTGTCAACATTTTTTGGGACATTATAAAGGTTTCAAAAGGTGCTCGTTCGGTCTCGCTGTCCGATCTCGAATGGTTGCTGATCAATAAATACCGATACCGCAGTGGAGTGTAAGCTGCAGCAAATTTTCCGCGAAATCCCATAAGAGCGGGAAAAGCAATTGTTTCTAGTTTCAAGAAATCATTTAGCACTTTCTTGCTCTTTTTGTCCAATCGAATTGCTTTTAAAATTCGTTAACGTTCCCATTGAAAACCGCAATTCGTTTACTATAGACGGGTTACAGACGATATATTATTATTATGCTCGAACATCTCGACGCCTCGCTGAGCACCTCGCATAATTGTCACTTATTCTGTTTTGATCGGTTGTCATATTATAATAATCAGCAGTGCTCATTTTCGGGTAATTGCACTGTTTATTTTTGTCTTTTACACACGTTTTTCGACTGTGTAATTTATCCTGCAAACGCGAAAACCCGTAAACAATACTTTGTACGAGACCGTCGTTTTGTTTTGTTATTATTTTTATGTTTTACTTTTTTTTTTTTATACTTGACGATGTTCGAGTGGGCGTGCGTGCTCGCGTTTCACATTATCTATCCGCTTGCGCGAATCGCATAATGACTGTGCGCGCGTGTGTGCGTGTGTAGTGGGCGGTAGTCGCAAACGATTTTCGTACATTAGACGTTACATTATAATACAATGCATAGTAATCATAATAATAATAATAATTATAATAATAGTAATAATTAAGGACCGGATTTATATGCAAATGCATATATGTATTGGAATAAGCTTTGTGAAATCTGATGAGAATTGTGCCCGATTTAGATCATTCTTATTAAAATAACGCTAATTGTATTTTGCATATTTTGCATATTTCAAAGTTTTTACCTATTAAATGCATATTTAATGCATATTTGTAGTTTTATAGCACATATTACTATCTATAGCACATATTATATTTATTTTTCGTGGTTTTCCTAACCTAACACATTAAGCAACTTCTGATAATCCAGTGCAATAAGGTAAAATATGAATTCAATTTTTGTTTTCACTTTTTATTAATGTGGGCTAATATTTTATAGATTGAAGATAAAGATTGTTAAATGGCGAACTTAGTGAAGACGACAAAATACTTTTTTATATATTTAAAACCTTTTTATACCTTTTTTAATACTTAATTAGTTAATACTTATTTTTAAATAATTTTAAATAAAACGTTTTCAATTCAATTGTAAGTGCATATTTAAAAATAAATGCATATTTTGTAGCATATTACAGCATTTTTAGAAGCATATTTTGAGGATTTTTTGTGCATATAAATCCGGTCCCTAGACTAATAATAATAATAATAATCATAATAATAATGATAATAATTATAATAATAGTAATAATAATAATAATAATAATAATAATGTCTAATGATAATACAATCATTGTCGTTATTATATTATGTACCTGCTATTGCCGTCGCAGAGGTCGAAATGTTTAACGGCACCGACGAATGTGAAAATTTATATAATATTGTGATATTGTATTAATATTGTAGTGGATGCCGTCGCTTGTAAGACTCATTTTGGGTCAAGCACAATGTGAGTCTTATAAGTTATGACCGAATAAGCCTTATAGGCGATCGAGGAAAGCAACGAAAAAAAACATCTCAAATTGAATATTAACTGATACGTGGACATGAACATTCTGCTGATGTAAGACTTTATTGATTATTTATAATAACTTTCTTGTATTCGTATACTTTCGACCATTTTTTCGCCAGTATAGTGCTTGTACTTCTTAAAATGCATATTAAAATAACGATTACTATGATAATATTGCGATAAAGATTATTGCAACATTATTAGTATTGTATATATTATATATATTGTATGTATATATATTATTATCATTATTGTACTTACATGTAAGGCATGAATTGAAACCACTAGTGCAAACTACAACCCATTAGTAACTTTTTTAAAACAAATTTATTTCGAAATTTTACCAAAAAAGTCTATATCTTACATTTTCTACAACTTTTTCGCGAAATTGTAAGGGTTCTTGCAGAGCAACATTTGAATCTTATAACTTATGATTTTTTCTTAATGTACTTGGATACACCCGGAAGGTTCCGAGTTATTTTGAGTCTTATGTGCAACTGAATCTGATATCAATGAATCAACATTCAGTCAGTCGTTACAAGCGGCTTAAACTGCCTAATATATACATCTTAACGTGCGTGATCGTGTTGTACCTTGTCCGTCTCATTTTATGTCCGCACTCCACTGATCCGGTGTGGCGGCCGTGGCAGACGGATTCGCGCGTTCAGCAACTTGACGATCATTAGAGCGCTGATCTGTATGCAATTTTATACCTTTTCATTTTTTTGGATTTTTGTCACTAATCTTTACGAAATCACGAATCATAATAATTTAAAACTATTGCCGATTTTATTATTTATTTCTTAACGGCATATTCAATAGTTATTGTATATTTGTGCATATTTCGACAAAATTCAAAATAAGAAAGGTAAATAAAATAATATTCTATCGAGTAGACAATTCAAAAACACATTATTTTTTAGTCACTAATAATAATTCGAAATAAAAATAAATGTAATCGATTACGATTATTATGCGCTGTTTATGAGACATTCATTTTCAATAATTAATGAAATAAAAGAAGATACTTATGGTGTTCCGGGATCGAAAGAAACAATATTTGAAACAAAATTCAATGATCTTTCCAATAAAATCAAATGTCTGGAAGTACTAAAACAAATTAATGCAATAGGTACTATTAGGTGAAAACGTTCAGCTTGATGATGTTTACCAAGACTCGACTATATTACTATCGGCAGTTTCAAGTATAAGTCCCAACAATTTTGGACATCGGTTAACGTCGAACTCAGTCTTTGAAAATATGTTAACAGATATACGTCTATCTACGGAAGAAAAACTAGAAATGTATAATATATGGTTATATTCATTTCAATTAGTACAGTCTGTATACTTTTATTGTATATCAATCTGGGGAGGTAATTTTAATAATATGTTTTAGTTCATTTGTTCAGCCTTTTAACCCCTGTAAACTGTACTATTAAATATAACATAAAATGTATTATATATTATTGCGACAAATATTAAATTATACTTTCGTTATTATTGATAATTAATATAATTTAAAAAATACACTACTTACTTGTTCAGACATTTCATTAAAAAAATTATTTTCCGTTCATTAAGTAGATATCTATAATTTTGTAAGTTATCCAATTTGTTTTAAAGTATTTTAATACCTCATAAAGTCATACATTTATAAAATAATAATAACAGGTTATCATCAAATAAAAAATGTGCATTTTTTTTACCATATTAACCGATTAACAATTTCTTTCTAGTATATTTTTTGCATATTTTCACGATTTTGACTACTACAATAATACATGTCAAACTTTTATTCTTCTTACTGCATTAAAATCCGTATTCCAATTATCTTATATTATACAGTCGTGCTATTGGCTAGCGGCAATAAGTGAAGAACCGCCGCGGTTTACGCTTCGGACCTTGAGAAGTCTGCCGAAATCGTCTGTATATATTCCGTGTTTCCGTGTTTCATTTTTATAGTCGCACGACCGAGACTTTTCCAAAATCGTGCTCGCCAACGAAAACCTCACGTTTTATTATACGTGTGTAATGTGTATGCAATATCATGTTTTACGTCAGGCTCAAAGAAATCGAGAATTATTATTATTATTTTAATTGGGAAAATTTGCAAAAGTAATGTTAATATTTGCTCGTAAAATGTCCAAACCGTAGCAGTCGACGAATGAAAAACCCTTCGAAAACGGACAGTTAATCGCTCATGCGGGGATTAAGTTGGAGTAGTAAAAATACAATTATCGATAGTTGGGAGACAGTATTTGTAATACAGTTTTCCCAATAGTTTTTTTCCCGAATGATTCATTTTTGATACTGAAAATAATAATAATTCTATAAAAATATGAATATTAAAAATGTAAATTCTAACCAATGGCCGTAAGGAATGAAATTATGTCATTGTTAACGATCAATTCATCATACTTGGAAACAATATTATTTATTAAATATTCCATCTTCCAATTTTTCGACTTTTTCTAATTTTTTATTCCAGATTGTTTTGTTAGTAACTACACCCGACACGGTTGAGCAATGCATTACTATAAGAAATAAATAATTCATGCTTCATTTTTTTGCAAATTGGGAAAATTAGATATTTGGAAAAATTTTAATTGGCAATAATACAATTGGGAAAATTGTATTGGGAAAAATGGACTGAAAAATAAACTTTCCTACAATCTTGTCGATAGCGTGAAACATCCCGCTATGCTGACCGGGTGTAGGCCGTCGGGAGAGGTAGATCGACCAGCTAGTTCAAGGATCCCGACGACGGCGGATTATCGCGCGTTAAATTCAAAATAAAAATACAAAAGTATCCGAGAACGTGAAAATATTCGTTCAAAATAACGAACTTTTATCGTTTATAACATACATTTTAAAGCGGTATCGATTTTTCACCGCAAACAGTTGCGTAATATGATGGCTACGGCGTTAAATGAAAAATCTTAATACATTTAACAATTATTATACCGTATATTATTAACGACTCCATACGAAAGGCAATATCGTCCATTTCCGCTTAGATTACATTCTAGGTATTTTGTATAAAACGCTCGACGAAATACTATTATTCCGTGTGCCTATAGATGTGCACGTAAAAATAACGTTATACGCATTTCTACGCATCTATTGTTACGGAAATCTCGAACGACAGTCGTACGAACGCGTATCGCAATATAGGATTTATAGGATTTACACTTCTAAATTCTATTTATTCATAGACCGTTGTGTACATCGGACGTACATGATATGTACCGGCTTGAGAAATATTGATAATCGTCTTGCCGGACCGAAACGGTGTTATATTATTCATATTATTGTACGCCTCGCGGTGTGAATGACTTGTATTCAAAACTTTATGCGGACACGTCACATTATAATATGTCGTTACAATTTAATACGACAAAACAAACAAATCCCGTTAAATATATCCGTTCGAATTATATACCGAAATACTATTCCCGGTCGTGCGTACGCTGTAAAATATTTTACACTCGGTGCCTAACAAAGTCTTGAATATTACCACGACGCTCATGCACGCATAATTATCGTAAATTTAAAAAAAAAAACCTACCTGCTCTTACGGGTAAATTAATTTATTTACCCATCGAATGTCGTGTTTCCGAACACTTCCGTTTCATTTCGTTCCGTGAAATAATTGAATAACCAGTTAATGTATGTATTAATTATAATTAACGTAATATTAAACTATTTGTATGCGTACGTGTGTATGTGTGTGCGTGTATGTGTGTGTGTTCAACGCATGACAAAATTAGGTGAACGTCTTTTAACGGAAGTACATAGTTATTTCTTAACAAATTTTCCAATTTAATCAACGTGGTTGCGAAATTATTACTTTGGCGTGTAATAACAGCTATTTGGTCCATCTCGGTCGTGTTACCCGTAAGTGATACCTACACTATATTATATACATTATGTTGTACTAATTAAGTACGAGTACGACCATTCTTCGATTTCGGGTAAATTGGTTTCGTGTGGTTTTTTAGGCACTGTTACAATCACCGTGTATTTTCGATATTTTTGAAAATGTATTTGTTTAAATATACATCGATGCCATGACGGCAATTACACGTGATTTAATATTATGAAGTACAACAGCGACAAGACTGTGATTGGATAATATGATTTTACTATACATGGTAGGTAAATGGATTTAATAACTAAAAAGAGAAAAATCGCAACCGATACATAAATGATAATGTACGTATGTATAACTCCTACCTACAAATGTAATAAGTTCGTTTTTACAGTCCCTGTCAATAGTTTTACATTTTAAATAATATTGCGAGAGAATAATAACCACAAATGTGATATTGCTTATTTTTGCATTCAGGGGTGGGCAAGATACTCGAAAAAAGTATTTAGTATCTAGAATTTAGATAATAGATACATTTAACATTTTTCAAAAACATACTTGATACAAAATACATTTTTTTTCTTTAGATACAAGATACAATACATTTTGTTTTAATAATTATTTCAGTAGGTAGCTACGAGTATATAATTATTGGAATGTATTATACTTCAATATTATTTATTTTCAACAAAAATGAAATTGTAAAATAAAATATTTAACGGTAAGTACTAAAATATTAACTATTTTGAGATTTAAAAAAAAATTACGACAAATACATACACGATTATCATCAATGTTAAATCAATTGTCACGATATTTACGTATTGTTATCTGCGTTCAATGTTTTTTTTTTTCATAAATTCAACAATAACTTGTACTGTAAATTGCAAAGTAGGTTTCTTCTACTTTTAAACTTGCTTTCCAAAACGCGTTTTCAATTAATTTTGTGCTTCAAGTATAGAATCAAGTATAGATAAGGCACATTTAAAATTGACTTTTAAAATTTCTTAAAAAAAAGTATTTTCATTTGTATCTTATTACGCAACGAAATATAAAAGGTATACAAGATACTCAACAACAACAAAAAAGTATCTAGATACAAACCTATCAAAGATACTGCCTGTCCCCGGCTTGTTTTGACGTCCAGGGACTAACTTGGAGTATACTTAACGCTAGTTATAGAGTCATAAATCTAGTACATGACTGGGACGATTTTTTCATTCTTATTGCGTTTTTTTCGCAATGCACCTTTTATGTTCGAAACAATGGAGTGAACAAAATATATTTAAGAAATTAATTTTAAGTCATATGTACATCATAAAACCAACTCGAGAGCCAAAAGTAACAGAGTACCAACAAAATCAAACAACGTGAAGTAGCACATGATTTGAAGGAAATTAATCGAAAAATAACCTTCTGGAATACGCGATTAAACATAAAGTAAACTGTAATATAAAAGTAGTTTCCTAATCTTTTTTCGTCATCGTCCTCCTTTTTTTTGATTTTGGGCTCAAAATATTATCTGTTTACATTTTATATCGTATCTTCTCCGATTTCTTTTGGTCTCCTCAAAAAAATTATTCAAATATATAATTTGTTTCTAAATGCTATTTGATGAAACAAAAACTTGTGAAATGATTAAAAAAAGTGAAAATAAATTATAACGTACCTAAATATATGTATATAAATACATGTTTCGTCTCATATTGTACTATTGTAGTTTGATTTAACTTGTTCCAGAGTTAAGACAAGGCTACAGCGAGTTACGTTATAACGGTTTTCACCGTGCGATCCGTACTTAGTGCGTACCTAATGGCTTATTTTATCATAATTTCCATTTTTCGTTGAAATATTATTTAGACAACCACACTTTACAGCCTACGTGATACAATATAGTACCTAAAACGTAAATTATAATATTTTATAGCGACTTAATTCAAATGAAAGTTGTTACTTGCGTGCCGTGTTTAACGATAGGTATACGGTGCACGATTAAACATAAACATATTTGTAAGTTATAACAATGACCTTACGCGAACGAATATTTAAATAAATTAAATTAATTAAAGGAAAGTTATTAAAACGAATTCGGCGTGTTCGTATTGTACGCCCCAGTCATGAAAAGTTACGGTGCAATCGCGAAAACTCTATATGTTTTTGTTAAATGGTATTCGCAATCGCGCCAAATCCAAGGACTGTAATATGATAAATCTTTTCAAACAGTTTAACTTATCGTCTCCTAACCGACTAATTAATGTAAATAATTTCTTGACATTGAATGGTATATTTCACATTGGTAAAACCAACCTATTACTATTGATTATATAATAAACCGAATACATGAGAAATAACAAATGGTATTACGACGTATTTTGATGTTTAGATTTATTTAATTTACTATCAATAAAAAGACATTTAAGTTCAACCTAGGTTGTAATATACGACTAAATATACACTTACCACGTTATAGTATTTTAACCCTTAACTTTTTATAATATTTAAATAATAATAACAACATGATTATATTAATAATTTCTCAAATAACGAAACGCCATAGTATGTCCAATGGTCCATATATGTTCTTGATTAGAATTCAATATCTTTTTTCAATAGAATATTATCACATTTATATAAAATGTATAATGAAATACTCGCAGTTATGCGTGGTTATATGGAGTTTGTCCGTTTTTTATGCTGGAACTAATAATTCATGTGTACCTGACTATTATATATTTATATCCAATGTATTTCTGAAATTATACTATGTAACGTTTCTAGATTTATTATAATATAATATTTTTTTATTAAATGTATTGTTGCTAATTTACAAAAAAAAACTAAACATTTACTATACAAAAAACTTGATTTTAAAAAATTGTAATTGATGCAGCGATAGGGCCGTATTTAAGAGGTGTTCCAGGGAGCTGGAAAAATTATTTTAATCACTCTTATTTCAATTTAAATAATTTAATCGAGTATTATTTAAAATTTATACTGAATTTATTAAAAATAAAAACAATTTACTTGCATTTTTTTTAGTGCATTATTCAGAATTTTTAGGGCGTTAAAGCATCTTTCAACGGCATTTTTTAGGGTTCTATAGGTCATTACATTAAAAGTCTTAATTATAATATTATAAATAAGTTAAATTAAAATTATTAAGTCCCATAATGTACAAATATAAATTAAAAAACTTACTAAATGGCCATAAAAATGCTAAAAAAAAAATCAAAATAAGAGTTTCACCTTTGATGTATCTGTTACACGAAACGAATTATGTACTTGGAAAACACTATCTAAGATCACCTAAAAAAAATGCACTTTACGTTGAAATCCAGGCCACAATAAATTATAATTATAATATTCTTCGTTATTTGAACTTGCCTGAACGGACAATACTTATGTGAAACGTCTTTTTTATCATTTGAAAACAATCGAGTCTCAATAACACGGACGTATACCTATTATATTTTTATCTTTTTCGTTATTGAAGTGCGAGGTGAACCGCGATTTTTTTTTTATACGCTACCTATACATGCGCGCATTGATCAGAAATGATTATTTTTCAAAACCCGTATAAATATAATATTATGTAAAAACAATTATTATAATGTCGTGTAATCTAATAACATTAATTGTATGGTATTAAAAAACGTGTAGTACAGAAATTATTATGTCTACATACTTCCGGTCTTCGATTTTTCACTGATTATATTACCTCTTAACACGTAAAGGCTTATTTAACTCCGTCCCATATTATAATGGGCCGTTCGTCTTGTGATGTATAATTACACAATGTTGCATGATAATGTGCAAACATTCTATTTTTTTAATTTTTTTTCTTACTTCCTTTACATCGACGACGATGACGACGACAGCGGCGGCGGCGTTTTAACATATTCAAACAACAATAATGGTAACAATAATAATAATAATAATAATAACAATAATAGGCGTCACATTATGCGATCACTTTATTTAACATAATATTATACATTTATAGCTTATACGTGTATATTAATATGGTTGCTAAGTCATTAATTTCTTACGATTCGTAATGTCAATATTTTTCACTTCGATACGAATCATAAACAATGTCCTTATGATAAGATATTGTGCTGCCAGCCGTCCACATCCGTCGATTGAAAACCAAGATAATCATATTATTATATTACAGTTCTTAAAACTCCCGTGTCATGGTCGTATAGAACGAATTATTAACAGGTTGTTAAAAACAGTCCCGTGATCGTGTGGAGGCTTATACACGCGTAGATAATAATACGTTCTATAATCGACAACAGATTACCGCAGAAATCATAAATTTCAATATTGTACAAGCGATAGTAATATACTGTTATAAGTGATACTACTATTATTATTGTAACTCGTAGAGGATTCATTTCCAAACATATTATACGACTGTGAATGTATGTAATTATATCATTGTATCGTTTCATTAAAACCAGATTGTTGTAGAAATGAGCACTGGAAATAACGATGATGTTTGCTTACGATTGACTGTTGCTTTAAAATAATTGTTAGAATACAATTTTGCATACCTATTTCCAGTAATCCGACGTTGATATAACATATAAATTACTTAATATGTACCTAACCTAAAATAGTGAGAAAAAATACTAATAGCCGAGCAACTAACATATTATATTATCTGTTACACAATGTATGGTAGTTTTCACAAATGTCGTTCATATTTTCCGTAATATTACGGTGTTGAGTGTGATAATTAGGGTTCGGGGGTTGTAGGGAATAGGAATTACATTATATTGTTCTTTATACGCTGTCGATGTATATAGTAAGCAGACCAAGCTAGAAATCCGGACTATGCATTGGGGAGTCTAAAAATTGAATATTTAAAATGCATTTCTTCCATACCTCGTCAATTTTAGGGAAAACGTGCATAATGCTTGATTTTCATAAGCATTTAATGCATAGTTAATTCTTTCTAAAAAAATTGATTTTTTTCTTTCATAACCTATACATTTTAAATAATATTTATCATAAAACTCAATATTATTTAACGTAAGTATTTATTGTTATAGTCGCGGTCGACTGTTAATAATTGAACGACAATGTTATACACGATGGACATTTGATATTTTATATATTATCTATTTACTTGTTCATATTTTACACTTGTCGTTGATCATATCAATAATAATATTGGATGTCTTATTGTAATTTTGAAAAAATTGTATTCATATTTATAATTTTTTTGTGCTTATTTTGATTTTTTTAGATCCTATAGCTACCGAGCCTTAGTGATAATGAAAAATAAACCTTTTTTTAAAACTATTGTTTAATTCGAATACACAAGGAATCACTGACTAGAGCTTACGAAGGGAACAATAATTGTTGCCGCACAATATAGCGCATACATAATACAGCGGTGTGCTCAAAAATAAAAATGATTATATCATGATTTTCAATTGGTTTAATTTATTACAATATTAATCATTCGAAATAATTAATCAAATGTCAATTAATTGATTAAATCGATTACCAGATAGTGCGGCTAAACAATTGATCGCGGTACATAATAGATTTAATAAATATAATAAGTAATTGAAGTTCGTCGGAAAACAAAGTATATATCATATTATAGTATGACGTTACAGTTTCGACTTGATTTCGAAGGACATATTATTTAGGTACGGGCATTCAGTCCGTTAAACCGCTGCACTCTTGCAGTATTGCAGTATATTGTTATATAGGTTAGGTACCCATACAATGTTTGCGGAGTGGAATATTGTTGTATCCGCAGGAACTAGAGAAAATTTAAAACCTAACCGTTAGAATGGTAAGTATTCCATATAATATTACCCTATGTACGCCTGTATCGTATGGAAAGTAATTCAATGTTCGTGAAATTTCGTGATTATTAACTCACATTTTGAATTATAAGAAATCTGCAGCTGTTTAAACGTATTAATAACAATTAAATTACTAAAATTAAGACTAGATTAACAGTTGGAACCGTAGTAACTTACCGTCTCATTTTCTCATTAATCCAACTAACTTGACCGAACAGTTGAGTCTGATTTTCAGGTAGACGCATTAATAATTTGTTGTATCTACTAAAAAAAAAAAAAAAAGACTGAGCAATAAATTATATATTTTATATATAAGTAAAGATTCGTTATTATAGGACTTAAAAAATATAAATATTCGTTAAATACGAGAGTAAGACGAGAAAAATGTACAATTATATTTAACCGAGAAAAAAATCATCGAGTCCGGATGAATTTTAATCATCCGGTCTGATATTGATTCTCGCTACAACATGTCATCGGTATATATTATGTCACCGGCAATATGTTGAATATAGGCATTCTATAGAAATCCTAGGCATTCCATAGAATACCTTCACCCTTGTACGATTTGGCAATGTATTCAATTTTAATGTTATTTTAAGTTATAGTTATATAGTTATTTACAGTTGAAGCGTGATATTTTGAACTGCATTAAATATCGGGTTTTATACCCAAACATTTTTTGGTTTGATTTTTGACTCGCATATTATGCATTTAAAAACCTTGTCCAGTTTCCGTTGTCTATTGGCTTGCTATTGTTCCTAAAGTCCAAAAACTTGATCAATCGTTTTTAAACTTTTTGGCGTATTGTGAATAGAGACCTTGAGTATAAAAACTTTAAAAGCCCTTTTTAACCGAAAATACTCATCAACTACTACCGTATGAGTCATGAGATATATATTTATAAATATTTTATTGATCACTATTGGCATACTTAGTGAATGCACTTTTTATACAATTTGTATACACTTCCTACATGGGTTCGACATTCTATATAGATGACCTGGTCGTTATACACATTTTTAGGTGTTCCATAGAATTCCTAGATATTCTATAGAATTCCAGATTCAACACTTTGCCGGTAACATATACACCAGTTATGTGAAAAACGCGGTCCGCGGCCGTCAATATGAAGTGAAAATTTATAATTTTGTAATATAATTCTCTTTTATGGTTGTGTGTCGCGGCCCTCGCGGTCGTCTCCTGTCGACACGGCTGCGGGGTATCATCAGTTCCGTCTTTACCCTATGGGCACGTGGGGCACGTGCCCTGGGCCCCCAGCCAGATGGGGGCCCCAAATAATAGAAATTACAACTTTAAATTGTAAGCTGTAACGTTATAATACGATCGTCAGTACTAAAATAATTCTAAATTCTAGATAAAAAAAAACTTAGGTAAATGGCAATGTTAATACGTTATTTAAATAATGCTAAGTGAGGAATGGTATTACACTAAGTAGGTAAACGATAAGTTTTATCAATGTAAGTTGTAACAGTAATATACCATTTCTAATTGTGTAAAATATACATAATTTTTAACAACTAATAAAGTCATCATATCAAATAAGCTTTTTATATTTTTATTCGACTTTTTTCTAGGGACCCAATAAAAGGGCGCCTTAAGCTCCTGGTGCCCATGGGCCCCTGCATGGCCAAAGACGGCTACGGGGTATCATACAGCTTATGCGTATATATACACAGTACGCGCACGGTGTATCATTACGGCACCTGAATCACGGCGTACAACTGTATCGCATGCTATGTGTGTACGCGGTCGTAACGCACACACGCGCAATCAACGTGAACGTAAAGCGTTGACGAAAATTTAATAGCGCTCACACACACGCGCGCGCGGTCGTCGCGTAGACACTGTGTTGCACGGTTGCGGGTGTTTTTGTTCATTTTTGTTTTTTTTTTTTTTTCACTATTTTCCTCATTAGATAGGTGGACAATTTTTAAATCATTATCCTCGCGCGACCCCGTCGTAATCAATGCTATTTACACACGCGTCTCGGATCGTATTATGTGTTGTACGCGCACAAAGCGCACACGTGTCGAACGTATTACATAACACACGATGTACGATGATCTGATTCATATAAAATCACACACGTATATACATAGGTAATGTACGTGCGTGTGTATAGGGATAATCATCGGGCTCGCGACGTAATTATTTTCCGACGTCGCGAGGTCGGAAGTCGTCGTCCGCGCGTGCGTTACTCGCGTTATCGCATTGTTTCGCCCGCGCGTAGACTAATGACGCCGATTCGTTTTCGTCCGTGCGTAAAAATAGGCCGCGAGATGACCATTGTGCGCGTTCGCGGACCCACGGATTGGTATCAGTGATGGGCAAACTTTTTTAATGGGGAGGCCACAAAGCTTAAGAAACTCTAGTGGAGGACCAGAATTATAGAAAAAACACATTTTGTGTTAAAGCTTTGAATCATGATATTAAAAAAAAACATTACAGCATTACACACAAATGTTACAAATTACCTTTTACCTTATACACATAAGTACATCATACATAATATTATCATACGAAAACTACGATAAGGACGCACCAAACCGAGATCCGGGAAATATATTAATATGAACAAAAATATAAATTATATACCTATTGTCATAGTATCTACTATCTAGTTACTAGATAGAGTAATAGGTAGATCTAGGTAGATGCTAGTATTCTAGTATCTACCTAAACCACGCTGTGAGGGTACGACCGCGCGCCAATCCATTTGTATATTTAAAACTATTTTCTTCGATAATTTTCAGAATATTTCGGGAATTTTTTTATACTATACAGGTCATACACTATCCATGTCGATGAACCCTCGGCGGGCCAGATTAAATATTTTCGCGGGCCGTACTTTGCCCATCACTGAATTAGATGATGCGCGCGGCCGTGGTGCGATGAAATGAAAAGAAAAATGATCAGCCGACGACGCCACGTGGTGTAAGATAACTGCTGTGTACTGTACATCTCGGATCGCGACTGGACTCAGCAGTAAAGCGTTTTTAATCCTTTTCGCGTGAATACCGCGACGTCCTGCGAGGGCGCGATACGCGGTCCGTCTCTAATTACAGTAGTCTCGCGGTAGGCGAACCTCGAACCTCGAACACTAAACACTGAAACACGTGTGTTTAGGTCCGGTCGATAAATCGAAAATGGTCGAGTTTGAGTTTAAGCTCAAATAAATGTTGTTAAAAGTGAGGGGTTTAACGTACGTACTCGACACTCGTGTTCAATGAGATCATGCACAATTTTAGCTTGTCGTATGGTTTTCTGTTCATACATTTATTTTACGATTTGCCAAATATTGTTTGAATCGACTCTTATCTTATCATTTATCACCATTAAAAGCAGCAGCAATAGTTGTCGCTATGGACCGGACTGTGGCTATAATAATAATGTATCTCCGAAGAAAATAAGTGATATTTTTGAAACCGGCTTTTTGTAGGCTCGTCGTTTCACCTCTGGTCGATTCGGGAAAAAGATTTTGCTCTTGCGTTTCCACTTTTCATCGGACAAACGTAAATTGCGTTTCAGGTAGACATTTCTATGTAGTAAAATGCACCCAATAGAAATCGACGAACCTTTTTCTGGTCAAGTGATACATTTTTCTAATCAAGTTGATGAAAATTGTGCACGTGCCGAAAAAAAAAATTATATTTTCTTCGGATTAAAATAAAGTTACCTATATTCTTATTACAAATTATTTTGTACATTATTTCATATGTATTTATTTTATAAATTATGTATTTAAATAAACAATCTTAAAATATAAGGTGTTATATAATGAATTTTATGTATTAAACATTATGATTATATGTGAGATTCCTGATACTGTTCTTAGCAAATGAAACGTTGATGTCAGGAGTGTAGTTATCAGGCCCGGAATATACATATTTGGGGCCTTGGGGCCAGATTTTTTGATGGGCCCTAAGAACAATTTTTTTCATAAAAACAGTCTTTTTTCTAAAACAAAATAATAAAAACAATTAATACAACACAAATAAGAACTTTATTAATAATAAAATAGAACATTCTTTTTATTTATTAATATATTAAATATTTTTAAAATAATAACTATGAATTTTTTAAATTATTTTACCAATTATGTGGAATACAAGACTACATTATTTTTATTTGTAAGTCCCTAATTCTCATGTGCCCGAGAGGCATGGCTCCCTTTAGCCCCACCCCCCACTTAATCTAGCACTGGTAGTTATAGTATTTTTTAGTGAAATAATGTAAATACATTTCAATACATTTTATTTTTTCACGTGCCATTTAAATTATAGCCACCCCAGTTGTAGATAATATATATGCGAAAATGGTTGACATTTTTATCGTTATATTTTTAATTTCTATGCCGGCAGTGATAGTTACACGTCGGTGAATCATTAGAGTGCGGGAAACATTTGAGCGATATTATTTTTAGCATAAAATGTTAGCATACAATGAACCACCTGTTTATGCTGCAATTCGATGCTGAAGGCAGTACAAGTACCCAACATTGGCATATTATGATTTCTACTTATTATATTTAATTTTTTTTTTTTATTCCGTCGGATAATTGAACTGGGAAAGTAGTTGCTGTGGCCGAAACGCGTAGTATTATAGTGGTGTGATCGGAAAAGACGTTTCGAGCGATTATAATATTTATCTCGTCGTATGCGCGTATTAATTAAACGTCTCTCCAGGAGCTAAACATTCAACTTCAATGTTATACTGGGCACAAGAAATTGTTTTCTCGATTCACGTCATTTCTAAACACACATTTATAAATAGGCGGTACTTGTACACTACACATGCCTATATAATATATCCCGTGGTATGTAATTATAATGTACAGGTGCGTTTCCGCCGGGGAATCGAAAACTGTCCATCACGAAGAATTTGCGGGATGTGCACCGGAAATAGAGGTATCGTTGCATGTATAATATAATAATAATAACAATATTAATATAATTTGTGTGCTTTTTTTCTTTTACTTTTTTTTTTTTGTTCTAACCTGAATGCTACTTTGTAGTAAGTACCTAACTACATATACAGGGTGTCCCAGGTCTATTTGACTAATGCAATAACTTTTTTTCTATTCAATATTTTTAAGTTTTTTTTTTTTGTAATGATTTGTAGAGCCCTGCGCTATAATTTGTATATCTTATACTTTATTTTATTTTTTTACAACAAAAATAAATAATTTAAATTTTGTATTTAATATTTTTCTAATAATCCAAGATAGCTATTTCATAAATAAGTATTTAAAAACCATTTTGGCGTTTAAAACTTTTAATTTGGTTAAGTCGTTAATTTTTAAACAATTTTCAAAGTGTGTTAAAATTCAAATTTATTTCTTGCTAATCACTGTTACTGCTGTAGTCGATTTTCAATTGTTTTCTTCCAAGAAACAATAAATTTGTTATCATTAAAAGGTAGGTCATTAGTCATTACATAATATTATTATACATTATTGTATTTTATCATTATTTAACATGATCACGTGATGCTTACCATTGATGTTGATACTAAACAATTGATACTAAATTGTAGTGATGGGCAACGATATCGATAATTCGATACGATATCGATATCGTGACAAATTTCCGACATCGACATCGCTTTTGTATTGTACGATATATCGCGATATCGAAAATAATATTTTTCAAGAAAAATACATGGTATTTACTATTTGATATTTGTAGTTTTTAAGCTATAATAAATTAATAAATAATAATAGCCATTAGCTGATAACGTTTGGTGCACGTGTTCCGGTGAAATGTCAATTATTGTACACTATTAAAGTATTAAGTATTAATAATCCATTATAATGTTATCTTAAAGGAATATTTTGCTGACTTTTAAGAGGTACACGGTATAGTACCACTGGATATTCCATAATCTACAGTCTAATATGTGTCGTTGGTGCGGCGTAAACGTCTGTTACGTACTCCGCTGACCGTTATATTTCTGTCATTTATCCTACAGTGATAATTATTTTCAAATTACAACATTATTTTTAGTGATGAGTGAATTAAAATTGGTTTAATCTATTTAAAATTCAAATTTATATCCAGAAGTCTCAAAATTGGCAAAAAAATACTTGTCGATAGTCGCAACTAGTGTCCCATGTGAACGTCTGTTTAGTGAGGCTGGCAATATAACTTCAAAGAAAAGAAGTAGACTATCTCCAGATCGAGTTAACAATCTTCTCTTTTTGAACTCTTATTATAAATCCACTAGGACGTCAGACCACACTTTGGTAAGAACATACATTTTAATTTTTCAAATTTGAATTCAAGACAATATTAAAATAAAATAATTATGAATTTATTTTCTAGGATACAGCTATCGGGGTTGAACACATTTAAGGAGAATATCGATATCGATATCGATATCGTAGAAATAACGATATCGCGATATTATATCGGAAAAATCTGAACGATATCAATACAGAAAATTATATCGTTGCCCATCACTACTAAATTGTAAGAAATAGTAAAATGTAACTCTGTAAATTTAATTTTTCAACTATAAGTTCAGTTTTATTTCTTAACATTAAATAATATAACAAATTAAATATTATGGAACAATATACCTAACTAGTAACTAGTAAGTAGTAACTATGAATAATTTTCAAAGTGTGCGCCATGTTTCATTATACATTTTTCATACCGTTCCAGAATTCCAGTTGTCGTGGATTCCAACATTTCAAAAGTAAGAGAGTTACACACATCAATTATGCGTTGTTTTAAATCATCTAACGACGTTGACTGTTGGGAGTATACTTTGTCCTTTAAGTAACAACACAAAAAGAAATTGAGTTGTTTTAGATCTGGAGATCGTGGTGGCCAATTTAGTGGACCTCTAGTTCCTATCCATCTCGATTGAAAATTTGTGTTTAAATAATCACGGACTATATTCGAGTTATGTGGTGGAGCACCGTCTTGCTGAATCCACATATTTACTCGGAGATTTAATGGAATATTTTCTAATAACATTGGTAGTGTATTAGTCAAAGAGTCTAAATAACGTTGGCCAGTTAGTGTGCCATGATAGAAATAAGGTCCAATCAAATAACCATTTATTACACCACACCACACATTGGTAGACCAGCGAACTTGTGCATTGGACTCACGTGTCCAAAATAGATTTGATTCATTCCAGTAATGAGAATTATGCCGATTGACAATACCATTATTATTAAAACAGCTTTCATCGGTCCATAATATTTTTTTCAAAATATTATTGTGGTCATGAAGGCAAATAATTTTTGAAATATATTGAAGCCTTCTATCTGGATCAGAGGGTTTCAATCCTTGTACATAATGCAATTTGTATGGATGGAAATCATTTTTCTTCAATATACGATGTATAGAGCTACGACTGATGTTCTTTTCTTTAGCTACCGACCTGACAGATGCATGAGGATCACTGCTGAAAGCTGCCAAGACATTCACTGTATGTTCTTTATCAATAACATAAATTTTTTTTGGTTTGAAACCATTTGGAAAACGACCTAAAAAGACTATTTTTTAATGTATATCTTAATTTAAAATTTGTATAATAATAACTGAATTATACATTTATGTATTAGGTTTTAGGTACATAATTTGTTATATTAATTTTATAGGAAATTTTATTGATAATAAAAAATTTACCTGTATTACGTAATTTTGTTTCTATATTACAAAATGTGTTTTTAGATAGCTGTTTCCTTTCTGGAAATTTTTGTAAATACAGACGAGAAGCTTTTACTGTACTTTTTCCTCCACTTTCATAAAAAACTTTTAACATATCACGGTACTCTAAATTACTATAAATAGTAGGCATATTTAAGAAAGATAAAAATAAAAAATATTGAATTTTATATTTCAAAAATCATACATAAACTGGTTCATTTAATACCCATTAACATCACATTTAATTATAAAATATTTATAGATTATTCAAATATGCAATTAAGATCATTAAAATAGTTAAGTTTTAGAATAGGTATGTAAATAATTAATGAAACAATATGTATAAAACCAGTAATTCCCAATTCATATAATATTATAATTGATAATTCGAGGTTTACATTTTGTATGAGCTACAGTGTATTTCATATTAACTAATAAATACTTTCATCATGAGTAGTTATCGTTTGTCTCGCTCCGATTTGGGCTCTACACACTCAAGTGACCAAACAGACATTTTTAAAAAATATAAAAAATATAAAGATATGTGCAGGGATTTGGTTTTAGAAAATGAAGAGTTACAACAGGTAATATATTAAACAATTATTTACAAATTTATTAAAAAAAAATATTGTATGAATAACATATCTCTTAAACAAGTATTTAGCAACTGTAAAAACTACTTTTATACATAGGATGTTACAATTAATTTATAACAGTTTTTAAGTTCAAACAATCACAAAAGTTTGGTTTTACTTTTAGAAAAATTTAAATTTATCTCGTCAATATGAACTGGAGTGCTTAAAAAATAATGAATTAGAATTAAACAATAGTCAGTTGTCGGATGATATTAAAAAACTGAACGATATTCAGGTAACTAAAATGATTTATAACATTCAATAACATTCTCTGCTATACATGTATGTATAAGGTTCTTTCACTAGTGACGCTAGCTGAAGAAAAAAAAAATAACCGACACCTATAATATAAGTTAACAATTTGTTGGCTAAATGTTCAAAACAAATAAAAGTATAATTATAATATTACGCAACGGTTTGCAACTAGCAGAGTATTCATGTATAAAACAATACACTCTTAAGTGTTTCAAACAATTTAACCATCAGAAGGATATTAAATGTCACATATTATGTCATGTAGAAAATTATTGATTTTATCTGTTATTAACATGAACTCTGGCAATATATAAATCTTAAAAGGGATTTCAATTAAGCTTTGTATTAATTTTCTAATACAAAGAGATCTGCAATAAAACAACAATTAAGTGTTGCAACTATATTTTTTCTATAATTTTTTATAGTAAAAATAAAAATAGATATAATAAATTACAACTTACATTTTATATAAAAACCAAGATAATGTTAGATATATTTTTAATTTATAGTATGAAAATGTTTTTTTATGTTTTATTTATTAATGAATAACAAACTAAGGAAAATTAGTATTTATTTTATCTTTTATTCTGAAATTCTCAAAGGTTGAAGTCCCTAGTCTTAAAAAGTACATGACAAGTTGACATTAAATACCTATTCTAACAATTTCAAATCATTAACTTAATTATTTCATGGGTTATTTTTTATTCTTAGTAATTATGTAAACATACTAACACACTATGAAATATTCAGAGAAATACTAAAGAAATAGGTAGTAACGTGTTTATCCATAACAATTATCTACACACACTTTCAAGCCAATCAAAACTATTTCAGAATGCCCTTATTTTTCTGTTATGTTAGTTGTTATAGGTATTTATTAAATTCTTACATTAATATTATTTTTTTTTTTTATATAAACAGAGCTATAAATATGGTTAATATTGAATACATAAAGTTCCTGATGAACTAAATGACTAAATGTAAAACACTAATATTATATATCTACTCATCTACTTACAGCTAACAATATTTTTTATGATCTACAATTTTACCATTTACATTTTTTTTTTAAAAAAATGAAACATTTGATTCATGTTGTTTTATACTTAAGATGAACTGGTTACAATTTAACTTCTGATGGTTTTATGTATAGGTACATACAACTAGTTACAATAGTAACTATTGTAAGTATACAAATGTAGTATTAAAACAGCAAGGTACAAAGCATTAATTATACAACTAACTGCATGTGATTGAAAATGAAATTGTTTGAACTCTCACCAAATATGTATACTTTTAATGTTGACATCCACCTAGAATATTTTCGTTAACAGTGAGAATATTTTAATTCATTTTATTAATAAATTAATAAATGTTAATATTAATATTAAAATGGTTAGGTTGAAGTATAAATTAATTTAATACAAATGATACTCACATTTTAACAAAAATCTTATTTTGCTATTCAAATTAAATTATAATCTTCAATTGTAGTACTGTGTATAGGTAATCTACATAATATTTAATTTTGAATATTTTTCTTGATAATAGTAATTTGAAGTGTTGAGAATTTAAAATGTTATTATATGTATGTTTAATTTTTGATTTTTTTGTATCTAGTTACCAAAAGTTTATAAAGATATTAAAATAAAATAATTTTAACTTGCAAACTAATGATAATCTGTACCTGTGTCCAAAGGCATTTCCAAAAATATTTTCTACGAATTATGTTCAATCTGATAATTCCATAGTATTACTAGGTATTTCTCATAAATTTAATACAATAGAATTGTCTTAAAATATGAGAAGACAAGTCTTAAGGTTTTTAGTGATTACGGCAAAATGTGTTTGATCCATAAAATATCAACTTAACCTAACTTTAAATTTAAAAAAGACTTACAGAATAACTATAATTAATATTCAAACCACATGTCATTTGTTTCATAATTCAAAATCAAAATTTTCTAAATTTGTTTAAACGTATTTAAATGATTGAACAATAAAATATTGATGAATGATGATGATTTAAAATAAGTAATAGTAGGTACATCATGTTATAAATTATAATCATATTATGTTAAATTATGATAAAATACGTATTAGTATGTGTATGTATTTAATATTGATTATCAACCTTTTAATGATAACAAATTTATTGTTTCTTGGAAGAAAACAATTGAAAATCGACTACAGCAGTAACAGTGATTAGCAAGAAATAAATTTGAATTTTAACACACTTTGAATATTGTTTAAAAATTAACGACTTAACCAAATTAAAAGTTTTAAACGCCAAAATGGTTTTTAAATACTTATTTATGAAATAGCTATCTTGGATTATTAGAAAAATATTAAATACAAAATTTAAATTATTTATTTTTGTTGTAAAAAAATAAAATAAAGTATAAGATATACAAATTATAGCGCAGGGCTCTACAAATCATTACAAAAAAAAAAAACTTAAAAATATTTAATAGAAAAAAAGTTATTGCATTAGTCAAATAGACCTGGGACACCCTGTATATATGTTCGGTATCGTGTTACGAAACCCGACAAGTATATTCTACATTTATATATATAAATATATTAGTAATCACGATACAAAGACGTTGTTCGTTTGTTTTTATTATTTTTGATTTCACTATTGTATTATTGATACTCGTCGACGACCTTTGCAGTAGATAAACGAATTGATTGATTGATATTGTCTTGTACGGAAAACTCAATCTACCAAATCGTAGATGAAAATATTGTATAAAATATATAATATTAACAACTTAACAAAAGCAGGACCGGAAAAGTTAATGTTCTATGAAAAACTACACTATAATACAGTGCGATTACTAAATTACACTATCGAAATACACTCAATTTCAGTAGGAAATGCGAAAGAAAGCGATTATGATTCATACATTTCACGCCACTTTAAAAAAAAAGTCAAACCTTTACTTCCAAACATTTTATTTGCACATACTTGAAAAAAACGAAAATTGAAGTTAAACCGTCATATGGTGGTTTTTCCTCATTGCTCTGTCCCCCCCCCCCACCACAACGTTCATTTTTTCGTCGTTGTTTCTAACTAATTTTAGTTTTAAAAACGATAGGTATCACGCATTTCTTTAAAAAAAAATGATTGGGCGCGTGAATATACCTACAAGAGTTACGTATGCATCAATAGTACATAGAACGCGATGTACGAACAATATAATAAGTAATAACTAATAACTCTCATAATTATACAATTAATAAAAGGAAAAATGGTTTGCTGCTGACATACGACAACGCAAAGGGTGCACGAATCGAGATGTATCGCCCGTATACGTGACTCCTATAGTCCTATGCAAAACCGTTATTAGTATCCGGCTCACGCAATCGCCTCCATTTCCCACGTCCATCATTGCAGATATTATAAATTCGGGTGAATTCCCGTCGATCAATATACCCAAATGCGTGCCACTACTAACGGTATATTTTACTCGCCAACAGTGGCGTGGCGAAGATTGTTACATCGAGAGGCGGCCGTCTCTGACTATTTAGTTACAGCTGATAGATAATAAATTGTTATTATGAATTTATCTATTGCAATTAATTGTGTGACAGAAAAAGGATAAAATCCAGTGTCAAATGTCCATGAATAATAAACGATAAGTGGTGTTGAGCGACTCGTGGGCTCGTCGATAGGTCGGTGAGTGACGGGTTATGGAAAAAATTACTTGCCTCCGAAACTCATGAACGACTCCTCGCCCCGTCCCGGTAAATGAACTAACACGAATGCCTATAGCGAGTAAGCCATCGGATATCACGTACAAAATATTTTAAAATTAATCTGAATTTGATTGAACTTAAGTCGTTAAGCTTCGTTCTATATATGTACTTGTCTACGTTTAGTCATTCGATTCTTACAGCAAAAAAAAAAAAAAAAACTGGTTTATTTGTTGTGCGAATGACTGAATATATAAAATACTCGACATACTTGCAAGTAACTCAGGAGTGCTCGTCAAGTCAAACGTACAACAGCAGTACACCAATTTTTGCTGGTGATAATATGGCCACGTATATACTACTTTATATATACGCCTATGGTATAGTATAGACATTATTGAATAATATTTTAAGTGGGCCTTTTATGTACGCGAACGAGTTCAATGATTGGATCATTTTAGCGTTGCGGGTATTAAAAACTCATGTGCGCAAACGAGTTGTGCGCTTGTACGCGAACGAGTCGCAAAACAGGTAAAATGTGCACAGACTGGTGGCACCCATCTTATCGCCGAAACATATTTGGCACCCTGTATGTAATATAATACGGTTCGCTATTTATTTACACTCTCGAAGTTTATTAGCAAATATTCAAGTCTCAAGAATCCAATAACAACGATAGTTAGTTGTGGGCCGTACTATAACCGTTAATATTTTAAAATTGTTTAAAATGTAACATGCGTACGTACATACATGATACAATCGATGAGAAATAATACGAAAGACCCGTTTAATATATATTTTTAAATGTCAGAAATCCTGTATCTTGTTATTAGGAGTACACGTCAATTACATTAAAACTATAATTTTAATAATATAAATATATATAATGATGCGTAATTTGTTTACGAAAAATAAAAACTATAATGCGAAGCGCTGTATAAGGTAAGCAATGACCAAACTCACCGAAGAACGATAATTAGTTAACATAATTTACCTTTCGTGTTGTAACTCCGTATATGTGCTCGCATGGAAAGGTAAAAATTTTAATTGCCGTGTGAATAAAAACGGAAATAACCCTGAGGGTACGCATTTACTTTTAGGCAGCGATTATACTGTGTATAGGTAGTATGTGAAGAATTAATAATTGTACAAATATCAACGTTTTCATCACTTTTTCGAGCTTCCAAGATTTTTAAAACATGTACAACGTGTGTACAACACTCTTTTCGAAGATGTGTATTTTACGTTTGAAATATTATGTTTCACTTTGTCGAAATTTTACATGTAGTAGTAAAAACTTAGAGGATACAATATAATCACAGTCAGGACAAAATCGTTTCGATCGGAACTACCGAAGACTAGTATCTGAAAAAATAAAAAATTATTATTATATCAGTACGGCGTGAAAGCGTATTAATCGTTGAAGTAAGAAAGGTTTTTTCTACGTTGCAAGAGGAAATCCAAAAATTTTACACGACTATAATTTGGGTGTGCTGTTGCACATACTATTAATTCGTATACTTTACATTTTATACGTGCGTCCTTATCGCTGGAAATCCAATGAATAGCTGACCGACTGGATCGGCAATAATACGATTTACACGATTTTCAGATAAATGTTTTAAAGTTTGAATTTATTAGTTTCAGAGTTTGAAAACAAAATTGTCCTGCTCCTGATATTATATCCACTCGTTAAGTGACTGTCACAAGCGTCATAATCGTTATATTTTCGCATAAATCGATACGTTATTATATTTTTCTATGGTCTATCTTTTATTTTGTTCGTGGACCTATTTATTCAAGATGATTGGTAAATTATTAACTAATAATATATAAGATAACGTAGGATCGTCAATGATAAATTTTCAAATAGAGTATTCCGATATTGATCATAATGCTATGCGTATTATAATATATAATGTATATTTATACATAAAGTCGCCATGGTGATATCGATTACGTCATATCGATATCGGGCTCCAGGTGTCTGCCAACCCCCGAAAAAAACCAACCTGACCACTTGGCAAATTCTGACACGTTTTTACGCACACCTCAGAGCCCTATCGAATGACACCTCATCACCTAAACCGTAAAAATCTACACAGCAAGTGTGTTTTCGGAGAAGTTACGCGCACGGGGAAAAAAAACGACCCGGCCCGTTAAACATATTATACGTACAAGCGGATCGTATAACAGCATAACACCCAAGATGTATACAGAGGTGTCCTATTATAATACAGTGTTGTACTTGCGTTTTGGTGTACACGATTTTGCAGCGCGTTACAATATAACATAATACGTATACAGTCGAAATGCGAACAAATATACGAGTACACCGATTTTTAACCGAACCATATTATCGTATTATGCGTTACGATGCGTAGTACACAATGTATAGTATGCGTATTAAAAGTAATTGACATTTAATTATGGATTTTCGGTGTTCGGCTATTACACCGGGCCAGCGTACAACGAATATAATTGCCGGAGATTTCTGGCCGATTGGCAGAAAAATATTCTAAACATTAATTATACGCGTACGTATACGTGTATGTGTATGTGCGTCTGCGTGTCACTACTCCGGTACATTTCTTCCGAGGTAATACGCGCTGGTTATATTTCAGATATTTGTGGCGCCAGACAAGAGTTTCGAGTAAATATATGTGTGTAGCTGTGGTAATTGCTCCGGTCTTATTCGAATACAAATATCGAGTGTGTGTTGGACTCGATATTCGTTTTCAAACATCATTAACAATTAAGTACTCGTACAGTCGTACCCATGCGGCCCGTCGTGATTGGAACCTCGTGATATCTAAACTAATTATTATCCAAATCTACGATCGTTACGTGTCAACGGAAAAAGATCGGCAATATAATTATTTCGCAAAATAATTGGCATTTCGCATTTTTACAACATCAAGTTCTGCCCGCAGTACCTATATTACGTCCGTGGCAGCGTGTATACGAAACCTTCCGAGTAATTGCGTGTCCTTTTTCAAGCTAGATCTTGCTAGCGTCCTAAAATTACAAATTGGAACACAAACATGCCGGTGCTGCGCGGACGGCGCAGATTGTCGGGTTCCAAAAAAAAAATTTTCAATTTTCAAAGCAGTGCCACGGGAGAGTAAAAAATTACCACCGACCATTTTATAGTGGGTAAAAATATACTATTAGTATTATATTACGTAAACAGACCGTTTTTCGTGCGAGCGCGTTTTGGAAATAAACCAAAAAAAAAAAAAACAATAATACGGCGTGCATTTCTACACGAATATAATACACGTGTACCACCCGTGTTATTATTATTTTTGTGATTATCATTATTATATTGTTAACGGCTCGCGTTTAAAGGTGTTTCTGTGTGACGCGTAAAATTTGTTTTTACACAACACGACTCTTGTGTACACACACGCGCACGCGATTTACAAGCGCGCGTACGCGACTCACACGCGCGCGTGTACTCGTATACGTGTTTGTGTGTGTATTAATACGATATTGTGTACGTACCTATATATGTGTGTGTGTGTGTGTATAATATAAAATGATAACAATGAGGTGTGTGCGGTGTTAATGAATAGTGTAGATACACAGGCACACGGGCATACATAGGTGTACCTAAATGGATGTCTCGGTCCTACACGAAACGGACCAGAGGATATAATATTGTATTACGCACACACACACGGCTCGTTCGCGTGTACATGCGTGTGCGTGTGTATCTGCTGCCATCGATCGGTTTTAGACAAAACCAATGTTGCGTGGGGGCTCCGCCGCAGACAATCGATAACTGTTGATTAATAATTTTTAAACGCACCGAAAAAACTACAAGTCACCGCCTAACCGATTACACCGGCACAATGCGTATAACGCGCTAACAAGCCATCGACGGACTACGCGAGACGACGTGTGGGCCATCGTCGTCGCACAGTCTTTTTATTTAATACCGTGTGCGTGTACGTACTATGGGTATAGGTACGTATGTAACCGCAACACACACACACACACATACGCACCATATCATTACATTGTTATAATATATCGTATAGCCGCGCGTATTGGTATAAATAATAATAATTATTATTATTACTCCTATGTGTACATGCACGTGACGTATACAGAGCGATCGTATACGGTCCGACCGCGGATTAATATTGCGTAACAACATCCGATCGACGCCGCCTCGGTGCACCCAAAAAAATAATAATATGTTTATCCTGTACGGCTGTACTGCATGTTGCCGACCTAGGGATTATTCTGAAGCGCCGTTGAGCTGATTTCGCGTTGTTGGTAAAGTTGCGGGTACGCACTTGAGTACCTACTGGATGTAACATGTTTGTGTACAGTTAACTTGTTAAATGTTGACATTTCGTCAACACTTTTAAACCGGTTGCTAATTCAGATCCAAAAGCTAACACCAACATTTAATTTAACGTTTTGGATCGTGGTTAAGATTTAGCTGAATGTACAGACATAATGGAACGTACGCAAAAAGTCTTTGCCTGTGCTTGTTTAACATTTATCGGGATCTAATTGGTACAAAACTACAAATGTCTTAATTTTCCGTATTATAAGCTACTGAGCCTCGCAGTGCTGAAATTGAACGTTTAATCAGTAAAATTAATCAAAGTTTGCACGTAATAAATATATATATATAAATATTATATTATATATATTATATATTATTATTATATTATATATTCATTTTAATAAGCCTCCTCTGCAAAACTGGGACCCAAGACTAGCAGAAGAAATATTATTAAAACAAAATTCACTTCGTGTAGATACGCCAAAAGCCATAGAATGGTTTCATAGTAGGTACCTATATTTGATAAAAAACGCATAACGTAAATTCTGAACAAGAACATGGTGAAACTTCAAATAAAAGAAAACAGTTTTAAAATACAAATATTATTATGCTTTTTACATCTATTACCTAGTTAACTATAAAAAACTATTATTCTAAACAAGACGGTATAAAAATATTATCAAAAAAAGTTATTTTATGATATTTTTATCAGTAGGCTTCATTATATTGATGTAAAACATAAATTAAAATATGTTATAAAGTGAAAATTGTAGTATTTTAGTGTTTATCTACAAACCACCTTATTAGTAAAGTCAGATTATATTAGAGTCATACAAATTCGATTCCATAAGATTCGTAGTTGAAAAAAAACGTGAGAATATGCCCTGGTCTGCGTGTTATGTGTATAAATTATATAATGTGCTTTCTGGGAGACAGACGAAAATCTCTCGTTTACATTTAACACTGTTTTACCGCTGTAATTGTTGTACTGATTACGGTTTCATATAGGTATATTTAATTCTCAGTAGCATTGTGAGTTGTGACATTGTCCATCAGTATAAGCTCGTAACGTTCTCGTTCAGTTCGAAGACGTTTTCGCCGTGCGTAATTATTGAACCAAAAATACCCAGGCAGACCTAGAGACTATTAGAAACATTTAATTACCGACATCATACATTATACATACATAATATACTTTTACTATACAAATGTGTGTAGTGTGTAACATGTATATTATGTTTGAACAATAACTTTTCGAATTCAAAAGATATTTACTGTACCTATACATCAATTAAATATCGTTTTTAGGTATTCAATGTCAGATGGCATATAGGATATAATATAGGATCGTCTAAGAACGCTAAAGATTATGGACGGTGCAAAATTGTAAAACATTAACATTCGTTCTCTATTTTAACGGAATTTTTATTAAAACCTATTACTCTCCTAGGGAACCATCGTACGAAATTATTTTCCAAAACGTTCGTGCGCCAACGTTGAACTAAATTCTTAACGCTATTACATTATACGTTATAAAACGATTGTAGGTAAAATCGCAACGATTCGAATACACGCTATACGACTAACGACTAATATTCGAAATTGATTCAGCAGGATATAGGGCAATTTTTCGAATTGTGTTTTACTATTAATTCCTACTTTAAAATTATATAAGTATAGGTAATACTTAAGTATATCAAAATTGGTAGAGTCACTTGTACGCTGTAAGTACACGACTAGGCGAGTAATATCAATAATATTTGTCTTCGTGAGAATAGACATTAAATTATTCAATGAAATATGAGTGCAAAAAAAATTGTTATTTTAACTTTGTTAACTGATCATGTGTTTGTACTTTGTATGAGGGTATATTCCAGTTAATAAGTATAACATTTTGAAATAACTTTCTAGGTGCTATATTTATACCCTTGTTAACAGTTTCCAAGAGAAAAAATAATTAATTCTGAGAGTGAAAGGGTTAATATTCGAGTTTCTGGGAAGCACATTTTTATCAGAGAACCGTGCATAGAGTTCGTTAAAAATAGAGATATGGCCACTATATTCCAGGGGGTGATTTCGCTACACTGTTTCAAAATGTGTATATAAATATATAAAACCCACGACTGTAGGTATATATCGTAAGCATATTATAGTCAAATCAGGCAGTTTACTAAATGCCTAGGGAAATAGTCAATGAATTACATTTTTATGCGATTTTTCTATCCACCTAGGCATCAACTAAATGCCTAATAAAAAAAAATATTTTTATATTATTTAAAAATATGTCTTATTATTAATTATTTTATTTTATATGCAAATCATGTATAATATATAAATATGTAAAATGCATATAATATGTGAAATATTTATAATTTTATGTCCTTAGGTAATATTATTTTGGAACATAAATTATAAATAAGTGTAAGCAATTACAAATTACTAATTAGGTATAATAATAATACAAGTATAAAAAATTGATTAAAAGTTATATAATAATCAAAAAAGCTTGTTAGTTTATGATTACTACTTATTGTTACAGGTTAATATTTGGTGGCATTTGCTGAAACATTTAACATTTTTTTTATAACACAAACAGCGACCTGTAGACTTGAAAGATAGGTATGGTTTAAAATAATTTGAAAATGATTCTTATTCTTATTATTTGCCTATCTTTAATTAGGCATTTAGTTAAATTTGCCTAGATGGCTAGTATAATTACATAAAAATTAAATTATTTTACTAGTTTAGTAAAATTCCTAATTTGACTAAATGCCTACGACAAATACGAGTACAACCGATCATCCAATGTGGTAATAACAGTGTAGTATAATTATAAATTGTACACACGATGTGCCTATGATATAATATCTATATGTTGAATTTCTTTTACCATTATTATATTTATATTATATTATACACGTGCACAGTGTAGGTATAATAAATATATAAATATATAAGCGGTACACTCTCCCGAGACTTGACTTATATCGAATTGGGCGCAGCCCTGGAAAAAAATAAAAATAAAAAAACGTTGAGAAAACAATTAATCAAACAAAGACCGGACCCGCTGTTTTAACAATTGGAAATTAATCAAGCTCTTGTCCCTGTGAATGGATAAAAGTTGCAAATCATGGTCCTGTGGTTACTGCAGAGGATAGAGACTCTTATAGTCTTATACAGGCGACGTGGGAGGCGAACACCTTTTCGTCACGAGATTATCGTCGTTGTACAACACAGGTATAAACCGATACTGTAATATGTTATATATTATTATTATTATTATTATTATTGTTATTGTTATTATTACTATACACGTCGCCTAATTGTCCCGAGTGTGTACCTATATAATATAATGTGTATGTGTAAACAAGTATTGGACGCACGATTATACTGCAGGTACAGCCGTGGTTCCGACGCATAACACGAGATATATATGTATATATATATATATATAAGTATAAAAGTATATTGTACGTAATAAATGTACTATACAGCACGTACATCATATCCGAAGAATCTCACGAGAATTTATTGAAACGTGAAAATAGTATAATTACAGTAAAACGCAACATGTTTGACCATTAACTATATTTTCGCGAAGCATTCGGATACGCCGAAATAGGTACCATTTTTAATTTTGTAATTTATAGTGTACAATATTAAATTGAGCATGATTTAATTAATGATAATAACAATTATAATTATTAAGAGTCGGGCGTCTATAATGATTAGGCCAATTATAAGAGATATCATAACGGATTCGAAATCAGGCACAAAATCATAAATACACGCCAAACATTGTGCGAAAATTGCAAAATCTACATTAAAATGAATTCATTTATCCACTATCATAAGTCATAAGTCATAACCATTAAAATTGATTGGCATTACATTTAAACCGGGTATAAACGCAACTCTCACAATATTATTACAAATTTAATTCGCAATTATTTACTATAACCATAACTTACACATTGTCTCTCATTCCGATTCCCGACCAGTTTAAAAAACACTCAAAATCACGTTAACTTCAAAGTGGCCTAACCCGCCCCAACGGCAATATATACTTAGAATTTCTTTTTTTTCTTGACAATACCTTTCCAATGAAACATAGATTTTCCCTTTCTATCAATTTTGAATCATGGGGGGGATGGAGAAACTAGGGTGGCTTTAGCCCCAGGCCGCAAGTTAAAAGTGTGCTACAATGTATATAGACGGTGTGATCGGTGCAAAAAAAAATTTTAAGCTTATTAATATATAAAGATTATATACTTTAAATATTGAAAATAATAATATATTATAATTTGTAACACACGTCTCAGATTCAACATGCCTTGTGTTTTTAATCTATGCTTAAAGTAGTAACTCTAGTCTGCACCATTTGAAAATTATATCAGAACGTCTGTGTAATTTACTGAAGGTTCTTTGAATAAGTAAATAATTATTTAGGTAACACAAATGTCACGAAAATACTCCAGGAAAATAGTGAAAAATAAATATTAAACAGACGTTACAAATTTACATTTACAAATCTTACCTCGGTAAGAGTAAAAATATTGATAAAGAAACCATTTTAAGGAGTTTCCTATAGGCAATTTTAATGTTTATTTGAGAATGATGAATAATGTATTTTTAAGTACACTCTAGAAGTCCAGACTCTAGAATATGGTTTTTTTTCAAACAATTTACTTGCCACTTTGCGAGTTGCACGTTCATATCATTATTATTATCACATGATCACGTACTTAGTTCAAAATTATGAGGATAATTTCAATTTTGGTTGTATTCACAGCCAATCAAACATATTCACATATTCATAAATATTTTATCAGCTATTAAAATTAAGTATAATAAAAGTTACGTGTTTTTCTAGACTTCTAGAGAATAAGACAGTATTATAGCTCTGGTAATCAAATCATAAAATATCAGATAATCACCCAAGAAAAGTTGCATGAAAAACACATTCAAATTTCAAATAACAGATTTTTAATTTCTTGATATTTTTCATTAATTTATTACTGTTATTAATAGCACCGTAATGTTCATTGAAATTGAATAGTGATATTAATATAATATGTGAATGACTCACTGTAATAGAATGCAAAAGTATGTTTTTTGTATAAATATCGTAAGGTACAAATTATAATATAATTAATTAATTTTGTGATAACATTTCAATGATCAATATGTGTCTTATAACATGGGTTATATATTATTATACTTATTTTTTAAAAATGTAAGATACACTTAAATAAGTGAGTTTTCATTTTTAAATTTCATTTATTTCAAAGGCTGATGGCAATTTTACAAATTTAACATACAGATAATAAGTATTAGTGATAACATTTTTAATATATATATATAGCAAGTAATAAAAATAATAATAGTAATGTAATAACTAATAATCAATAAATAATGAAAAACAAATAATAGTGAAAACTGTATTAAATATATTATAGTATATATATATATTAAATCAACATTTATTATTTTATATATTTAAATATTATTTTACAAAATAAAAAAAAACATTTACAAGTCCCAATTGGCTATCTACTAATAACATTTTAATAACCTTTTTTTAAAGGAATTTCCTATGAATAGTTGCAAAATACATTCCTTCCCACCACCTTCAATTAGAAGGTCCTAGGTATGCCACTACCCAGATATGTTATTGAATTATACTCAAATAGGTACTTTCAAATACCAGAAAATATTTCTGTTACATAATTCCTACATAGAGCATGTTGCATGCACCATAACATTTAAAAATATGTAGGTACAGTTAACTTAAAACAACCAAACACACGTAAGAATATTCACATATTTTTATATTAAAATAATGTACATTGTGTAAAAACAGTTTAGGACCTATCAATATTTGGATACAATTTTCATAGTATACTATTTAAAATACTTTAATTCTTAAATAGGTACCTATTAAATGAGTTTAATTTAATTTTTTTAATTTAATTTCGTTTTTGAATTGTACTTATTATGGCTTGGCAAGCTGATCCACAATTATTAACAGACTCGAATATTTAAACATAAAATTAATGAATACAAATTATCAACATCTACTTCAACAAAACTCAAATCAAATACTCTTCCAAATCTGCAATGAAGGCTAAAAGAGGAGCAATCATATAATAGTAAATAAGATTAATAATTTAGATTCTATTGTATCTAAAAATTTAAATCACATTAAATTTGCTTACTTTAAAAAACATAGACAAAAATTACAAACTAAGCAAAGTTAATATTTTACTAGCTAAAAGTTCACATAATATTCAACATACTGACAAAAATTCATTTCAACAACGAATCAAAAATTTTTATAATTTTCAATAATGCAGAAAGTAATTTTAATAAAGATTATAAATTTAATACATACCAATCGTTACATTTTTAATCTATTAAAAAAACAACTATTACAATTTGAATCTGTTATAATTATATGCAATTCCAAAATTGTAATTAAACAAGATTTAATCTAATAAACAGTGCAAATAAAAACTAAAAAATTAATTCCAGTGAAATAATAAAACAAAACAATTTAATTAAACGACAAGACACAATTAATGACAATACAGTAAATAAATTAAAAATGAATAATTCTGAAATAATTGTAATAGTAGATAAATCAAATGCTATTGTAATAGCATAATCAAATAAAATTCATGACAAAACTTTAGATTTTATAAATAAAAATAATATTCAAATGCTTGATTCTGATCCTACTATGATTTACAGAAAACAAATTCATAATTCGGTAAGAATTCAAAAGAAATCATACTTAAAAACCAAAAAGTTTTATTGAAAAAATATAATTATAAAATAGCTACTCCAAATTTACATCCACTCATTAAATTACATAAGCAAGAATATCCTATTCGTCCATAAATTAACTTAAAAACTGCACCATCTCATAACTTGGCAAAATATTAAGATTATTTTATAAAAGAAAAATTAAACACTCATACTGATAACTAGGACTCGGAAGTTGTAGGAATTACATATTTTTCAAAATGCTCTCGATTTTTAGCAGACCAAGCTACTAAAAACTTCTATGATCATTAAAAAATTAATAAAATTAATAATGAAACCAGTTACATAATGATTTCTCTTGAGTAAAAATGTAAATAAATCGAATAGAAATTGAATAGAAAAAAAATTACAAAAAGTAATAAATTCAATATTAAAGAAATAGATGAAATTATTGAATCAATTAATGTAATCAAAATTGTTTCCAATATAATAATAAGATACATTTACAAAAAGAAGGATATGTCAAGGGTATCATGAAATGTATATGCAACATTATGAAACAATATAATTAACAACAAAATTTACAAATAAAAGCATATTTTAGATATGTAAACAATATGTTGATTCGTTTCCATTACTTAGAGGTACAAATAGACAAACTATGGTAACATTTTTGAACACCATAAATAAACATATTTAATTTACAATCGAAAAACAGATAAATAATAAATTGAATTACTTAGATCTTACAATTACCATAGTTAATATAAAATTTGATGTTAATATTTACAGAAAACCAATTCAAATTCAAACTGATCCAATCATCCTTATTCTCAAAAAATTTCATATTTTAATTAAATTTTTTATAAGCTCAAATATATACCTCTCAATAAATACAATTATCAAAGTGAACTCAACATTACATACTATATCGCTCATAAAATACATTTTAACTTAAATACTGTTAAAAAAATCTATGAATGTGTAAAACAAAAAATAATACAAAACCCTTCTATTAATAATAATCTAAATTATTGTAGTATGATATATCATATTAATTAATTTACTAGATTGACTACAATTTTAAATAATATAAGAGTATCTAACATTTAAAACAAATATTGATTTAATAAAATAAATAAACTATAAGGCTTAACACTTCACAAAAATACCCTTTTCCTTTAATAATGCTGGTGTATATAAACTTGAACTTTGTTGTTATACATTTTGTACCAGTAAAACTAATAGAAATTTCAAAAGTTGATAATAACATATTTCAGAAATAAAATTTAATAAAATTGTTCCAAATTCAAATTTTACATGGCATGTTTTAGACAATTTCTATACAATTAATTTTGATATAGACTCAGACTTAGAAATTTTAAATATTCAAAATAATGTTTATATTAATTCTGTATTGGAATAATTCCATAAGCATAATGAAGTCAGAAAAATAAATTTACTAATATCATAAATGCACAAACATAATTTAAAAATAATATTCTTTTTCAATATGTTTTAAATATAATAAATAACCATAGAACTTCTAATAAAATCTATCTCATTCAATTCATTAAAATTACAATCTCTTTTACTAAAACTTTTATAATTATGAAACTAAAAAATGTTTTCTCTATGTAAAACGTAGTTTCATTTTATTTTTTATTATATTCAATATGCTTTTTATACTTGATAATGATTATTGAAATTGAAACCGATCGTATTTTTTAGCATTTTAGTTTATAATTAAATTTAATTTAATATTCATATTTCATTTCATTTTTTTATTTATTGTTGTATATATTTATTTGAATAAAAGTTTGATTAATTTTAATAAATTATTAATATACAAGAGTATTACCCACTAAACAAAATGATTTTTTTAATTTTATTTTGTTTTAAATTTTTTATAAATGATTTATTTCAAATAAAAATATTTTGATATTTAATATGAATTTATTTGAAAACTTTTACTTAGTACTCGACACAAATTAAAACATAATTATCATAATAATATATAAAGTGTGTATTGGCAAGACAGAAATAAAAAAAAAATATATTAACATAAAATAAAATTTACTTTGTTTTGCTATGAATTATTTTTAAAATACTACCATGGTCTGTGTCAAACAATTATAAAACAGAAGCTCTTTTTTATAGTATTTGTAAGCATATATTTAAAGTATGTTTTAAAATCTTCCAATTATTATTCAAATACATTCATGGGACTAGTAATTGAGTACTACTTTTGAAAATTATTTGAGTAGTTCCATGTTCAAAAAGTATTTTGTACGGGTACAACAACGGTAAGTTAAGTAAAATAAAAATTGGGTGCCGAAAACCATGGAAATCCTGTTTGATGTAATCTTGTTGAATCTTCTTCCAGGCCTGTGTGTAGTTTGTACTACACCTGCTGCGCTGAAAATGTATAGGAAACATAATATAAAAATACCTACTGTTTTGGCTAACCGTAGCGTTCGAATTTCGTAAAAACGTTTGAAGTATCAGAGTCTTGGCGCATTTTTTTTTTCGAATACCAACATGAAGTACGTCAGTGTTGAAACAGAAAAAAAAATTGTGTCCATTCAAGACTTGTAGTTTCAGCGGCTTGACGCAAAAACGAAGCAAAACAATAAAACATAATCCCCACCGAATAATGAAAACAATACATGGGCTAAGATCTAGAATAACCTAGATCTACGTCGTAGAGCGTACACGATCAATCCATCAAGTATTCCGTAGGCCGTCCCATTCGTAGACTCGCAGTCCGCAGATCGTAGGGCCCCGTAATCATGATCCATGACAAAATGAACAAAATATTCTGTGATAAGATTATCGTATTTGACGGTCGGGCTTATCACGAGTTGATACCGTTCACATATTTTGTACTCGTACATCTGAAAACGCGTTATTGTTATCGAAAAGATTTCGTTTCCTCTACCGACAAATAACAATAATTATTTATTGCACTTCCGCCATCCGCTTCCTTGTGATCGCCGGATTTCCATTTCGTCGTACCGTTTCGCGCACGTACTTCTGCCGCGCAACACCGTCGCGTCGTTTTCCACTCGGTTGTTCGGTAAGTATTTCCGTGTGCTAAGGAGCCCGGTCGGGTCTTCACCCGAGTACACAAAACCCGGATCCAGTCGGACCACAGTTTGTTCGTTTGCTTCGCCCGAACTAACGTCACGTAGACGAAATCATTTTTTCTGGGTTCAATCGCTTTCACGTTCGCCGAATGGGTACTTAACGGGTGGGATGTACAAACGTAAGCGTTACCGTGATTCTATGCGGTGAACACGAATTTCTGCAGTTTTTACACCGCGCGTAGGGCCCGGATTTATATGCTCTAAAAACCTTAACCCGTCAGTGGTCGCGATGTGAGCGCCACGCTCACATTTAAACGAGTTTGGTCATCACTGGCTTGTTTCTGGTGTATTTCGTGTGTAACTATAAATACCTCTTATCGACATATGTACAAATATAGAAAAAATTAAATGTTATGAATATATCAATATTTCTGCTTTAAATAATGAAATCGAGTCTGATAGTGAATAACGTTAGGAAGTAAATGCTTATTTTTTTTATAATTTTTTCCATTTTTTTTTTTCATATACATAATGTTACAATTAATAATAATTCTTACGAAATTTACTAAATTTATCATTACTATTTTTAAAATTGTGTATAAGGTATAACAAAGTTAATTTTAAATTGTTATTATAAAAAGTTGTATTGAAAAGATGATATGTATTTGATTTTTAGTTTCTAAATATATTATTATTTTTAATCATTATAAGAAATAAAAGTAATATTTTAATGCATTATTTTTGTTTCACCGACAAACACAAACTTTAATTTAAGATCTTAAACTTATTCTAATGAAAATCGTATGCAAAATTGCCAAAACAGGTATAAAGAGCTCACACACGACTAACGGTGTTATAAAAATCATCGCGACCACTGACGGGTTAAAAATATGCAATGTAAAGTATGTACTATGCTCTTATTTTGTAGAAATATACCCTTGAAAATAAAAAATAACTCAATTTTCAAAATCGTTTTTATATTTTAAACATTTATATCAAAGATGAGATTCATTTTCTATGGTATTTTCGATAAGTTTTCAATCTGAAAGCAACCTGCTTAATGCAATATCAACTGCATTAATAATATTATACTAAAATAGGATTTAAAAACAAATTTGTTAAAAACCATAAGTAATTGTGGGTAGAACATATGGGTATGAAAAACTTAAGTACTCCATGGACTATAAATGTAACTAAAAAAATATGAATAATATGCTTTAAAAACTAATATATATATGCAATGAAAAATCATTAAATATAGAAGTATGCAGTACATGTCAAAATATGCAAAAATATGCCAAATAAAACTTTGTACATATTTCGGATCTATTTACTGTAATTCAAACTTGTAACGAATTTAGTTATTTACTCAAATTAAGGTATTGTGTACAATGTGAAAGACCCATGTACTTTTTTAACAAAACAATTTATAAACAACTCTTTTTACTTTGATTTCGGTTAATAAATTATAATATTTATGAAAGTGACAAATAACAAACAATAATTAATATGCCATTTGATTTATACAACATTTTTTATTAGACTGTATATTATATATTTCCATAAATGATACTAATTTTTTTTTTTAATATTTCAGTCGGACCACAAAATTTAAAATAATGGTTTGCATTCCGTGTGTACTCGTGCCGTTGTTGCTTTTTTTATGGGGCATGATCAAACCTATGTTGAGATGGTTCAGAACACCAATTGAAAATGCTGAAAATCAAAATAACGCCGATGATGATCAAGTTTGCTCCCTGCTATCATCCTGCCCTTGCATTAATAAGGACGAGAAATTACCTAGTGACAAAGCAGATGTGGCAAAAGAGAGTGAAACCTTACAGAAAACATTACATGAATCATCCGATACTGATAAAAAGAATATTTAAATGTGTATTTACACCAATCATACCATACTAATAAAGTTTGCATTGTAATGTACCAAATGATACACAAATAGTATATCTCATCATACCATAATTATTAAATTCATTATAATTTCAATATCTGTGAAAATAGTTACTGAAGTGACAATACCTGTATAAAATGTTATCAGTAGGGTTCGGATTTGAAGGCAATATAATCAATAGAAAGAGCATTTAATAAGTGAAAAAGGCATAAAAAACAATTACAAAATATACTAAAAAAAATTAATAGATTTCGGTTAATTTCAGTTGAAAAAAAAAATTCACTACTTAGATAAACTATCTTCAGTAAAACATTGTGAGGAACAATTTTGAATCTACACGTTATGGACATATTTTAATCTTTGGATGGGTACTTTTATAAACATTAAATTGTATAAACATATATCAGGTCATATCAAACAGTTGATGATACGATAAAGTATTTATAACGATAAATATATCTCATAATAAAACAAGTTCTTATATATTAAACATGACAATTAGTTATTAAAAATAACAAAAAAGGCATTTTAAATAAAAAAGACATTCATAAGTAAAAAAGGCAATACAAATGTATCCATCATCTTAGATATAAAATGAAACACATTTGTATATTAAAAATTATTTTTCTGTTATTATTTAAAATAAAAATGCTTTTGTCTTCAAATCCGAATCCTTGTTATCAGTAAATCATAATTCTATCATTCAGACTAATGATAATTACAATTTTTATTTATTATTTCCTATGAACTACACTATAAAAGTGCTAGGACAGCTGTCGTCTAGTATTATAATTATTGGTCTGCTTTTTCTGAATTTTGTTAATATATAGTTGTCAATGTAAAAATAACACCATTATCTCTTTTGACACTTTTATTCTAAATGTATTTCAATATTTTTACTGAAATTATATTCACTAAATAAATCTATACAATATTATAAAAGTTTTTTTTCGGTATGTAAACAGTGGAAGCTACCACACAATGCAGACCCGATACAAATATTTGTCTTCGGTGAATTAATTAATTAAAATTTTTCCCGTCACAAATTTCACTATGAATATTGTACTGAAATAGGTGGAACCATGTATAAAATAAAATATAATATTTAACTAGTCATATAATTCCGTCTAGGACAGTTTTTATAGTATATAACAAATATTTATATTACAAGTATATCTGTGTGTACTTTTGTTGTGTTCAATGTTAACATAATTTTTTTTTATAATTTATAAACAGAAAAAAAATTGGCTTTTTATTGGTGATTGCGATGAAAGCTATTCAATACATAATGATACTTATTGAAAAATAAAATTCATGAATTATTATTATAAATATAATAAGATATTTATTATTTAGATTTAAATCTTAAATATAATATAATTTTTATGTATACTTTGTAGTAATCATCTTGGAAATTAATCTTCTTGGCTTGAAAAGTCTAGTGCTGGCGTGTGATTTATATTGTGTTAAAATTAAATCATAATGAAAATTGTATAATTTTGTTTTATGTTACTTTATTGTTGTATTAAAAATTATTTGTATTCTAAACTAACACATTTTAACTACGGGTACTATTTAGGTTTAGACAAATTTTTTATTTAAATTATTATAACATAATTTATTGCTTAACCTTGTAAGTTCTCTACAACCAAAAGTTTAAATATTTGCACTGCACTGTTATTGTTAAGACTAGTAGACAATTAGACTTAACAATTTTCAAAGTTATTTGCAATATAATAAGAAAAAATTGTTTGTCTTAATGTCACATATTTCTGTCATTTATGTTCATATTATAATAGCTGTACTATACTTAAATGTTGAAATGTGTATTATATTATAAATAATTATTACTCTAAAAATTATACTCGTGTATTGTAACATTGAACATTCCATTGATTAATAAAACATTCAATTATTATACTTTGCGTAAAATTATCTATTATTATTATTATTATAACTATTACTTATAATTTCATGAAATTAACTTTTTATATCACTAAATATGTAATTAAATGCTGAGTATTTTACTGTGTAATAAGAAATATCTTACAAAACGTTGATATTTTTACTAGTTTGAATAAATTTACTATAATTTGAATTGAACCGATTAAACTTAAAGCTCATAAATTTTAAGACTCTCAGTATAAAATGTAAATTTTTAAGCAAATTATTATACACATCTTATAATTTGAAATTTTAATCGAACCATATTCTTTAATTAATCTTCAACATTGATGTTAATCATATAATAATTATTTTCATTAAATATAGGAAACAAATATTTTACCAACATTGATGTTATACTATGTAGTTATTAGTACCTATATTAATCCTGAATAGTTAGTTATATTAAAGATTTCTGAAGAAATGTTGGAGTGTTTTTAATTTTTCCAAAGGATTGTATGAACATGATGTAATGTTAAGACTTATGCATTATGAATGCACAGAAATACAATTGATTTAAAAAATGTAATCACTGGTGCACAATATCACTAAGAATGGAGAATTAATAATTCTCACTATTTCCTACCTAACGCATACTTTATCGATTGTATAAAATAATTAAATAAACGTTGGAAACGTACGACATAAACAATCCTGTTAAGTATAAAGCGATATTGCTGTGTATATGGACTATCTATATTATATTTATACATTATAGGCATAACTTATTTTAATGTTTTGTGTCCTAATGTATTCAGCTGAAACATTATAATTTATACATGTAAGTGTAATTTAATTAGTAAAATTAATTAATTATAAATGAAGCTAAACACACTCATGGTTTAGTTTAAGTGTACATACCTACATTCCATATCATAAATTGAAAATCTTATGTACAATACAAACAAAAATTATTGTTAAGCTATGGCACAACAGTTTATAAACTAAGTAAGTATTTGTTATGGTGTGAATCTATTTAAATGATCTAAAATAAATAATAATAACTTCTAATATTACTATGTTTTTCACTTCCAAGTTTCTTCATGTACCTACCTATTCATTGTATTGTTCTTTTTGTTGTTTATATTATCTTAATTATTTATTTTTATTAGTACTCCAGTATTTCACTAAAATCAGCAATCCTCAGTGTCGAGTTGATACATTGTACGCATTATCTTAATTGTAATTACATTTAAGAGTTACTACCACTGTTAAATGTCCAAATAAAAATCATTTTTATTATTGTACATACCTACACATAATATGTTTGAATGCATAATTTTGTACTGATTCTAAAACGTGTTCTGGACCGTGGTTCAAAATATTGCATATATTTTTTAAATAACTTGCTAAATTTGATTTTTATATTATCTGATAATTATATTTAATTTCTATTGTTTTCAATATTTGACATATTCACCTAAATCTAGATACATTCAAATTATTAACACGGGTTGCTACAATATATTATAATGTATCGGTTTATACGACGCGTATTACTTAAATGTATTAAATTAATATTACACACGCTGTTATATCCATGTACATTTTGATTACCTACTATAAATATTCTATGCATTTTATGATATAGTTATTACTTATTAATAATATTAATTAATAATAAGTTATTATTATAATATTTTTTCAAGTGAGGGTTTAAAACACTTATCATAATTTATAAATAATCATTGACAATAATCATACCCAGATATCTTATGACCTAAATCGTATTTGTAATCGACGAAATGACTTATTATCAAGACTAGTTGTACAATAAAAAAATATATATGTTAATGTTATGATTTATTATGAACACACATCGAATGACGATTAAACACGATGATAATGCACATCGTACCTATTCGGTTACAATATTATTACAATGATTGTTACGTTTTCGTGCGTATTGAATACCGTCGATCAGATACTAAGTAGTCTATTTAAATATAATGAACACAATTATGTTATAAGTATCATAATAATATATAGGTGCGATTAGAAAATAGGTATACATAATATACAGCGCGTAAAGAACGTAGTATAATGTTTTATAGGTAATTAAATAAATAAATATGGCTTAGAAAAAATTAAAACTATTAATATAAATATAATGTATAATATGACACTCGACGGTTGAACGAAATCGTTGTTAGCGCGATTACAAATGTTTTATCTATTAAAAAGTACACGTTCGATAATGTTCAGACTTAGAATTTATTTGCTTTAAATTCTCCGACATCCTTGCGCTCAACTCGTCCGTAGCATTGCCAAGTCGCACGATTAACGCCTCCTGGTCCGTGAAGATGGACTCAGCGTCTAAAAAAAAAAAATCAATTACTACAGTGAGTCAAAAACAAGCGATATTATATCGAATAATGATTTTCGATCAGCAAAAAAATATTGAACATATAATACCTATACAAACTTCCTCGGACTGGTTGATGAAAAAAAAATGAGAATTATACAATTATAAATATTATAAACTAACTATTATTGCTTCCATAAGTCTTTACAATGCTTCATACATATATATATATATATTATATACCTAATCCTCTACCTCCTCCTATGCCTAGTTATTATACACATCTCGTGCAGCTCCGATATTGACGTTAACAACTCATCGCTTATCAGTCTCCATATTAATGACCGGCTTACCTTCGAGCTCTTTCAGTTTCAAAGTGGTGCTGGCCAACAGTTGACTAGCCTTTTCGAGCAGACTCTGCGAATTGCTACGGGTGGTTTTCAAGACTTTCACGCGGTTCTCCAACGTGGCGTTCGCGTTGTTATAGTCGTCCAAGAGCTTGGACGCCTTGTTCTTAGTGTCGTCCACCTCCTGTATCAACGATTTCGCCTCCGACTTGACCTCATCTGCGTCCCTGACGTTTTTCAAAAATCCTGTCTGCAGCGTTTTCAACTTGGTTTCGATCGAGTCTATGAGTTCCGCGACTTTTTGGAGACTCTCTTTGGCAACGTCCGTTTTCGATTTAACCTAAACGACATAATATTATGGTACACGTACATCGTATATTTTCTAATGATACAACTCCATAGAGCTCTGGAGGTGGTGGGTAACCGCGGTCGTCCGACCACATCACTTGTACACACATACCTCGGCCAAGCTGTTGTTTGCGTCGACAATGTTCTGACTGGTTGCGAATATACCGTCATTGACGGTCTTCTGTATGTTTTGCGTTTCCGACAGAGCCTTTTCGACGCGTTCCGCGACTTGGAGAATGTTTTTGGCGGCCATTCTGTAGGGCGATAACAAATGGGCATTAAATGTACGTACGTGTGTACCGCTACCCACGCAGGTAAAATTGGTAAAAAAAAATGTTTACTGTTTCTTTTCCGCTTCCTCGTTCAACGTTTTGGCCAACGTCAAGTTTTGAGCGGTGTCTTCGATAATGGTGTTGATGTTCATCGGTTGAGACAACGTTTTGTTTATGTCCTCCGAGAGTTGACGCAACTGATCCGGTTGCAAGTCGATGTTCAATTTCAAAATCTGAAAATACACAAATTATTACTATCGTCATTTTTATTACGTTGAACTGCAAGCCTATGACGACTTTATCATTATTATTATTATTACATCGTCGATTTTCATCGCGACATTTACGGACTGGACGCCCGTCGGATTCAAAAACGTTTTGTGCCTTTCGATCAAGGAATAACTTTCATTCAGTATGTTCTGCGAATGTATTTTAGCCGTCTTCGCCATTTCCCCGGTGGCTCTGGCGTTGGCCAGCGACGAATTCAGTTCCTGGTTGGCTTGCGATATCTTGAACGAGAAAACGACAATACAGTACAATGTATATATTATAATAACTTTTTAGCGAAACATACGCGATAGTCTGTTATAATAATGTAAATGAAAAAAAAAAAAAAACACTTTGACCAATATACTACTTACGCCTCTGTACAGCTCTTCGGATTTAGCTTCTTTATCGCGTATATGCTTCTCCGCTTCCTTGGCAAAACTATACGCACGTTCTGCCTTTGTTATTGCGCCTGCCTCACACGACAGGCCGCCACAAAAACCGCAGCCAGCGCCACCGCAAAGCTTATCGCAAGTTTCGCCACCTTTATCGCAAATCTGTGAACGAATAAATCGCGGAATAAGTAATTTCGAAATCCGAGCGCTTCCTTCGTATTTTTTCGGTAGGTAGGAGTTTTTTTTAAAAAAATTTATTTTGAGATATAGTAGTAAGAATTATATTATAAATAAGTAATGTTATAATAATACTGTTGTGTCACGGTATAAAGTTTAATAAATATCTTTATTTAAAAGGCTTGTAAATACTTAGTAATTAGTAATAAATATTATGATTCTCGAACAGATATATAATTATCCTAAAACTGTTTCGGTGGCTTTAACAAAAAAATATAAATAGCCAATAGGTATTACATACAATATTACAATATAAACTTCAATAAGCTTTGCTTAAAATTGAGATACTAAAAGGATACTGAAAAATAAAAGATATGTTCATTTCTTAATTTTTTATATTGTATGGAAGAGTCACGATGACTTTAATCTTGATGTATCGAAAATCATTTCATTGATACTTATTTTAAAATTTACTGTTATTTATATTAATAATAATCGGTTGGGACGATAATTAATTATTTCTTGTACAATTGTGATGTATTGAAAAATATTGAAAAACTATGAGTAAGACAGTAGCGGGCTTGGAAATACTATTTTTACCCGACGAAAAAACACGATGGCAAAGGTTAAACCTATTAAAGTACCCAGCTTCATTTTTTTAAACATACTTGTTGATTTAATTTTGGAATTTCTTGATTCAAGTTGCTCATCTCTTCGTTCAATTTTATTAACGTATTTTCGTTGTCCTTAATGCCTTGGTTGAACGAATTAACATTTCGACCAAAGAACGCTTCGGTCCTTTTACATTGGCGTTCAACGTCACCAAGAAGTGTGTCTTGGACGGTCTCTTTCATTTTTAACGTTTTAGCTTTCTCATATGCTTCTTTCGTTAGGTTCAAAGCCCCTGAAAAACAAAATGTTTATATAGATTAATAAAATTACAGTAACTAAGTAAGTGGTAGTAGTAGGTAATTTAATACATTTAAAAAATTAAAATGTTATTTAGATTTAAACGCGATTACTCTTGAGAAGATGGAAGAAATCAATCTATTTTATGAAGGAATATTATTTAAAAAACATCAATATAATGAATATAATTTACCTTGATGGTAACATAATAATATGTCAAACTCATATTATGTCTCTAATCATATTTTAGCTATTATAAGTTAATTTATTTTTAAGATGATTAAAATATAATTTTCGCATAATAATTACAAATAACATGAAAAACAACAGAGGCCATCCAGTAAACGAACCCTCTGTGATAGGAGTTTTTTTTTATAATAATATTTACATAGCAATGATATACTATCATGTACCCACAGTTAAGCATATTGCAAACTTTTAAAGATTGTTTTATTACCTTCGACATTACGTTCTTGAAGTTTTGTTGAATTTTGTCTCAAGTTCAGTGCATTTTCTTTTAAGTTGGTAGTTTTTTCTTTGAGGTTGCTCAATGTCAAATTGGCCAAAATCACTTTTTGCATTGTATTGTCAATAGTTTTCGTAATGGAGTTCAGCTGATCCATGGTGGTCAGATTAACCCTGCACAAACACATAAACAATGTTTATAATAATTACAAAATTAACAATTACAAAATAAATACCTGAGTTGATCAATAACGTCGTTCAATGTCTGGAAAACTTGTGAGCTCTTCGTAGTCGTTTGCAGTATGTTTTTCACCTCAGCTATTTTCTTTTCCATATTTTCAAACTCCACGGTGTACGCGCCCGCAGCTCCAGTAGCCTTTATTTCCGATGCAGCTTTGATTAAGTTCTCGGTTTGTTCTGCAATGATTAGACACGATTGTACACAAATCCGTAATGAACGTTAAATAGCGATACTGCGCCGTGACGAGCATGAAATGCACTGTAGATAAGGTCTTACCGCTTAGCTCTTTCTGCGTCTGATCCCAGTTCTCGAAACATTCACCGCACGGGCTGCAGTTGGGAGCCTCGCCCAAATATCCTCTCGCACAAGCGTCGCACTTTTCTCCGCCTATTCCCAACATGCATTTACAGTGTCCCGTGGTCTGGTTACATTGTTGCGTGGCCGAACCTTCGGGGTTGCAGTCGCAGGCTGAAACAAGTGCACAAACTCTCCGTTAGAACGCACGATGTCATAATATTTTATGAAAAAAAAACACCGATTCTCGCGTGTCAGGATGTGTGTTTAAAAATATTAGAAGTAACAATAATAATTAAATTTACCATAGCATTCCTTATTAGGATCACCCCAATAGTTCGTTTGACATTGGTTACATTGAGTTCCGCCGAAACCGGGCTTGCACTTGCACTGGCCGTCGAACTGTAAGCAATAATATAAGATATTATTAATTTGAAGGTATTTTTTTATTTTATTTTTTTTGGTCGCTAATCATGCGGCAAAAGTTTTGGACGACGTACCTGGTTGCATTGTTCTGAAAGCGAACCCACTGGGTCACAATTACACGCTTCGCAACCATTCCCGCTGGCAATTTTCCAGTGATTGGGCTTGCACTCGCCGCAAGACAACCCGATGACGTTTGGTAAGCAAGGACATTGTCCAGTGGTGTGGTTGCACACGAGCGATTGTGATCCCAAAAAGTCGCACACGCATTCTGTTTACAAACGAGTTTAGAAAACATATTAATTACGATTTCAAATTCATTGTACGATTACACTGTTTGATTGAAAATAAGGATTCGAATATTTATATACTCAAAAATCCTTTGAAATATCCGCATAAAAATATACATTTATGCCATTGTTTTATCAAAAAATATTCCCTAAGAAATCAACAACGAGATTTAAATCGTTTTAAAAACATTTCCGACATTATTTCATACTTCTAATTCTGTGCAGTACAAAACTACATAATATTATGGAGTTTTATACGTCGAGGGTATTGATACAAAATTATTTTTTCTTTTGAAAAGTACATGTATATCTTATAAGTTGATACGGAACTGTAAAATAAAAAAATGTAACCGTAGATTAAAATATGCATAAAATATTAATAATGTGCATGAAAACTCATCCACATGATATTAGAAATCGGAAAAGACAGAAACGAAAAGTCAAAAAAATAAAAAAATATGCGACATCAATTTGTCTACATTTTAGTTTCGTGTATTAAATTTAAATTCCAACCACCCGTATATCTGTATGAACATGTACACAAAGACATATGAATCATGCCATTATTTATAATATCATAAATCATAATACATTAATTATTTAGATAATATGTAATCGATTGCACAAATTACAGCTGTGACACAATATAATGACAAACTTCACCTGTACACATCTGTTGGACCGCGTCTCCGAAGAATCCAGTTCTGCATACCTCGCAAGAGTCGCCTTCGGTGTTGTACAAACACTGCAGACATTTGCCGCTGTGAGGGTCGCAGTTACCCGCTCTGGTTATGTCCACGTTTTTATTGCACGAGCATTGCCGGCACGAGCCTCCGGGGACCTCGGGGTTTCCGTAGTAGTTTTCGTCGCACATGTTACATCTCGAACCTTTTTGAAAACACGAACGGTGACCAAACGTCAGAATACGTAGCTACGTGACGGTATTAGGTACGCGCTCGAATGAGCCGTTCAAAAGAAATAGTTACCTCTGTATCCATCTTCACATTCGCAGAAGACGTCTTGTGTTTTTATGTCCAAAGCGCATCGTGATGCAAACGAATGTCCAGATTCCGCGGTTCCTGGGCACGGACACGGGCGACACGGGATGTCTGCCCCCAAACGTGGGTCGCCGTAATAACCCTTGATGCATCTTAAAATAATAATAATATTATAATCAATTATGATCGCCCCGCGGGTGATTGATTAGCTATATAATTTTGTATCGCGCACACACCTGTCGCAATTCACTCCCTCCGTAGAACCTTGACAGTTAAGGCACACTCCTGTGTGAGACTCGCACGTGTCTGTGTGTCCGTTGCACATGCACCTCTGGCAATCCGGATAGTTCCACGAGCCCGGCTCGCACTGATCGCACTCTCTTCCGTAAGTCTGAGACCGACACTTGCACTGTCCGGTCGTCACGTCACACAAGTTGTCCAACGCTCCCACGCTGTTGCAGTCACACGCTAATAAAACACACGGTTAAACATCGATTTGAATATACCAAACTAATGACAATAATTATATCAAGAGAACATAATGTAGAATATTAGCGTTCAAAGCAAAATATTCATCCTTAAACTTAACACCGATAACTCAAAATAACGAAATTGTGAAATTGTTTCAATACCTTTACACCCTTCTGGACCGAATCCATAAGTACCAGGAGCACAACGGTTACAGTTTCTTCCCACCACGTTTGGTTTACAAGTACATTTGCCTCCCAACGAATCACAAATGGCGCTAGTCGATCCCGTCAGGTCACATTGGCACGCTAAACACAATCAATGGCAATGATATGAAAATAAGTGATTTTTTCATACTTAGATATTGTTTTCACTTACAAAATGCTCCGTCCAAAAAGTAAAACCCGACACTGTAATGATACTTCTGACAAATTTCATAATTCGGCACGTTATTGTTGAGGACGGTGTAATATGCTTCCTTGCACTTGTATCGTTTGTATTCTTCGAGTCTTTGCTCATTAGCCGGTGACCCTTGGAAGAATGGCATACTTTCCACGTGTGGTATTAAAACAACCTAAAAATGTAATTAATCGTAATCGATCTGAACCAGTATTTCAACTTCACAATAATACAAATATTATTTAAATTATTGATTTAAAAATAAATATAAACGTATTACTATTAAAAATAGGAATATCGTAACTTTAGGCAAGAGGTAAGTATTTTGGATAACTTCGAGGTTATAATTAACAATATGATAATTGTAAATAAAATGGTAAGAACAATGAATTGAAACAAATATACACATACGGACTATGGTTAATAGTTATTATAAAAATGCATAAACTATACATATTTGTGTCTGTGTAATTATAAGTAATTACATTGTATACAGTGTACGGTGAATAAAAATAAAACTATTTTGTTACCGCGATGTTTTCCTAGACCATCGTTTGTAATATATAAGTATAATAATATTATGTAGTACATAATTATTTTTACAAAACTCTTGTTCGAGAGCACTTACCGAATCGACCAGTATCGATGCGGACGGGGTAATCGTTCGGTTCTTGTATCTTTGGAAATTCAACTTCACTTTGTAGTCCTTGTTTGCCTCCAAACACACCGGTGGCGAAGCAATGGCGACGCTGGAGCCTAATAAACACATATATTTAACTCGACGTACTAAGTATTGCAGTAGCCCATAAACGTTTCGGGATATCATTTCATACCTGGTGATAACGAAATGCTCCTGATGTCTCCAGCGTTGTAATTGCGTTCGTATTCAGCACAAGTGCTATTGGGATCGATTGGTTCAGCTCTGTCCAGCGTGACCATGACGTTTTCGGTTTCGTAAGGCGCCTGGTTACAACATTTCAAACAACAATGTAATAACACAACATGTACCAATTTTCATAAAAATTTAATAAATACAATATACGCTATACAGCATATATACGTGTACGAGTTAAGTAAGTTTCGTAAATAAAAAACGATTAAACCAATAAATAGTTCTAAAATATTTGGCCAAACGAGGGGTGGGGTAAAAAGAACTTTTGTTTTGACTACAACAGTACAACGGGAACAACATGAACACCGTTGAGGTTATAAGACTATATGTATGCACAACAAAATAAATGTATACATACAAATATACATACACGACAAAATAGAATAAAATAAAAATAGTGGCAAATTAATTGCAATATAGTAAACAACGATACATGGACGAGGAGTAGAAGGAATAGGTAACCGACTGGCCTTATTTTATTAGTGTTTACCTAATCGAAGAACGGAGAAATAATAATTATTTTTATTACCACGCAGACAAACAATAGGTGTTTCTAAAATACTAAAAATAAAAAATAAATAAATCAAAAAAAGTTTCTTAAAAAATATTATTGATTGGAAAATATTTTACCTATTGAAATAACCAAAATGTAACCATTCTTTGTCGATCATTTAAATTTAATAAATAATAACGTAACATCTTAACGAAATATGTAGTAGAAAAAAATTACACACCTTCATGCATTACCAACATACATCGTCGACTAAAATGTTCATAAATATGAAAAAAATGTCAACTTCGAATATGGTAACAATTCGAATCATATTCACAAAATTTGATTTCTAAGAAAATTACATCGATACGCAAAACCGTTAAACTATCGCCTTATCGTTTTATGTTTTCAAAACAATTAATAACACTTAATATGCAATAGATAACACACTCGTTAACGACCTTACATATACCATATACGAATTTTATTGAATTGTTTTGCACTCACTTGAGGTTCATATCTGAGAACGATCTCGTAATTCGTCGTGGCCGGTATTTTGCCCAAGTCGAAAACCAACTCGGTGTCGTCGAAGACTTTCATAAACCCTGTTCCGGTCCATGTATTTTCGCGGCCGTCTCTGTAGGGTTCTCGAATGAACACTTGACAGTTCTAAAAAGTTTCAGCAATACATTTAGAATAAATTCGTCACGACATTGAAAACCCGTCAGCGTTTTAATACTCACGTCTTTGCATTGAGACACCTCCGCTTCACTGACCAATATGTCCACAGGGCCGACGTAATAGTTTTGTTCTGGTACATTGCACGTACGTCCGGATAAATTGGGTCGACAACTTTATGAGGAAAACGAGTATAAGACATCACGGTAAAATATATTTGAAATTATAAAAGTCATATATAAATAGCTACAACTGTTACAGTGGTATAGACTATAAACTATATAGGTGTATATTGTTATTTTACTAAATATTTTACCCCAGATTTGATTTTATTATGATAAAAACTTGTAAGTAGAGTAGCGAATCAATTGAGCAAGACAAGATCGAGCTTAAGGCTTGAAGATTTTTTTTTGTTTAAACACTTTCCTTGGTAAGCAATCAATTTATGAGGCCAATTTTTGTTTCGCTTATTTAATAGTCATTAATGTAGTGATTGTATTATTTATGTGATTATTAATGTAAAATATCTGTAGCAAATATGACCTGAATATACTATTATATAGTCGTAGGTACTCATGAGCATGAGGTACTCATGAGCATGAGGTACTCATGAGCATGAGGTACTCATGAGCATGAGGTACTCATGAGCCAGCTTCATAACACCAATCAGTTTTCATTTTACGGAGACTACCAATTTTATTTTCCAAGAGTAATTTATTATATGCATTGGGGCATTGATTAAATATACTTGTATATTTAATCAATGATTGGGGCTATTAATTGACTCAATTCGTCGACGCTTACCTGCACTGTCCCGTGTGAACGTCACACATGTTGTCGTATGCTCCGCCGACGTCGCAGTCGCACGGTTTACAGCCGTCTTGGCTGTCCGACAAACCCCAATAACCTGGAGTACACTGATTGCAATCCCTGCCGGTCACGTACCTTTTGCACGTGCATTCTCCCGTCTCCTTGTTACATCCCTGATTGTCCACCGTCCCTTGAGTATTGCATGTGCACACTACACAAAAGAACGCAAACCATTGGTATACTATTTTCGTACAACAAGTGGGCGAAATATATAATATGTTATCGCTGTACGGGACTTGACGCGTTTATACAAATAAGGTACATTAATTACATATTATGTGATCAAAGCATTGTAGGAAAACGTGTTCATATTATGCGTACTTTGACACCCGTCTGGATTTGATTCGCTGAAATTCCAAAATCCGTTTTTGCACCCATCGCACCGTCTCCCTTCGACATTGGTCTTACAGTGACACCGACCAGATTCCAACCCGTTGACCAGATCGGTCTTAGAATCACATATCCCGTCGTCCATAGAACCGACTGGGTCGCAGTCGCACGCTGAAAGTCATATAAGGTTATTTTAAACTTAAAAATATTACTTGGTTCCGTAGAAAAGCATTTAATAACGTAGTCATATAGAATCTATACGACTACGTTATTAAATCTATATAGATTTCTAAACTATAGATAGTTGTATAAACACATTATTTAGTTTACTGAGATCTATTATACCAAATGACACGCATTTTAACCGTCCAAAATTTGATTAAAGAGACAAATAATTGATTTGTCAGAGTTTTAAGATATTCCGTGATTGTTGTGATTTGCTTACATTGGAATGATTAAAATGTGCTGATATTATTACCATGTATATTGATACTTAGTTTTTACACTTAAGTATTATGTGAAAGTTTTATGTGAAAAAAGCTTATGTGAACATGGGTGTCGTATACCATTTTATATTTCCTAAAACTGGTTCGGCGTCGGTATACTTGACAAGTCACGTGCACGTATACCAAAACCATATAATAATCCGATTTATACAACTTACGTAAACAGACGTCACGATCGGTAAACGGTTTCGTTGGGTCTTGGTAGAAGTATTGTTTGCATTGTTCGCAGTTCCGTCCCATTGTATTGTCGGTGCATCCATCACACACCCCTCCGCTCGTCCGTCCGGTCAACTCGAACACGGCAGCGTCATGATGACAGCTCGTGGCGTGGTTATTGCAATTGCAACCTATGAACGCCAAACAAATAATCGCAGTGTAAATATCCGTTCTCGCCGCGTCCACCACAATATTATCATATATGAACTTACGTCTACACGCGTTCGTTTGTCTGCCGATTGCCGGTTTCCACGGGAAGTCGTTGAAGAAGTCCTCGCAAGCCTCGCAGTTCAGGCCCTTCGTGTTGTGTGTGCACTCGCACTGACCGTACACCATGTCCGGTTTGCTGACGATACCGTCTTGCGGTAAACACCGAGATGCATGACCGTAACAAGAACAAGACCCTCGCACTACCATCTCGCTAATTGCGTAGTAATACTTTTCCTATAAATACAGAAAAAAAAATATTTTTAATTTACCACGGATATAAAGCATCGCCAAAATCGTCTTACCAAAATCTCGTCTCGGTTGTCCAACAAATCGTCTCCGAGTGTGTGAAGTTTAGTAAAGTTAATTCTCAAGTTAGTCATCTTCAATAAGTTTTGTACCTCTGATGAGTATGGATCATCGTACATATGATGTAAATTAGGAGGTAAAACTCTCAAAATTACCTAAAAAATTAAGTAATTTAATACATTGAATAATTATGTAGGTAAGTAAAAAAATGTATGAATTCATTATTATCAGATAAAAATTTGATTTTATCAAAAGTCAAACACCTGAATAGACTTGTTAATTGATTAATAGAAATATTTTTTTAATTGAACGTATTACGTTAAATTTAAAACCATATTGTAGTTATGTAGGTAATATGTTTCAAAATAAAACTTTCATTTAGGTACCATTATAATATTCAGACATAAAAATAATTATTGTGAGTCAGAAACTCAAATATATATGAGTTATAATTTATGTAAAGAAATGCAAAACGTAAGAATAAACTTATAAGTTAGCGTCATACATACTTCACCATTTGTAGAAGGTGGGACGGATGAATATCTCTGGTCGCAGACCACTTGTGTCAAATTGCGTGGTGGTTCTTTGGGTATAGACGGGAAAATAGAATCGCAATCGTGCGCAAAGTACCTGTAAACCTGTAATAAAAATAATTAAATAATAATGCCGGGAAGCGATTCGTACGTATATACAACGTGGAATTGTCATTTGTGGTTCAATATACGTATTAGTATTTATCGCGATAATGCCAACGATATCGATGTACTTACTTGCCACGTATTACCAAAATCGTAAGATCTCTCGACCAACATGACAGCTGGCCGGAACGTCTTAAACGTAATAATCAAATGTGTGAAATGGAATTCTGCTTCGAGGTTCAACTGAATAGTGACGTTCTCCACGCCGTTTTCCGATTGCCACCATTGTGTATACGTGCCGCTAAATAACATTTTGTTGGTAACAACGATTAACAAACTCTCACGTAGACGTATGGTACACTAATGCGCAAAACTATTACCCGTTGTACGCCGGGTGGACAATGTTCTCGATTCTGTGACTTAGCGAGTACTTTGCATTCGGCTGCGATGGTTGTCTCGAATCACACCAAAAACATTTTTTACGATCTTCCAGGTTGTTTACAATACAGTATCTTTCCTGTACACATTATTACGGATTATAAAATATACAACGTACGCATTGAGAGAATCATGCATCACAACAACTGTCACTGAAATAGACACGACCGAGTATAACATCTTATGATTACGTTTATTTTTTTTAATCCATAATTCGGTATTACCCTGTACATATTACAGTATATAGTTACTGATTCACAGTAGACATAATATATTGAATCATTTTTTATTTTTTACATTATCTGTTATTTTTACACATCGCATATTCATCATTAGCGATTGTGTGCCAGAAACTTAGACAACTGGAAGAGGAGATTCAGATCTTATAAATAATTATATGTATAAAAATATTTAATACAAATAATATGAGCGTGTTAAAGCGTCACTAATATTGTTAAAAAAAAATGCATTTAAAAAAAATCTCAGTTACCAGTTATTTCAGATTCAGATGCAAATACACGTGCAGTTGCATTGATAAACTAAAAATATTAAAACTGTTACACACCCTTTGCTTCAACCCACAAGTCGAAGATGCTACGAGATGGTTTTCTCGGCCAATCAATAAATTTCCAGTAGCTGGGTAACATGAACTCTTGTCGCACGATGAATGGTACGCTCGGACATTCGCTAAAATCAGAAACTCAACAGTTAAAATTAAATAAGTAAAAATAGTTTAATATAAAATATACCCTCAATATATATTTAAGAACGTTATGTATACATTATAGTTGAGTCGTGATAGCTCAGTTTCAAACCTGAAAGCTCTCGACGGTGTCCCTTAAGGTTCAGATGTATAATATCGACAATCATTTATCCTGATTAGTGATTAGTGATTACTTATGTCACTACTGTCACAGTATTATTATAAATTAGAAATATTTTCGGCGTCAATATATAAAATAATATAATATAATAAAATATAATCATACATCATCAATACTCTAATTTTTGTATAAGACACAAATATACCGATAAACAATTTGACGGTTTTATGAAAATGTATTATTATTAATTTATATACACTCAAATCGGTAACTTTGAAAAACCTAACTGCGAGTATTTTTTTGATATATGAAATATTTGCGAGCAATGTTATTGTTTGATATTCAATTGATATTCAACAGATAATACTGTCTGATAACTGCCGAATAATTTTTTCATTTATTGGTTCAAAGCTTTTGGCTTTAAAGTATAAAAAATAGAGAAAATTTGGTATGAATAAACGTTTTCATTAAATCACTCTAATTTTGCTATAAATTAGTATTTAATGATTAATAGTTAATACAATATAGTTTAGTTATACATAACTTAATCTTTATCAAATAAAATTAAAAAAACCACTATTTAATAAATCTAGATTTGATGAATAATAAAAAACAGATGTTTTTATTTAAAAAAATATTTGTAGTCAAAAATATGTTTTAAATAATACTTTTAATTAGTTTCTAAATTATACCTGCAATAATAAATAATATTAGATTAAATATTTATATTTTTCTCTATACTCAATAATTAAAATCTTTACTGAATTTTCAAATACAAACACTCTAAATATTGCCAAATAAATGCCAAGTACTCGGTCTCAAAATAAAAATATAATACTGACGTATCTAACTATAGAACGAAGTTATATTAAATTATTATGAAAATACAGGAGTTCCATAGTACCACAAGCTTTGATTAAAGGAGCAAAGTAATTTGTAAATCATTTATTAATTTGATTTTATAGTAAATAATTAAAAAAAAAAAGTTCCATTTTAAATTATTTGAACTTTTAATAAAAAATAATATGATACAGTCCAAATTCTAATCTCTATTAATAGACAGTTATGGGTGCATTGACCACTATTGCATATTGAGTAGATTATATATATATATATGGTGAATATTGGTGATATATATATATTATATACATATATATCTGGTGGATTATAGTAAAGTTGTCTTTTGGTGGGGCACTTCAAACTTCAAAATATTCGTAATAAAAGATTTGTGCTGTTGAAAGATGTCTATATAAAGAGATTTCACGGTATAATAACTATTTATTGTCTTTTAAGTAAGTACTGCTAATAAATAATATCCTCGTCAATGTTTGTAAAAAATAATGTTAAAACTTTATAAACTTATAGATATTGTTTCAGAACTATCGCCAAAAAAATTAACTCGAGTGAACATTAAAATAATTAAATATCATGAATAAAAAAACATTGGACAAGATTCATTAAAAATAAATAATTTAATTGATGTACATCTTACATATCTCTTATTCCAGTGTTTAATAGTTTATAAATTAAACTAACGATAAAAATAAAAATTATGAAATTATTCATACAGTTTACATATGTTTATTGCACTAAAACTTAAATTATAAGTTTTAATATGTTAAACATCATACAATGAGCTATTTGTTTGAACAATTCAAGTTTAGAAGAGAAAAATGATCCGATTTTTATAACAATTACTAATCTAATGAAGAAATAAAGAAAAATCTCGATAACCCGTAAAAAAAATATTCAAGCCGCGGTCAAAAACGATTAGATTATTAACCTGTTAAAAATATCGGTATAATATAGATTATAGATATAATGAGATTTGACTAGATTAGATTCATTGAGTGTCCAGTTATCTAAAGATTTTATTGGAATATTTCGTTTTTGTAAGACCCAAATGATCAATTTGATCTCGTCGGGGAATTATAATACTATTATTATGACTATTATCAGTATTACTATTATTGAAGAAGCCTTATTTCAATTCACAGACATGTGCTCATGTGCATAGAATTCAATTTAATAAAATCCATATGGTCAATGAAGAACTCTGAAACACGTTTTTAACGAAAGCCGATAGAGGTTATCAGTATAGTGTGCAGGCTAACGGCCGCACACCATACGGAGTCCAATGCTGTTTCGTAGGGTGATCGGCTGGCGAAACTTAATCAATTCGCGGAAGTCCTTGCGTTATCAGTTTATCACCTCATATAATACGTATACATATTATACATATATATAAATTTAAAAAATACATACATTATACAGTATACACGATATTTGTGCTCTCAATATTGCCTAATTTATATAATCGAATAGAGTATAGACGATGGATAACAAAAATCGTTAATTGTAAAAGGATAAATTTTAAATACGAACAAAATTCAAATTTGACAGACTCATTAGATTTATACCAGTTTTATTAGTGTTAATCTTAAAGCTTATGAGCAAATAACTTATTTAAACTCAATTGAACCAATTAGGTATATTCGTTAATGTAACTACTATAATTTTTAATATAATATAGTCATTGTTGAAAGTTGAAACATATTTGACCACTACGAGAATTCAGCGAATCTGACATTGAACTGAAGCACTACTATCCGGTTTGAAGAATATCTTAAATTAATAAATTATCTATACTATTAAACTGTACTACAAATTAATAATTCATCAATTTAATACATAACATGAATATTATATACATACATGTATACAAATTTACCAGTGTATGTAAAAAATATTTTATTGTTCTTAAATTGTAAATAATATAAGTAAGAACTCTTCATAATTTTCAAATGCATTCAAAATGTGGATTTTTGAACTTATAAAATAAAATGATTTCCAGTATCCTATACATCTGCTATCCATTATCTTTCAACATCTGTGGGCACCTTCCTTTAGTGGCAATTACCACACACCATAAAATAACTAAACAAAAAGTGTAAAATGATAAATATTTTAAAATAAAATTTGTTTTTCATGAATTTATTTAAAAATCTCTTCATAAAATTTAAAATTAATTATTTTATTTAAACAGCATTTATTTTGATGTATAATTAATAGAAATAATCTTAAAAGTTGACAGATTTCTCAAAAAAACCCGATACATAAAAATAAGTTCACACTAAAACGATAAAAACGTTCATAAAATCACCTAATCATTAAAGTGTTTTTTTGACAGAGTTCGTCGGATATCTTTGTTAAAATTCGGTATCAAACACAATTAATATCGTAAAAAAAATATTTCCTACAAAATGTGATTTCACAAATATTATTTTAGTGTAATAAGTGTATTAGTATAGTAATGACCGGGAGTTTGTTCGCAGTTCATTAAAAAATTAGATAAATCTTTAGAGAGAGAAAACCGCGCTGTAATGTATTATAACGTATAGCTATTGTTGTTAGTATTTTACTTCGACCGGAAACATCGTGATAAAAGAAGAAAATATTCAGATAATACGTTCACACAGAATTCGTTTAGAGGAAATGGGATTTTAATACATATACATATTATAATATTATGTATATGTATATAAGTATTATCATCCGTTCGTCCGTGCTGTCAATGATTTCAAAAGCATGCCGTTCCGTTGTAAGACTATGGAGTACTCAATGCTCGCCATATATATATAATATTAATTTTACAACATTAATAACTATGAACACAATAAATCGTACCAAACTGTCATGGCTGTGCTGCAGTGTACCATTATTTTTCAACAGATGTCTAGAGAAAATAGGTTTAATAGAATTATTATTTTACGTGTCTAATGTGTTTCGTTACATAATGAGATAAAGTTCCGGTCGATGTTTTTTGATGATTAGAATCCGAAAGCATTTATTATAGTATACAGAGTGTCTAGAAACGATTTGTACATTTTCAGTTTGTTTGAACTAAAAACCTATAACCATGTTCGTGACCATATAGATATTTCATTACGAGCATGTATTATTTTAATAATAAGAATTGGTTAACAATATGCTTACCAAGAGATGAATTCATTTAGAAATACGAATTTATGACTAAATATGGCTTAAAGCAAACCAAATATAATGCCGAGTAACAAATATATTATTATCAAAAGTATATGTGCGATGCATTAGAACAAATGTACTAATGTTCGAAAAACATGCACATTAATAAACATTAGGTATAGAAAAAAATCAGCAAAACTGAATGATGCGTTAATTATACATGGTGTAAGGTGTTCTAATAATTTGACCGTAAATGTTATTGAGTATAGATAAAAAATTATCTATTCATATTTTATTTCCATTCATGCTGATTGATAAAATATTTTAGATTGGTATTATAATGCATTTTAATTGTACTGTTTCTGAGTTATATAATCGAAAAAAAATCACTAAACTGAAATGAGCAGAAATAATTTTTTCCAAAATTACGATTTGATTTAACTTTACGCAATTTAGTTTTTATTTTAAACAACACGTGGTATAGTGTTTTTATATGCACTTAAAATTACGGATTTTGGTTTTTTGCAGTGTACGTCAAGATATTACAATAAATAATTGTATTTTATAGGCGGGGTGTACCTAGTATGTTTTAATGACATTTTCATATGCTTTAGGAATTGGATACATATACAAACATTTAAAAACAGAGCTTGAAATATACGAAAATATGTTTTGAATTCGAAAGGCTTACTATTCCTTCCTATTACTTTTGCGAAAGTATAATTCTATTACGTTAATTTAATCAGATATCAAACCAGTAGTTGTATAAACGTCGATAAAAAAAACTATTTGACGTGGTATACGACTGCTCTGGAATCGCGAATGACCAGACCAAATTTGTTCGTTCATGTAATATCACGTATAATACTATTACGGGATATATTATGTAATACGCGTACCTAAAGGTCTAAAAGCTATAAAACACGAGCTTCTTACCGGACAAAAAGAGGAACAGCACAACTCTCGTGGCCCACGACGATGTCGTCGCGTCGGCCAACATTTTTCTTTATTCTTTCTTGAACGACTCACACGCACTGCTGTTGGCAAGTCATCTATACAAAACACACGACAGCGTTAGTCTATGGACCGTGTACACTCAAATAGTATATTTATTCCGAGAGGGATCGAGAGGAGAGAGAGAGAGAGAGAGAGAGAGAGAGAGAGAGAGAGAGTGAGAGGAGGAGGAGCGCTAGAATGCGAGAGAGAAAGAGAATGAGATAGAGAAGGATAGAGCGGCGGGGGCGAGTTGGAAAGGAAAGAAAAAGATGTGTGCGCCACATGTGTCACGCAGGACCGAGACATGTGTACGGCGGCTAAACATAACATATATTTTACTATATATATATTATGCACCACGCAGGGCTAGTTATACCACATGGTCTAAGGTACATCATATTTACTGAAAAAATTACTTTTTAGCGCGCAGGACTCGAAGGACTGTAGTAAGGACGTGATACAAGGATAGTATACGCAACATAATAACGCAACAACAGTTATCGTTATCGCGGTTATCAACTCGGTACGATCGTAATAGTAATAATAATAATAATAATAATAGTCTACAGCGTTTGGCGCTTACCTGTCGAGGGATCGGAAAAATCGCGTTCGCGGGCACCTCGGTCGTCAACAACGCATGGCAGGATCGCGCGATCGCTCGTTAACTCGGGTGTTTTCGGCGATGCGTTTGCGTCACTCCGTGGCGGCGGTCCGTGGAACAGTTCGGCGCGGAACGATGATTCGGGGCCAGTGTACCGCCGGCGACTGCTGCTTTCGATGCTGCGGAGATGATAGTATCGTTCCGGTGCGTGTGCGAGTGCGCGTGCGCGTGCGTGTGGCGGCGGCGGCGGCGAAGTCGGCGGACTGACTGCTAAAAATAAAACCGGTTGCGTCCGTCGACGCGGCTGTTGAGCGGGGTGGCCGGGTGAGGGGAAGCTCTCCGCATGCCTTTGTGCGTGCGTGCGCGTGCGCCGGTGCCGCCGTATGGTCCGCCGCCTCCACCGCCGCAGCAGCGGGGTGGCCCGGCGGCCGTGAGCGCGAGAGACGGGGCGGCGAATCCCTTTGCTCTTTCCGCAGGGACCGTTTCCACGTATATACGAGTAGGTACGACGCACGTTCGAGTTCGATTTTATATATTTATTTATTTATTATATATATTTTACCCTACAGCTCCTCCGCAAAGTCGGCGTCTTTGAATTTTCGCTGCCACTATATTATTTTAATCGAAGTGGTGTACACGCCATTCGATCCGTATGTGGAAACCGCATATAGATGTCTTGGTACCAAAAGGCCCTATGAACCTTAAGAGAAACAAATAAAACAAGGAGAGCATAATATTATCTCTTAAAATGTGTTTATTTTAAAATCAAGTAAAGTATATAAAACGATGTAGTGTACCTCTATACATTAACATTATACATATATATTATACATAAAAATTCAAAATTGTATGTTTTTTTTAATACGAGTATAATACGAAGTTATGTTAAAACAACTAACAACATTAATTGTACATGTTACTGATTTAGTCGTTTTAGCTCGGTAGATGAATTTGAAATTGCACTGTATAATATTTTTTTAGTTCACACTCTCGTCTATAACTATTTCTATTGAAATTTATATATTTATATAATTAATTGAATAGTATGAGAATATTTCGAAAAACATATGACCTGAGACTTTTTTTAATAATTTTTAATTTAGAAAAAATTGTTTTATGGGTTAGGTATTTGGGTTTAAAGTAATATCAAAACTTATTTATAAACAATATTTAATCGTTATCTTTTTGCAGTCTATATTTTAGTATAAAGCACACCAAACGCGCAACTTCGCGCAACGTTGCTGTAACGTTGCTGCAACATTTGATCGTCTGAAACTATCTCGCGAGCACAAGCGTCTGAACTGAGCGTAGAAATGTTGGTTGCAACATGATCATATGTTTTCCAATGTTCGTCAATGTGTTTGTGCTGTTCATAAAGTACAGTTGTCCGCTATTGTTCCTTTTTCAATTTTTTTCATAATATATATCTCTCACTTGTATAATGTCTGATCCAGTGCTGCGTTTATTGTTATACATAGCCTTCTTAAAAAAAAAATAGAAAGTAAAAACCGTAAACGACGCCGATTTTGGGTGACTCCTGTTTTACAAAGTCGAAAGATTTATAGTGGTACACAATTACTAGCTGATTTTACACTTGAGGACACGGGCCACTTTGAAAACTTTTGTCGTATTTTGGGTTCCATAGAAAAGGTTTTTCTCGATAGGACTCAATTAGTTGAATTACTTGATCTTGATCCCAAGCATTTTCTGAATTGCAGCTCATTATTATTATAAGCTTTATTTTATTTTATTCTTTATACAAATATAAAAGAATAAACAATTGCGTATTGACTGTTGCAGCAACAATACGACTTTGACAATTTCTCGTCCAAATCAGATAAGCAAAATGCGCCGAACACCGCGCATTTCCCATAATTTTCGAACAAACTTGCAACATGCACGAATATGCGTGTTCGTGCGCGGACTGGGTCTACACCAAACGTGCCGAACATTGTAGCAACGTTGCAAAACGTTTTGCGCGTCTGGTGTGGCCCCGGCTTAATGATATAGGTAATAAGGATCAATTCAAATATATCTTTTTGTACGCAATAAAATTTTTAATACCTCTTATATTTGCGTACGATGTGTATGCTCACTTTAATCTGTTGAGTAAATACAGTTTACATATGTATACTTTAGGCATCGACCACTTATAGAACTGCAGAAGAAGAAAATATAAAAACAATTTATAATAATGTTATATACTCGTATATAGTATATACTATAGACTCGTCGTTTGGTATTATTAGATGAAAGGAAAATGTTTCCGAGGGTCCGTGAACATTTTTAATTACATTTTCTCTCTGTGTTATCGGTCCTGACTCCTGAGTTAAAAACGGATTTATATATATTGTATAATTTAGGTATAATATTTATGAGCATTCTGTGAAATTAAATCTTGAGATAACGCAAGTCAGAATTTGATTTACGATGCACACCTTAAACATAAAATAAGTAATAAAATAACTTTAATACCTTCCCTACCGGGCTGGGTCGTATTGAAAGCGTTTAGATTCTCCCGCCTTGGTGTAAAAATAAGATTGTGGTGTTATTGGATGTTACTGTATGTTACTGGATCGAACGAGAAAGGGTCAATCCGAAAAACGAATTGTTGGATAGTGCGAATCATTTCATACGTAGATTGAACACCTATATGCGCGTTTTATGCCCTTATCAGTTTCGCGCCAAAATTAGTTACAACCGGCGGTGAGGCAAAACATATACATATTTTGTATACTATACTGCAATAAATGATGACTTGCACGTTCAAGCAAACTTCACAAATATAGTAAGCAGCACGGCCAAAAATTACTTTATAAAATGAGCGAGTTAGTATGTTAGTTATGGATATTCGAGCAGGTGCGAGTATATTATAATTTATAAGAGAGATTTAATACACGAGTTTTGACTATAGAAATATCAAAAATGTATAGGTCAATTTTGTTTTAAAAAACATTTTATTATTAATAAAATGTAATAATAAGTATCGCGGTATGCCTATATACTGTTTACGGTATGTAATTTTTCGGGTAGCCGACGCAACATTTTTAATACGACTCATATCACAGTGTGGTACTTCGAAATATATTGATTTAATATATATACGGTTTCGCAGGGAGTATATTATGAACATTGGACGTATAGGTATACGTAGGTAAAACCTTGTTTAACATATACATAAATATATGTATAAGATAAAGAAAATCATTCTTTTATAGATATAGTGAATAATCTAACTATAATTTATGACGGTAGACAATGGAATACAAATCATTATTTGAATTTGAAAATTTAATGTTTTTATTTTTTTTTTCTGAGAAAAAATGAAAAAAAAACGTATTACGGATTTTTTTATACCTAGTTTTAACAGTTTATAACGTTTTCATATTGGTTATATGGTTTTTCTACTATTTAAATGTTTTGTGAAGAAATTAGCTTTTACATACGTACCTAAACTAAGAAATCTTAAGAATCTAACATTTATTCCGAACTCGTATATCAATAATAATATCAAGAGGGTTACCGCGCGTTTATCAAAGAAAGACGGGAACATAATACAAGAATAAAAATGTCACATTATAATGTTTTAAACATTAAAAGGAGAAATACTAGCGTACCTACGGGTTGGTTGCGCGGTCCAAATTAAAAATGTGCGAATATGCAATAAATAATTAAATACACTGCAGTTGTAATTTTTTTTCTTAAATTGAATACCCTATGGTCTTAATAAAAAAAACGGACGAAACTCCGAAGTCTTAGATCGGGTGAGATACAGGGACGAGTGATGGGTCTTTTTAACTTGAAACCAATGTATCATTGGAAAAACGTTTCTAAATGAAAGAAGTCGGGTGGACCCATTTATATCATAATATCGTCAAATCAAATTCCATTGAAAATCCAATTTCGTCAAATTTCATCTTTTAACACTTATTGTTTGCAACTTTTCGATACACATTTATTTATTTGCTACAAAGAAAATCTTATGAAGAATCTTCTATCTATGTAATATTTAAACAAGTCGATTCCGATCTCGGTTAAAATGTTTTGGAATTTTTTGTTTATTTTTCTTAATTATTTGGAAATCTTTTAAGAAATACAAAAAATGATCACTCTAAAGTATCAACTAGACGAAATTGGTTATCAGAAAAATACTCGTTATGTATTTATTGGAGCACTCCTTCTGGTCAAAGTCCAGTACATAGAATACATATTATGTTCCTGTACAGTGTACATAGACTAAAGCAACTAAAAAAAAACTAAGCACACGTAAATTTGACATCATGGTAAAACTAATAAATTCCTGGTTTCATTCAAAATCTAAAACAAAGTATAAAGGGTTTCTTTATATTTTCTATAATAGTATAATTCGCTAATTCTTAAGTGGATATATTGATGTTAAGTATAGAGTAAAATAGCTTGAATTATGCAGTTACATTATAATATAAATACGTGAAAATAAATTGTATAAGAATTAAAAATATTTTACAACATTTTACGAAATGTATTTATTTTGACTATAGTTGCGATTATAAGGTTATTTAATATTCAAAATTCCAACAACTTGAGCTCGAAACATAATAGTGCTTTAAAGTAAATTTATATCTTACTATACAGCATACGCTACTGGTTAAAACACAGACGCTTAGGACAATTTTGTGACGTACGTACCATACATTATTTGGTTAAAGTTTTTTGGATTTCACGATTCTCGCATTTACCAAAAACAATTACATACTATGTAATATTTTTCATGCATAGGTCGTGTTGGTATGGTACACGACGGTATAACGTGCCGTGTAATTTCAACCATGAAAACACTCGTGAAATGAATGCGTCATAGTTTTAGATGAATACATTATCATCTGCGTACATAGGCAATGTAAATATACGTAGAAAAAGACATTTTAGACTTGTTGCACGTCCGTGAACTATATATATATATAGGTATATAATATATGTGCGTATATGCGTGCGCACTGTGTATAGCGTATGTGTATATACAAAACGCGTGTTCAAGAGTTTATAAGATCAGAATATATGTACTGAAATACATATATATATATATTATATATATATAGGTATATTATACGCATAGGTACACCAACTAAAAATGATATATTTTATCATAGGTTATAGTACTAATATACTATATAGCCAAAACGGTGACCTATTAAAATTTATCACAATTTACAATATCATGCTACACAGATGTAAATTAAATGTATTCAAATTGAACGCGTGTACGGTGTAACCCACAGCGACGCATAGGCCATAACAATGCTACATAAAATACAGCTCTTTATACCTATGTGGACAAACCCACGTATTTTAAATAGGACATTTGAGTTGATACGGCCGTAGAGGATCTGAAGACTCTGTGAAGCGCTAACTAGATTTGAACGCAATTTAATTTTAAAAAATGTTGCAAGAAGAAAATTGTAAGCACTTGTAACTCTCGAGCTGTATAAAAAATGCTACTGTTAGTCAGTGTTGTCTACTGTTTCCCAGGTGTCAAAATGGCCCTTTAACAACAGATGAATAACAATAGATGAAGATAAAACTTCAATAAATACAACATTTTTACTTGAAACAATACGAGTAGGTCATTTATTATACTCAAAATTATACTTAAATATTAGTAAATAGTAGAACATTATTTGAATATTAATAATTTTGAAAAATTAGATGAATTTTCAGCAATCGCATCTATAATGTTTTCTGTGTCCGGTAAGTAATCATGTTCAATGTTAAGAAGTTAAGATTTTAACAAATCCTGTTGCATACTTGATCGTAGTCTTGTTTGTATAGGTATAATCTTTAGTTTAGAAAAACCTCTTTCACAATTAGTTGGTGGATATCGTTTCGTTTTCAACATTATTATTGATTGTCAAAAATTGAAAATATATAATTAGTTATTTTGACGGCAATATTATTTTCAAGTCATTTGGACGACGGTCGGCGGTTGCCAATTCTCTGAAAAAACATCTAATATGTACTCACCTAAATTAGCGATTGACAGTAGAACGGTTCAAGGAAATGAGGAACAGTGTAAAATGGGTACCATTAAGAACTACAACAATCGGCCATTTATCTGTACCTGCGTTCAATCACTTCCAGATAAAATTAGGTTATTTTTGATACACATACAACTTTTCTTCAAAAGTATTTCATATGAGTTCAAATAAGATAATGTTACTCGTATGCTACGAGCGATCACACATCGTCACGATAAATATTACTGAACATAAAATATCTTTTGTAATTCAAATTTTTTATGGTTTGATATTTTTTGGCCGCGGGCCGGAGTTCGATCGCACTTTAGCACCCCAGTCAACCACTGTTGTTAGTATATAATATAACATATAGGATAATAATAAAACATTCAATAAAGATATATTAAATTAATTATTAATAAATATGCGACAGACAATGTGACGCATGAATTAGTTTTAAAATCCCGATAGTCAAATCTTGGCACTGGACCAGAAAATACTTCGCTACACCTGCCATATATAGCTAATGAAAATTTGTTTCTTGTCGGTTGTTGGTAATAGTGAGCAAAAGTTCAAGAAACATTTTTGTAGCGATATGATAACAGGAAAATTATTATTTCGTTACAAAATAAATATTTATTAAAAACATAACAAAATTGAAAAAAAATAAGAAAAAAATATCCCGGAATATCTTTTACGTTAAGTGTTGCAAGTTGTGTTTTCATATGGTTTTAATTTGTTAGTTATGTTTGAACTTAAAATGGTGGCCTAGAAATCGTGGTACCAAGAAACAGTGGCATATTTTCAAACTGGTGAGGGTCCAACAATGCCAATTTGTCGGTCGTGGTACGGTAGCGGACACACGACAGTTCATGTGAGAAAATGTGACACTTTAATAACAATAAAAATTGACACCAAGTTTTCGTGGTAACGTGCTATGTCATTAGAGACTAGAGAGGTATTTTTGGAAACTCAAATGTTTTCCCAATAATTTCGGAAAACTGACGAAAAATTGCAAAAAAACGGCAACATTTACGGAACGCTAACTCTGATTTTTTTTTTATAATTCCAAAAGTATTGATCGTAGTGACTTGAAATGTTCACCAAATATTTACAAGACTACCTATTCTCCAGAGATGGTGTACATTTCAAACAGTTTTGGATTTGTTGTGTTATTTATAGCCATAAAAATATTTTTGTTGAATTTAAAATTTCAAAATTTTAATACAATATTTCACGTACATTTTTCTTACACGTGTAAAAATATCTTAAAAATCTGATTGTCACTATTTTTATTTATAAGCGTTTGAATTCGAAATTTTGATAAAAATCAATAAAAATAACGAAATTTGCCTACTATTTGAAATCAAAAGTTTATAAACATTTCAATATCTATACTAAATACGTTGGAAATGTATAATAATATACTAGAGAAGTTATTCTTTCTAGTGAACTAAAAAAAAGTTTACCAGAGAAAACAATTTTATAAGCATTAGAAAATTATACTTTGATAAACTCGGGTGTTTCTGCGATATCGATGAAACGGTGTTCGGTATTTCATTGTAACTAAAAATATAATAATCGGAGGAACTTGAAATTTTTACAGAACACTAATTTAAACATTTTCTGGAGATGGTGTAAATATAATTTTTTTGGTATTTGTAGATATTTTAAATGTTTTAAAATTATAATCAAACTGAATCTTTTTTGTATGGAATCCCATTTAAAAATTTATCTATTTGCTTTTTTATAAATATAAATATTATAAACTGATCATCCCAACCTCTTTCGCTCAGAATCGTGTTTTCAAAAGCAATGCATTGCATTCATAATTAAAAGACCTAGGAGTTGGACCCTTTTTTGTTTTTTGTTCATAAATTTATAATAATTATATTATTTCTTGAATTATCAATATTATTTGGACCGGAATTAAATTAAATTCACACGTTTTACGAAAAATCAATATTTTAATTCAAATTTATCACATTCAAATGGTCATTTAACTTTCATTCATTGGTAAATAGGCTATTTTCATATTCCGTGCAGTAAAAACGAATTTCACGAACTTCATTAATTTTCATCATCACTAAGGTATTCGTTTGTACTTAGTTATTTTACCGTCCTCATTGAGGGTGGATACAAGGGAGGAGAAATAGGGGCAATCCCCCCCCGTACACAAAAAAAAAGTATCAAATATTGTGTTTGAAATTAATTGTGGTAGCAATTAAGGTAGACAATTTTGTTCATGCAAGTTCAATATTTTCTTTATAATTTAAACAAAGATACATAACTCTATACCGATATTCAATAACACTTTTCGACTTTTTTGTATGGTTTTGTATGGACTTTTTTTAATATGGTTTAGTAGGGAGTTTATTTAAGTATAAGATTTTCATTAGGTTTCACACTCAAAGTTAAAAGTTTTTGCGTTTTAAAACGATAAGACCAATCACCAGTGTTTCTGTTGAGAGTATGACAGATTTCTGTACACAACTAATTTTATGTCGATTAATAATAAGACAATTTCTATTAGTTTATTTTTTTATAAATATATTGCCCCCTCCGTTTAGGACCTCTGTATCCGCCCTTGGTCCACATCCTCCGTTATAAGTAATGTTTATAAAGAAAACTGTAATCTATTATCTAGTAGAAATAATCAATCGAATTCGAACCAATGTTAACGCTTTTGCTCAAATAACGTAGCAATTCATAAAACATGTTCATGTCCATAAAATGTAAATACGACTTGAACTTTAAAGAAACGCAGTGTTGATACTTCCTATACCTATAAGTAATACTGTAGTAGGTAGGTAATTTACCTAGTTAAGTACGTACCTACCAATTAACATTTTAAATATTGGTAGATAGGTGCCTACCTACCAATATAAATAATATATAGGCACCTATCTACCAATATAAATAATTTTTAAGAAAAATGTTAATCGTTCTATTGGTATTTTTGTTGTTATATAATCAGTTATAGTAATCGGTACGATTTAAAAGACAATCCTTTTAAGGGTCGAAAATGTATGAAAGTTACAGTAAATAAAATTGATAATAGGATGTAATGCAAAATATAATAAAACGTTATTATAGGCATTTTTCTAACTGCGATGGTGGTGTAATGGTCAGCATAGTTGCCTTCCAAGCAGTTGATCCGGGTTCGATTCCCGGCCATCGCATGTAATTTTTTGAAAAATTTCAGCCTTAAATACCAATTATTACACTAGCACTATTTCGATAGATTTAATGTTGTCAATAGTTTTTATATTTTACTTTTATTCCTTTCATTGAAATAACATTTTATTTTCAACACGTTTTATAGCATTTTTATAGTAGGAAACATTTTTGTACTTAATATTCTACTTTTTTTTATTTTTTTATTAGCTTTTTGTAAATACTATTATAGCTCGACAATTTATTATCAAAATATATACAAAATTCAATGGTACAATATATAATTATTTAGATGTTAAAGCCAGCTTCCTGTATAAAGGCTTAAAATATTCTACTTATTATGAATTTTGAAATAATAATACTTCTGATACATAAGTATTTGATTAGGTAAGCTTATAATTATTAGGTATATACCTATCAATTATTGAAATCGAGTAAAATTATTTACTGATTTATGCGGAAATGCATAGTCAATATTATTAAACAATTAACAAGGTACAGGGAATATTATATTATCAAGATTACCAAATATCTTCATATTAAATACTTATTTATAAGTAATCATGCAGGGGTGCATCACGGGAGGAGGGGAGGGATAAAAGGAGCAGTTGGTCCAGGCGACAAGAGCGGCAAAATATTTAAAAGGCAAAAAAAAAAATTGATACTATCTTTTTTAGTGTGAAAATTAAATATTTATTATTTTAGTGTTCATTAAATTGTCAGAATATAAATGTATAAAAATGGTATTATAAAATTGTAATTCAGGAACTTACAATAGGATTTTGGGGTTTTATAATGTTTGGAAACTTTTTTTCGTAATACTGTTTTATTTTTAGTATTACATTATCATCGTTAAATATTGCGGCCGTGTTGTCCGCACAAATTATGCAATAAATATTAATATCTGTAATTAATTTTTCAAAAAAGGAAAATTCAACATAGAACTATGATAAACAAAGATAAACTGTATTTTATATAATATAATAATAAGCAGGGCTCGGAAGTTGTAGCACTAAAAATGCTACTTCAATACCAGATCGTTAACACAGAGTTTCATATTCTCAGATGTCATAGTTGGAAAAGATTTACCTGTCAAAAAGTCAAAATCTAAATTCTTTATTTATAATTATTACACTTTTTTTATGAGTAATGAGTATGCCTACACATAACTTTGGTACACGTTTAATTTTAAAATGGTGTAGACAGGTTTATACTCTTGAATACATACCTACTGGTCTATTTTGTATCTCTTATATCTCTTAAGAAAAGTAAATAAAATAAAACAACTCGAAAAATAGTAGATTAATATTTATTTACAAAATAAAATCTATATTCCTTATTTTCATTTTTGAAAAATTGTCAATTATTTAGTCAATAGCAAGGGCGGATACGGAGGGGGCAATATATATATATATATAAACGAATAAAATAAATTAATAGGAATAGTATTATTATTAATCGACATTAAATTAGTTGTCTACAGAAATCTGTCATACTCATGCATTGCAAACGGGAAGTTTTTAAGGGGTTCAGTATAGGCAATTATCGAGACTTCGCGACGATAAAATATTTTTTTCGGCCAGTAATCATAAACAGAAATATTGTCAGTTATAAAATGAATTTCTTATGAATATTTACTTGGTATATTTGACAATTATTTTATATTTGTTGTAATACACTATTTTATTTACCAGATTTTTCAATTTTCATATATTATCTTTTATTATAATAATTTTGTAATCCGCAGCTCCTATGTTATTTAATATTGGATTATTTTACACCTCTTGGACCAATATTTCATCATCAGACGGGCGAAAATGTTACTTTTGACATGGTTCCGTCGTGATATGTCGCGCGTACACTTCTGCAGCAGCAGTGTCGTCGGCCGCGGCGACCAAAAGTTTGCACGTCACCTGCTCTCATAAGGGCAGATGAACTGATGAAATATACCTCATGGTACTCCATGACATTTCTGTGGGATAAGGATACATCTTGTCAAACAGCAAGTTATGTGAGTATAAAATGGTTTATATTTTATGTTATTAGGAATAAGTTAAAGTTTAGTTAGTATTAAAATACTAAAATATAATAATAATACTAATACTAATACTTTAAATATTTTAATAACGTTTAATGTGTAATTTTAACATACAACTCTTAACCAGGACAAACAAATTTAATAAGTAGGTACATTTAAAATCAAAGTTATTTTATTAAATAAGACATACAAAATAAAAACAGACAGATAGTAAAACCTAAATATAATCAACAGTAGGTATTGTTAAAAAATTTTTGGTAATGTTATCACATCTAAATATAATACGACTATTATACGTATTACTAAAACAATTGATATATTCGTATTAATTGATTATTCATATTCGTAATTGATATATACTATTGATTATGTTTAGTTTTTACTATCTGTCTGTTTTTATTTTGTATGTCTTATTTAATAATTTATTAATCATTAATAATTTATTATTATTAATGTTTTAACGTATATAAATATATAATGCCGAATATATTACGGAAATTATTGTTAACTAAAAACTAAAATACTAATTAACCTACTTACTATAAGTTATTTACAAAATATTTACAACTATTTTTATTCAAATATAAAAAAAAATTTACCAGGAAAATGTATGTTCAAGTTTTATTTATTTTGTATTTTATTTTTAATTTACCATTATTTTTACGAATATTCATTTTGCCAGCTAATTTGTTCGTCCTTTTTAAAATAGTCAACCAATTTTTCTCGAATATCTTTTGCAGCTAAATATGATTTACGTGGTGATACATAATCATTTCTCTATGAGCCATTTATTATTTTTCCATTCACAACAGTCCCGTTTGCGAACTACTTTTTATTTTTTCAATCAGCCTGCTGTTTAGGCTTATTGCATACAGCTGTTAGGCCTTCTAAGAACTACAATTATTATAACATGTAAACTGAATAAGTATGGTACTTATCTATTATATAGTATTTATATATATTTTAAATGGAATGTTTATTGAATTTTCAAACTTTAGTTGTAAAATTTAAACATTTAAAATTTAATGTTTTTTTTAAATAACTTGCACAGTTTTACGAATTCGACGAATTCCGTAAAAATATGATCTTTAAACAGTTTAAACGCTTATAAAAACAAAACAAAAATCAAAAATGACTAAAATATATTTTAATCAGATACTGATTGAAGAGGAGACATATATACATTAAATCCCAGTGCCAGAAATCGATGTAAACACACCTTCTCCAAGCTCATCTCTACCACTACAGAGTATTTCACCATTGACTCTACCATCCTCAAAAAAAAAGAAAAAAACCAGCAGATCCTCGATTAGATAGAGCTTTTGAACTTTTAACTGCTGCTTCGAATTTTGTTACAAATTCTGGTATATCGCGAAATATTGGCAATTTTTTGACAAAAAATTGAGAAAATACTCTGCTAGAACACAAAGTGCAATTCTACATGCATGTATGGGTATTTTTATGAATACAGATAATGGAATGTATGAACAGCTTTTGCAGTACGCTTTTGATTATCCTCCACGCTCAACAACTTCAAATATGTACCACGTTTCTAATTTTATATCCCCATACACTATTCCAGATCCAACTCCGGAATCTTTACAAGTTATATCACCTTAAGGCGCAAGTTGACGACGCGCAACGAAAACATTTTGGACATTTCAATATTATATTAAAATTGTTTTTTTTAATTTTATTTATTTTTTTTATATACTTCGAGTAACACACTTTTAAATTAATTAATATTATATTATAATTAATAATATTATTAAAATAACACTTTTCAGATTTCAATGATACAGATATTTATAATAATATATACTCGTAATTATATAAGTAATACATTTTATATGTGTACTTATCTGAATATTTTCTCTCATTGCTTCCACTAAAGCTGCCGAGACTTTTGGTACTATTTGACTTATGGCTTGTTTTGATGTTCTAAAAAGATATTGCAAACTTGAGTAATGATCGCCAGTTGATAAAAAGCATAATGTTATTGACAGTCTTTCTTGAACACCCGCGCAAAACACTTTTTCTTATCAAATTACGAGTGGTGTGGCGTCATCCTAAGCATAACCAAATGTTAATTGGTAGGTACGTACTTAACTAGGTAAATTACCTACCTACTACAGTATTACTTATAGGTATAGGAAGTATCAACACTGCGTTTCTTTAAAGTTCAAGTCGTTCAAAGAGTTTTGTCTTATCATAAATTAATATATTCAAACCACGGCTGTACAGTTTTAATACTATCTACGGCCGTGATTGAAGCAACAAATTTGAAGCCCTCTCAAATACGCTACTGGAAAATATGTAAAATGGCTTGATCGATCAATATTCGATAGTAAATTGTTAAAAAATTGTGTATGATATTATATTGATATGGTTAAAATAACAAACAGTGTGAAATCTCTTTGATCCCTTGTAAAATTGTAATTATTAATATTAATTATTATAATACATAATATTATGTATAGGGTTGCCAGACGTCCCGTATTATACATTTATACGGGAAAGTACCGTATTTCAAAAGTCAGTCCCGTTGTCCCGACATATGCTTCCGGGACGCTATATTGTCCCGTTTTTTAAAATATAACTATTTTCATATAGGTCATAGAAAATATGTAAATAAAATTAAAAATATAATCTTCATCTATCAGTACTAAATATCAATTACGGTTTACGGAGTAAATGTATATCGTATATAATTAGGCATTTATAGAATAATGATGTTTTTGCTATTATGATAAACAATTTGTAAGTATCGAATTAAATTATTCGAATATAAAGTTATTTTTGGTCTTCGTCGTAATAGATCACAGCCCGCATAGAGACGATTACGATCACGACTTCGCGACCGACGATAAGACAATATTATAGCACAATATGTTTATATGTGTATTATTTGTAAATAGATTATGATTTCGGTCTTAGTTTCTCAGTTAGGGCCCGTATTACAATAGTAGTTTAACCTCTTATCGGAGTTTAAACCTTGGTCAAATGAAAAAGACCGTATTACAATCGATTATCAATGGTTTAAACTGAGTTTAAACCACTGATAGCTGAACCACCGATTTCGGCGGTTTAAACTTAGTTCAGAGATTGATCTGCGATTTCATTGGTTGTTCATTAATGTTGATAATGAACTTCGTTATTATGATAAACCACATAATTTTTGATATACTATGATTACTGTTCATTTGCAATTTGCATTTTGTGTTTTTAACTGACTGATCTTTAATGTGATCAAGTATGAAGTAAACAGTATTTTTGGAAAGGCGAAAACGATTAAAAAACTGTTCATCTCCCCACTTCGTGAAATGGTTGGGCCGCTCAAGAAACATCTTTCTCTTTCTAGGAAAAGCTAGAAGTAATGCCAGTTCCATAAAATCTTCATCGTCTGTCATATTATTTTCACTAACAGACATTGCAACTCAAATAATGTACGAATATTAAATAAATCGAAAAATAACATAAACGTTGTTACTAACAACAAAAACAAATAATTTATTAATCAGTCAGTGATAATAAATTATAAGTTATCACGTCCAAACACCACAATCAGCTAGCTTTTCTATTAATTTCACAGTGTCACCAATCGTATTGTAAAAATAACGGTTTAACCGCAGTTTAACAAAACGGACGATTGTAATACCGACAATAAGTTAACCTTGGATTAGTTGATAACCTAGGTTCAGCTGAACTCAGGTTAAACTTCCTATTGTAATACGGGCCCTTAGTCAGTTAACGTTCAGCGTTTCGTGTGTAAATATTTATCTGTGTATATCTTAAAATATATCATACCTACTGTAAAACATAAGTTGAACTAATAATTAAAATAATAACTATGCCTAAAAGAAATTGTGTTTCTTACGAAAGTTTACAAAACGAATTCAAATTTATTACAAAATGTCAAAAGATCGGCCAGGAAGATAAGGTGGAATGTATTGTATGTTGTAACCAACATATCAAAACAGATTGACATAAATTAACTAGTAATGCAAAGAAATCCCAAAACGTAAGCGACTTTTTCAATACAAAATTTTTTAACGAAAATCAAAATAATCTATCCGCCGATGAAGATGTTTTTGCATATCATATATGTAAACATAATCAATAATCATAGTATAAGATCTATGGATTGTATATCTCAGCTTGTTAGGAAATTATTTAACAAAAAGTTTTCTTGTGGCAAAACAAAAACAGCACAAATAATAAAAAATGTTTTTCATCCATATGCAAATGAAATGCTAAAAATTTAACTGTCTAAATGTAATTTTATTAATGTCTCAACAGACGCGTCAAATCTCAAAAAATGGTACCTGTAATGATTCGTTATTTTATTCCAAATGACGGAGTTAAAACTAAAATACTCGAGTTTGACGAGTTGAAGTTGTCAAGTGAAACATCTTTACTACTAACCGATTATATTTCAAAAGTTATATCCCACTGGGGCCACCCGACGTATACGAGTATATTAATTAATTAATATAATATTTCACTGAGAACTGTTCCGAGTTTCATGATTTTTTATTGGGAAATAAAAAACTTTTAAAAAATATACATTCGTCCGAAAAATATTTGCCGAAGGAGTGAAAAACTGTAATACTAAATACCTAAGCATCAACTACGAACATCAGTTAAATCATATTCATATTACACTATATTATAGTTATTAGTTATAGTTTATACTTATAAGTACAAAAAGATATTTATAATTTTTAAAATTGTGATTAAATATCCAAAAAATATTATTTTAGTTAGTTACATTTGTTAGTTAAGGGGGCTGGAGCGTAGCATGTTTTAAGGAGTAATATTTAGGCATTTCATATAGCATTGATATTTGGGTTGTGTCAATGTGTGAGTAATAAACGAACATTAGTGTGTGTAATCCATTATCGTGTTTATCGTGCCATCGCTAATCGACTAAAATACGAATTCTCGGAACTACGATAATAATCAAAATGAACATTTTATTTATAATATGATTATATTAATTTGCACGACCTCGTATGGTATCATTCGTTTTCACGATTCAATAATATAATATGCAACCCATATCAGTCCAATGGCCATAGCTGCCGCGGACTTAAATTTAATAAAAAAAAAAATATATAATATAGTAGGTACTATAACTAAAGTTATATCATAAATAAAAACAAACTATATAATAAATATTGAGACAATAGATATAAATAGAATTTTAGAATTAAACAAGACCCAACAATTTGTGTTAACCAATATTTTATTTGAATTTGTCTTTTATTAATTCTTTTAACAGATATTCCAATATATTATATTTAAAAAAGTGGTTTCTAATTGAGAGTACTCTGTATTCGATAAATTCAACAATGGGTCGTGATCATTCATTACATTTCCATATTCTTCATCGGGTCCGGCAGATAAATTTTTAGTTGATCTATTTATGTATGTTTAATAACGTCATGTGAAGGGACCTCATTGATAACCGATTTTTTTCATTTTTTTATATTGTGAGGTTTTTTCCGCCGCGTAGACAACTTTGATCAAAACTTTTTACACCTGCGCTCACTCATTTGAACATAAATAAATTAAATAAATCTCGATATTACTGGAATCGATAACCACTTGGCACTTGGCGGCTATAGAATACCAAATGTGGTTACTAGTTAGTACCTATAGTTGGAATCAACCAAAAAGTAATATTTTTTTAATGTGGCGCCGTGGCGGCATTTGGTGTATAGTAAATAGTGTAAATAGTTTTGTTTTGTAGTATTATTATTTCATTTCCGTAGTCATTAGCTCTAATTGATTTATAATCGTTCGGAATGAGGGTACTACTGTGGCTATGGCTACTAAGATTCTTAGAAATGTTCTAACGCCCATACGCGCATGCACAAGTCAATGAACACGAAGTAAATACTTTTGCTCCTGCTCTAGGACAGCAATTTTATGCAAACAGTACCAAAAGAGAAATGAAAATTCAGCTTGTTTTCATCGACTTATATTGATTTTGAAAAGATGATTATATTCGTTAGTCTATTTTCTAGGTTTGCTCGGAAGTAGATTTATGATTTTATTTTTAGTTAGTATAATATAATGCATAATAAGTTTACATTTTTCTCAAAATAAACTTATACTTAACTTAGTTGTAGATAGGGATGAAATTAAATATATAAAAATCCACTTCCGAGTAAACTTAGAAAAGAGGAAAGCAAATCGAATTCCGTTTTCAAAATTGAAATCGAGCTACTGGAAGTATGTTTAATTTTCTTTCGCTTATTGGTCTAAATGTATGGAAAAAATATAGTGCTGCAGCCCCCTTAATCAATTATCATTAAGATTTAAGACTTTAAATATTTAAGCATTTTATCAAAAATAGATGTTTATTCATAATAAAAAATATCTTATCTTTGTCCCGTATTTTCGTATTTTATATCTGGCCACCCTAATTATGTAGGTACTTATGATTTCATTATGTACGTCCTGAAGAAGTCGGAACAAAATTACAATAGTTAATAATTTAGCGTTTAGTATTAAGTTCAGTATACATTAAAATAAAATAATATAATAACATTATATATATCTAAATATATCATAATTGGAAATATTTTACAGAATTATGGCTATAGAATATAGATTATGTATATATATATATATATATATTAATTGTCTTATCTACTGACGATATCTCGACAACGCGACTCGACACGATATACTTGGGTAAGTACTGCGTTTATTAATAACAATTTCTCATTTATTAAAATTGTATAATAGGTAGTTACATTATAATCATTATACCGATATTAAATCCTTAGTATTCGGGCATTCGGCAATGTAACATTATTGTTCGCTAGTCGCTTATTGCATTTCATTTTTCACAGTCTGTGTTCATAGATGCAATGTCCTACATACAATGTGTAATGTAATACTTACAATTTTGAACATATTTCATACATTTTATTGAACAATTTTTCATTCCAAAATCCGAAAAATGTTCAGTAATCACGTCGACGGATGTAAACTATGAGTTATCTGCATTCCATATCCGCGATAATACCGTATTTTAATATTGAGTGTTTTGAACTTTCGACTTCAGAAGATATTTTTTCAGACACGTTTTCTTTATGACATTTTATCTCTGAACAACTCTTAACGTCTGTTTCGAGTTTCGTGACCTTCGCGACGACGCGACGGCTCGGCGCCGGTCGCCGAACACGACGCGAAACGGGACCGCGCGGACCGTCCGAGCTTTGTCTGCTATGCGCGTCTCGGGTAGTCTGGTCACGTCCGCGATCGCGAGTGCCGTGGCCTTTTTTTTTTTCCGCGACGAGCGTTTCCGCGTCCCGTTCCCTCGGCAAGCCGGTAGCCGTTCGCGTTTCGGTCACGCGTCCACGCATCGGTCGGCTATAGTTCCGTTGACTTCGCGCGAATCAGCCGTCGAATCGGAGCCGGATCAAGGGTTTGAGTCGCCCTGGAGCGACGTGCGTACTCTTGGTACTACTGATCGAGGCGCCACGAAAAGTAGTTCGTATGTTTTAAGCCAATACTGCTTGAACTTGCCAAAACGGTATGAACACGTGTAACGATCTTATAAGAATACAGTACCGTGTGAGTACATGGTTTTATTAACTTTTCGGTTTTAAACAGGGACAGTCCCAGTTGAAATGATCAACGGCTATAAAAAAAACTGTCCAATTTTTGGCATTCTTCAATTATATATTTATCTTTTTCATTTATTTCTATCGCCTTATTGCAGCATTCATCGTAGCTTATTTAAATTATTTCATCACCCTTTGTAAACAGTTAACAAGATAAGACGATAATCGGCGGCGCTGCATCAAATCGATTTGACAAAACCACAAAAATCGTTTATTTGACACGTTAGAGACGTTTTCACGTTTCCCTGTTCTCTTTCCATATTTATAGCACTATTTTACATAATTGTACGTATACTGTGATTAATACCATTTCAATCATGACGATAAAATATACGCTATAATATAGTCCATATAAGTATGTAGTATATTCAGTGCTATAAAGTTATTATATATTTTAAAAATAAGAAATCACATATATTATTAACTCTGACTAGTGACTAGGTATTTGTTCCTTAAAATGCTAGTATGTCGTATTCATTAACTAAACTACCTATTACTTCTCGACTTAACATTGAGAAAAAAATGTACTGAGTATTAATCATTTGAATATCACAACTTATATGCCGCCCTGGAGCTAAAGCTCCTTCTGCACCTATGTTAATCCGGCTTTGCGTTGAATTCCTGTGTAATGCCATTGTGGTCACCAGGACCGTGTTCAGGGCACGGCAAGAGGGCGTTCGCCAAATTCGTGGGCTAATTCCGAGAGGGGCGCAAATTGTAGGACTAAAAATTACCTAGTCTCTACTGCTAATTAAATGTTTTCGATTTCTTAGAATTGGGCATAAGCAAGAGCTATATACTGGCACGATAAACAAATCCGCGTATGGCTCATCGATGGGCGAAAATCGTTGTTTTGTTACGATAAGTTTAATTATTTGTACGGTTGGATATTGAGTATATTGTTTGGAAAATTAACCGTACAAATAAATAAAACTTATCGTAACAAAACAAAGTTTCATTTACAGAAACACTAAAAATTTCAAAAACATTAACTCAATGAAAATATTATACTACTCAATTGTTAGGTCTCACTTAGAATTTGGCTCTGTGGTTTGGTCACCAAATTATGCTCTCTATATTAATCAGGTAGAAAATGTTCAGTATAAATTTCTAAGATTGATCTGTAATAAATTTAATTTAGCTATTGACCGTGACACTTATCACCTACAGTCTACCAATCTGGGGTTACCTTTATGCGAAATTAGAAGAAAAGTTGCAGACTTATGTTCTTGTTCGATTTACTGAATGGTAACATTGATTCTTCCGAGCTCCTTTCCCTTGTTGGTTTTAACTTTAGTAATCATAGTACGAGGTCACATAATTTATTTATAGTCCCATCTTATTCCACTAACTACAGTTCCGCATCATTCTTTCCCAGAGTACTTGCTTTGGCTAACAGCATTAATAATCAGACTTCTTTTTTATGTCGCGTAATGTTTTTAAACATAATGTTTATGTAGCATTAAGCTCGGATGTTAATTATTTGTAAACTCATAAATTCTCAGTATCATAAATGTTTTAATTATTATTAATTTGTTGTAATTTTATTGTAATATCAGTATCAAAACTGTATTCTTAATTGTCTTTTAATTTGTAAATATTAATTATTAATTATCACTGTACCATTGTTAATCATTCTAAAGGGTATATACCCGTTTATATATACATAAATAAATAAATAAATAAATAAATATTAACAATATTTTATTTCGTATAGAAGTCTTATTATTTCGGTACTTATATTATTATTGATATGGCATTCATGTTATTATTGTATTATTTGGCTACCACGTATTTCTCCCGCCGCGGTAGTGAACATTATCAATCTTGATTTGGTATAAGTAATAATTAGTAATTAGTAGTAAGTATATTTAATATGTAATATTAGGAATCATGCTATTTTATACTTTTATATCCACGATAAAATTAAATATAAAGTATGTTGTATTAGATTATTTGTATATTTATATTATATGTAGATAAACAATTTTCCTGAATATATTCTACCATACCACTGTGGTGAGCTGTTCTTGTCATTTGTCGACTGTCGTCTGATGTCACTTCTTGTTAATGCTTCGACTTTTTCATAATATTATTTTAAAACATAAAATCAAAATGAGAATCGATGAAATGTAAGAGCCCCGTACAGAATGGTTATTATTTAATATAGATGAAACCAAATCAAAAACTAAAAGTCATGGCAATATTAAAATCATAAAAATGTAACAGTGAATAAAATTTGATCTAAAATCGATATTCAAATCAGAAGTCAATATATTATTATTGAAGTCAAATCTGATAAAACTGATATCGATGATTGAAATTAAAATTGAAATCGGAAAATATTTATACTGTATATTATGTAAAAACGTCATCACTAGTGTTCAAAATACATTCTGGTGGACTCGATAAATCCGGACCTCATATTATCACTCCAGCCGACAGAGTTCGGCGTCTTTTCTCTGTTTGTTCATGGATAAAACGGTGCACTCCTAAAAATGTAAACAATCCATGCTTTCCTAACGAAGTGTTATCAACACTCAGGTCAAGATGAAATTTTTTGTACAAAATAATAACTATTTATTATTAATAATATAATGATGGTTCAAATTATTTTTTAAGACAAGAAAATATAAACATTAAATAAATTTCATAAATATTTAGAAAATATTTGTTTTCATAATCATACTTTTTGGAAGAAATAATTATGAACGTACCAAAGAAAAGTTGTTTGAAAATTATTTGTGAAAAATTGAATTGGTCGTTGTTTTTGGATTAGTCAGTATGTACAAACAATGCTGCAAAATGTATTAAAATCAAGATTAGGTAAATGTATGTATAAAAGTTTTATCTAACCAGTGATAAGTAGGTACCCTACAGAATGGGAATCTCCAAAGAGCTCAAAATTGATACTGCTATCACTGCTTATGGACAACCTGAAAACTGGAACAGTATTAGTATCATCTTCTCTCGACATATTTCGCCGACAACAATTTCCAGCATCATGGATCCTAGATACCCTATTTTGTACTATCTGAACAGAAGACAACTGGGTTACGATGGTAATGTACATTTTAAACTCCACTCTACAAGGGTGTTAAATCGAAACTTGATAATCACAATCTATGGTTCAGTATATTATCGTTGTGTTATATACATAAAATATTTTTTTAATTTATTTTTTATTTCTTTTAGATACCCTTGGGTGTACATAACAAATGTCTTATAAAATAATTTTACCCTATTGTGTTAATTTCGATATTAAATTTGTTTCAATAGGAATTCGAAAAAATGTGAAAGAATTGCTTATTGATAAAATGGGCTACAAATTATCAAACACTGCACATGAAATTGATACTTCCGTTGTTTATGCCTGCAAGTTTAGCAGGAATAAAAATAACTTACACATGCTTGGTTATTCAACAGGAGAAGGAATCATTTACCTTCAGCCAACTTTAATTGATCGTGATAACAAATTTGGGCCGATTGCAGGAAGTCAGTACAATACAATGCAATACAATATAAATATAACAGCTTACTAAATCTAAATTTTCAGTTGCTTTAAAGTAAAAAAAAATATTAACATGCATTTTGGTAGAACTATATTGATAACTTTAAATTTGAAAAAAAAAACTTAAAACTAATATTGATTTCTACTGGACAAATAATATGCCTATCATGACTTTATGAAAATATTTTTAGTATATTATTACAAGGGATTTATTGCCCAATAATATCAAAAATGTATATTCTATAGTAAAAATAAAATATTTGATTTATGTTAATAAATATTATGTATTTTCTAAAATAGATGAAGTACATACACATTCTATTTTTAACTTCTCATGGGCAGAACCAGAAATGAAATTAGTGACTGCCTCTGTAGATCGAACATCAAAATTGTTTTCCGTAGGACAAACGGGCAGTCTTACAAGAATAAAAACATTTACATATGATGCAGCAGTTAGAACTGTAATGTTTTGCCCAGGATCTTCTGGTATGTAAATATTAAAAATATATTGATTTATATATTTGCATGTAATGTAGTGTATGTGTAACAATAAATCAGCAAAAATGTAAAAACTATCAATCACTATCACTATCAGTTATTAGTATAGTTTTCAATACCATTTAAGAAAACTAAAGTTGCTTTATTGGTGTGTATAGATGTATTTTGTGGTGGAGCCTATGATGGTTTTATTACAATTTGGGACGCACGTTTAAACAATGATTCAAATGTTTTGGAGTTTGGTTGCAAAATACCTAGTGCACATGGTGGTAAATATAATTTCATTATTCTAGTTTTCATTATTACCTTAGTGTTGTTTAATACATAATTTTTTAGGATCTTATATGATTTTGTCACGGTAACACATTGACTTGAACATATTATATTCAGGCGCGTACAAAATGGGGCCATTATGAATTCAAATACTACAGTTGATATGGTGTAGTAGTGTAGATATAAGTTGACATGGTAATAAATGTATACAACCTTGGATCCTTAAAGTTTTTTTAATGTACGCTCCTGCATAATATATTATGTTTAAATCTTAGGATACTGTCATAGTTATTGAAAATTGAAAATGTTATGTTATTGGACATTATATTATTTTTATTTAATATTAGTAATATCTAGGGCTCGGAACTTTATGCACTAAAAAACAATGAAATATGTGCATACGTATGCATTAAAAAAACTCAAATATGCAGTATAATATGCATTTATTATTTTGTAAAAAAGATATATTTTAAAGTAAAATTATAAAAAAAAATTATTTTTGAATCATAAATATTTTATTTATATTTTTCTTTTGATGATTTGAAGCTGTTATACTGAATCATACATGACAAATATTAAAATCACAATTTTACGTAGAACATAAGCGGTAATTGAGCACGGTAAGCGGACAATAACTCACGAACGCACCGCATTTTACTGACATACACCTCAGTACAACACAATACAATATCATTGGTAAATGGGTATTTTAATTAATTTTATCTAACGAGCTAACTTTAATATAAATATAAAAACCTCGCCGGTCATTATGATTACAAGTTACGGCCTATTCTTATTTTCTTAGTATAAAGTATAAACTTTATAAACGGTACGGGCGAGCGTCACCGATAACAAAAATGACAGCTCTTGGAAAAGGCCTGGTGTGAGGAGACTATTTATTTGTAAATCATTTAATTTAAAATATTAAAGTATTGAAAACTTGCTTATTGATGATTTATAATAAGTTTTTAACATAAAATGCATTTATATACTCAAAATATTTAAATATGCAAAATCATTTTAATTTAGTAAAATATGCAAAAATATGCAACATAAATGTTTGTATTTCAATTGTATGGTCAATGAAACAAATTTGTATCAAATCAGATTTGAAATATGCAGCTTCCTGAGAAAGATGCAAATGCATAAAGTTCCGAGCCCTGGTAATATCTATCAATTTTTCTTGTTTAATACATATTTTTTTACAGCTGTTTATGATAAAAAAAAGAAGAAACCCAAGCCATATGGAATCACTTCTCTGTTATACATAAATGATACATCAATCATATCTAGTTCTTATGATAATAAATATGTTATGACTTATGAGTTAAATATCAGAATAATTTTCTATTTATAATTAAAAAACAAAGAAAATATTAATCAGAGTTATTCTTTTTAGTGAAATTAAGGTATGGGATTTGCGTAAGACCGAATCAAACGTAAATTCATATGGTGTACCTGAGCAAACCATGAAATATTATCATGGAGAGAAAGAGGATAGTAATGACAGGATAATTGGATTTATGGACATGATAACAAATCCTGAATTAACTCGTTTGTATGCGAGTGGTTTGAATAATGTAATTTACTGTTACTCATTGGAGTCTCCAGATAACAGTAAATATATTCACTCACCAATAATTTATAACTAGAAATAGCTTATTTCCTGTATTAGCTAGTATAAAATGAAATTGAACTCTTTTTTTTTTTTTTATTTCGAATCGATACTCTTATAAATATGAGGTTTTGCTCATTGAATATTATTGTTTCATTTTAAAAAAAACAGAAGGGATTTTTTGATCTTATTAAATGACACTTTAAATTTAAAATTTTAATATATGATTAATAAATAATTAATTACATTGTTATGTTTTGTCCAAAATATATAGCTGTATTATTATTAATGAAATGTTAAAGAAATCTTTTTAGTTATTGCATTGTAATGTTAACATTATGATTTATAGATGCAATATGTCAATTCTCTGGTCATTCCAGTACAACTCCAACTTCAAAAATTAGTATAAGTAATGATGGGCGTTACCTATTTAGTGGATGTCCTGATAAATCGGGTGTTATGTGGCACACAGACTATCCATATGTTGAACAACCCTTTTTAAATTTGAGGACTAAAGAGGATGAAATCAAAGAACTAAACGCTTCTGACTGGTGTGCAGATAAAGCATGCATGAAAGTTAGTTTTATTTTATTTTCAGTAATTAGTTAACTATGCGGTTTATAAATTTAACAAAATAATCTTAATGTTATTATGATTCTTTTTTTAATCTTGCATTTTTCAAATTTTATGCTTATGAGATTAATGTTTATTAAAAATATATTTTTATATATAAATAAACATAGTATTTAGTATGTAATTAATTAACTTTACTATTTTGAAGAGACTTATTTAATATTAGGCAATTTTCAAATAAATTTAAATTTTTTTTTTCAATGTTACGGAAATATATTTTAAATGCATAATTTAAAATAATATGAATACTAGTTTGACTGAAAAATTATGGCCATATGTTTCTTTTGTTGTAACATCAATATGAATAAAAGTAATGTGTATATTCTATTTAAATTCAATACTGAAGCTCATATCAAAAATATTAATATTTATTTATATTTTAAGCTGGCAACTTCTGCTGATTCGTGGCCAAACATATGGACAATATGTCCATATATTGATGATGATGACTTAGAAACGGAAACAATAAGAATGGCACCACATCGATTAGTTAAACCAAAAATTAGTATAACCAAAAGTTTAAACTGTATAAATAAACCTTAAAGGATTTAAAATAAAAATATAGAAAAGATCCTGGTAAGCAAACTTAAAAACAAAAATGTTTTAGTGTATCCATATATTTAAATAAACACATTATGTTAAAAGTTTTTCCAATATTGTAAGAGTATTTAAATGTATTTTACTTTTATGTTTTAATTATTCTAAATTGCAGATACATATACAGAAAATTGAAGAAATAACACTTTTTACATTTTTCTGTTGTAAAGTAAGTATAGACTATTTAATAATTTTATAGACCGACTATATAGACCTGCATGGAAAGGATAAGATTCAGGAATTTCTAATATGAAGCATTAAAATTGTATATATTACTGGTATTTACCCATTTAACATTATTAAATATGTGTGTTTTTTTTTAGTCTAGTAATTAAGATATATTTTAAAATTTCCTTATACATATTCAATTACAGTGTATATCTTGTTTCTAAATATTTAGTACAATTAAGTTATATAATAATGTTTATATAAAAATGACTAATTTAATATTGGTTTTTCTTTCTAATAAATATTGGTTAGTATAAGATATGAATAATAATAATAACTAGTATATAGCTTATTACTTTATTAAATATAAGTGTTTTTTTTTTTTTTTAACAAATTAGTCTCGTTAATTAAGGTATATTTTAAAATATTTCTTATACATATTCAATTACAGTGTATATTTTGTTTCTAAATATTTAGTACATTTAAGTAATAAAATTATGTTTATATAAAAATGACTGATTTAATGTTGGTATTTCTTTCTAATAAATATTGGTTAGTATGAGTTATGTATAATAATTATAAATTATAATTATAATTTATAATATTTTATTGTTAGTTATATATTAATTAATTTTATACTTTTTGATTTTAAATAATTACAGAAGATCATAATACTGTATTTTAAGACAAGTTACATTAAGAGCTCAATTATTAATTGTAGATTTTTTTCTACGTTGTACTAATAAAATGTGAAAAAAATATTAACATCTTATATCAATAAACCTTAGACACTGGACAGAACCAAAAAACAATGCTTGACAAATCAATAAATTTAATTCCATGGAATTTTTTATATTTCACTGGTCACTGTGTATTTCACTCGTTCCATATCAACCTATTTATGAATTTTATCATCAATTTAATACATTAGGGAGTAAATATTTAGTTAACAATGTATCAAACTACTGAATACATTTTTTTTTCGGCAACGAGAAGAATTAAAAATGTTTCAAAGATCCTTTTTAATAATATGCATAGAGTTAGTTTTGAAAGATTTTATGTGCGTTATTCCCAGGGGTTGGATCTTGCAGCACTCAGTAAATGGTACTGAAATTCAAGCTATTATATGATCTAAAAAATCTTTTAATAGGCCGATTTATGACCCATTAAATAATTGATAAGATTTTTTATTCTGTTAACATTTAAAAAAAAATGCATATTTATACAATAATTATTGAAGAATCAATAAATGTATACTAATAGAACAAAAATATGACAGTTTCTCTATTTTGGTCAAAAATACTATTTCTACAAGTTATAATTTAGTCTACAAGATTTATGAAAAACGAAAAATAATACAAATTTGTATGCCTTGAAGTAATAATTAATAACTCTATATCTGGGGAGAAATAGCATTAATAACCAATCACTTTATGATCATCTGTTTTTTCATTGTAAGTTCAGCAAACCATCGTAGTTGCATTAGAAGCTGCGTAGAATATTAATATTTTAAATAGTACGAAGAAAAAATTAATCATATTGGATTTTAAAACGTGTACTAAAAATAAATTAATCAAAAGAGTCTTAAAGGCTACTTATGGACAAATTAGATGGTAAAACTCTAGATATACTATTCTTAAATTTTTAAAAGAACTGAGGTAAAATGATGAGCTGGTCACAAATTTAGTAATTAACAACATTCGCCTAAAGGGATAAATAATCTGTGATTGTACTCACTTTTCATCACTGATATGATAAAATATTATGTTTTTATCTTTAATATATTGATAAATATTTTATTTTTTAATTTTTTCACAAAATTGAATAATTTACATATAATATTCTTCATGGTTTTAATCTGTAGTATTATTTTGTTGATAATAGGGGTTTGCGACAGTAATAAGAATATTTACCGAATGATATTGATTGGGTTAAGGATTTTTATGAATTTTTCATATACATTTTTAGTCTTGCACACTTCAATAAACTAATTTCATATACATAGAATCAGATGCTTAACATGAAATGTCTAGTTTATAGTTAACTTAATCTTTACTACATAGTTAACTTTACTAATGTGGTGGCGTCGTGTGTGTCGCCACCAACAAGGTCGAGTATGGAGGTGACCAGTTAATAAAACAAGGTTTTCGTTGTAATACATACAGTTTTTGTTAATATACTCGAATTTACAAAAAGCACGACGACGATACGGTGTCGCGTACGATTACGTGATGTCGTGGACAAACATCAGGTACGAACGATGTTCGGGGAACGGAGGAAAAAGCGGCGTAAAATATATAAAATATCGTCGTGTCGCGAAGTTGAGCGCGAAGAGAAGTCGAAGAGCGTCGAGAGTAGAGAGCAATTCCTGTCAGCCGTCGCGACAGCCATTGCGTCCGTCAGACGACTCGTGGCGTTCGCTCGGAGTGGAGGAACATAGGTGCCGCGGCAGTGCTACCACCTTCACGGTAGTGTTGCCGTGAATGGTGTGGAGGTCCGCAACACTAACATTACGTTGAGAAATCATTTTTAAGATCGATAATCGAAATAAGTGGTGTTGGCAATCAGATATAGTGAATTAAGATGAAACTGCTTTTAGTTAAGTGTATGAGACGAGTACGGGTAAAATGCAGGCTTTCCATAATATTCTAGTTTAAAAGGCGTAATATTCCCGCTAAAAATGCTATAATATAAAAGTTTCAATTTAGCTCGAAAAAATTTTGTTTTAGACATCAAAAACAATGTATTTTAACAACCGGATTGGTTCTTACGTGGTGGAATAACTTAAAAATATGTGGAGTTTGGAATCTGAAAAAAAAACTTGCGTTACAATAATATATTGCAAGGACAAAACATTCAAGAGCGCAACAGCTTTAGGAAACTCAACTGTATATTTATTAAGAGTATATTTTAAATTATTAAAATATTTTGAAACATATCGGTTATGTTCGCATGCATATTTAAACGTTGTTAAGGCCATTTACATCCTAACTACAAATAAAAAATAATAATGCCAAATGAGAATCTGATTAATAATATTATCTTTGCGCCCGGCAACACTGCTTGGTCACCTAGCGCCCGAAATTGGCGTCTTCAAACGGCTGGAGATTAATACTGCTATCACTGCCGCTGGACGAACCCGACATCAGACACATTACCGAACATAATTTTCTCTCGACACGTGACTCCAAACACCGTTGCCGCATCATGGATCCTAGATACCCCATTTTGTACTATCTGAACAGAAGACAACTGGGTTACGATGGTAATGTATATTTTCAACTTCACCCTACACAAGTGTTATATCGAAACCCGCGTTTTGGCAGTGGTTCCTTTTGCTTCTCGCTTTAATTGTAACTTGGCTTTTTTTTTATCACTCCATTAGCTCTGAAACACTTATCTAGTATCGGTTTCTCGAACCGACGATACGCTACAACTTTTATCAACTGAACTCTGCTATTGTTTACGCATGTCGTGGCAAATGTTGCCACAAAAATCATGATCTTCCGTTCATTTGGGCACAAGCCGCATTGAAACATCTTTAAGAATTTCATGGAGCAAAGGTTTGAAAATGTTAAAATAAAGAAAATAATGGTTATTAAACAATTTGAGGTTATTGTATATACGTATCCCGCTGTCATATAGTGATTTATGCATCTAAATTATATATTGATATCTACACGGTAAATAGAGATAATCAAATTCTGTTTTTTTTTAAGACTCATCGAGTTATATATATTTAGTCATCATTGGTATTGTAAATTGAAAACGTTTGTAATAATTCCCTTTTTTAGCCTAAATAATGTCAACAAAATTGCCTTTGTTTAAAGATGCTCCGAAGAAACAGAATTGGATTATCTCCAATAACAAGGGTGTTTGTAAATCCCGGAGGGACATCGAATTTATATTTAATGTAATGATAAAAGATACAAGATAGTCATTTATTTTCGTTAATGTTCCCCTTTAATAATTGATGGACACCCTGAACCACGTATCTCATGAGTAGCGCATCCATCTATAGTTCAGAATATTATCATTAGAGATACGCGTTATAGAAACATGTAGAAAATTTTTTATTTTTTTTTATTTATAGATTGCTTTTATATGCACTTGGATGTTCATCACAAATGTCTTATAAAATTGCTTTAACAAATTGTTTTTATTTCAATATTAAATTTGTTTTAATAGGACTTCGAAAAAATGTTAAAGAATTGCTTATTGATCATTTGGGCTACCAAACACCAGAATATGTACATACATGTTGTGTTGTTAACCAAGTATATGCCTGCAAGTTTAGCAGGAATAATAATAACTTACACTTACTTGGTTGTTCAACAGAAGCAGGAAAAATATTATTTCAGCAAACTGACAACGAGGACAATTACTCGTATGACGATTACCTTGCAGGTCAGTACAATACAATAATAAACAATTTTGTTCATTTAATCTTAGTTTTAAGTTATTTTTCTCATTTTAATGAAATAATGATATTAGCCAGCATTTCAGTATATAACTTTAAACAAATTGAAAAAAAAAATTATATTTACATTGAAAACTGAAGTTCTATTTTAAGATCATTATTGATTTCTTCTGGACAAATAACATGCTTATCAGGCCATTCATAAATTTATGAAAATATATTTAGTGTATTACAAGAAATGTATTGTCCTATAAAATAATGTATTTTCCATGATGAAAAGAATATATTTGATTTATAATTATAAATATTATGTATTTTCTAAAATAGGTCACCCTCATAAGAAACCTATGTATGACTTCGCATGGGCAGAACCAGAAACAAAATTTGTGACTGCTTCTGCAGATCAAACATCAAAACTGTTAGCAATAGAACATCCAAGTATAAGAACTTTTAAATATGATGCAGCAGTTACAAGTGTTATGTTTTGCCCAGGATCTTCTGGTATGTAAATATTAATAATATATATTGATTTCTTTGCATGTAATGTAGTGTATGTGTAACAATAAATCAGCAAAAATGTAAAAATTCACTATCAATTATTAGTATAGTTTTCAATACCATTTAAGTGAACTATAGTTGCTTTATTGGTGTGTGTAGATGTATTTTGTGGAGGAGCCAATGATGGTTCTATAACAGTTTGGGATGCACGTTTAAACAATGATTCAAATGTTTTGGAGTTTGGTTGCAAAATACCTAGTGCACATGGTAAATATAATTTCGTTACTCTAGTATTCAGTATTACCTTAGTGTTGTTTGATACCTAATTATTTAGGATCTAATATGATTTTGTCATAGTATCACATTAACTTGCATATATTATATTCAGGCACGTACAAAATGGGGGGTATTAGGAATTCAAGTACTACAGTTGATATGATGTAGTAATGCAGATATAAATTGACATGGTAATGAATGTATACAACCTTGAATCCTGACAAAATTTTTTTTTGTACGCTCCTACATACTATGTTATGTTTAATTCTTGAGATACAGTCATGGTTGTTGAAGATTGAAAATGTTATGTTATTGGATTTTAGACTTTACATTAATTTTATTGAATATTAGTATCTATCAATTTTTCTTTTTTTACCCACATGACAGCTGTGTTTTACCAAAAAAGGAAGAAACCCAACGCATATGGAATCTCTTGTCTTTTGTACATAAATAATACAACAATCATATCTAGTTCTTCTTATGATAAGTAAATATGTTATGAGTTAAATATCAGAATAATTTTCTATTTATAATTACACCACAGAAAAATATTTAAATGTGTTATTCTTTTTAGTGATATTAAGGTATGGGATTTGCGTAAGACCGAATCTAACGTAAATTCATATTGTGAACCTGAGCAAACCAAGAAATATTATCATGGAGAGACACAGCATGGTAAAATGAATATTGGATTTATGGACATGAAAACAAATCCTGAATTAACTCGTTTGTATGCGAGTGGTTTGAATAATGTAATTTACTGTTACTCATTGGAGTCTCCAGATAACAGTAAATATATTCACTCACCAATAATTTATAACTAGAAATAGCTTATTTCCTGTATTAGCTAGTATAAAATGAAAATGAACAATTTTTTTTTTTTTTATTTCGAATCGATACTCTTATAAATATCAGGTTTTGCTCATTGAATATTATTGTTTCATTTTAAAAAAAACAGAAGGGATTTTTTGATCTTATTAAATGACACTTTAAATTTAAAATTTTAATATATGATTAATAAATAATTAATTACATTATTATGTTTTGTCCAAAATATATAGCTGTATTATTATTAATGAAATGTTTAAAGAAATCTTTTTAGTTATTGCATTGTAATGTTTACATTATGATTTATAGATGCAATATGTCAATTCTCCGGTCATAACAGTGAAATTCCAACATCTAAAATCAGTGTCAGTAATGATGGACGTTATCTATTTAGTGGATGCTCTGATGAATCAGGTGTTATGTGGCATACAGACTATCCATATGTTGAAAAACCCTTTTTAAATTTGACGACTAATGGTGAAGAAATTGATGATTTAAATGTCTCTGACTGGTGTCCAGATAAAGCATGCATGAAAGTTAGTTTTATTTTATTTTCAGTAATAAATTAAGCATGCGGTTTATAAAGTTAACAAAATATTCTTAATGTTCCTATGATTCTTTTTTTTTAATCTTGCATTTTGAAAATTTTATGTTTATGAGATTGATATTTAATCAAAAAATATCTACAGTGTGTAAACGGTTACAACTGCCAAAAAAACAGAATTCAAATAGCAGGTCTCTACGCAAAGATATAGTGTTCTCGAATACCGTTTACACACTGTATATATATTTATATATAAATAAACATAGTATTTAGTATAAATTAATTAATTTTTCTATTTTTAAAGGAATTATTTAATATTTGGCATTTTTCAAAGTAATTTAAATTAATTTTTTCCAATTATACGGAAATATATTTTTAATGTAAAATTTATAACAATATGAATACTCGTTTGACTGAAAAATTATAGCTTTATTTTTCTTTTGTGGTCACATAATTATGAATAAATGTACTATGTATATTTTATTTAAATTCAATACTTAAGCTCTTATCAAAAACTCTTATCTAAAAGATTAATTTATATTTATATTTGAAGTTAGCGACTGCTGCCAATTCATTTCCAAACTTATGGACAATATGTCCATATGTTGATGAAGATGACTTAGAAACGGAAACAATAAGAAAGATACCACATAGATTTAAGATACCGCCAAAAGTTTATACTGTATAAATTAACCTTAAGGATTTAAAATAAAAATATAGAAAAGATACTGGTAAGCAAACTTAAAAACAAAAATGTTTTAGTTTATCCATATGTTGTTTATTTAAATAAACACATTAAATAATACATTAATTACATTTTATGTTTTAATAATTTGAAATTGAAAAAGCAAATGGAGAAAATTAAAGAAATAAATCTTTTTACATCTGTATTAATTACATTCTGTTGAATATCAATTAAATATAACAAGAAGACTATTTAAGAATTATATAGACACACTATATAGACCTACATAGAAAGGATAAGCTTCAGGCATTTCTTATATGAAGCATTAAAATATTATAAATTACTGGTACTTATCTATTTTACTTTATTAAATATAAATGTTTTTTTTTTTTTCTAAAACAAATGAGTCTAGTTAATTAAGATTTTTTTTTTATTATTATATATATTCAATTGATTAATTACATTGTATATATTGATTCTAAACAGTAAGTACATTTAAGTGTTAAAATATGTTTGTATAAAAATGACTGATTTAATATTGGTATTAGTTTTTAATAAATATTGATTTGTATAAGTTATGTACAATTATAATTTTTTATTGTTATATATATGATATAATGTTAAATAATTACAGAAGATCATAATACTGTCTTTTAAGACACATCACATTAAGAGCTTAATTATTGATTGTAGATTTTTTTCTACGTTGTACTAATAAAATGTCAAAAAAATATTTACATATATTATATAAAACCTTTGACACTGGACAGAACCAAAAAACAATGCTGGACAAATCAATTAATTTAACTCTATGGGATTTTTCATATTTCACTCATTCTAATCAACCTATTTATGAATTTTTTCATCACTTTAATACATTAGGGAGTAAATATTTAATAAACAACGTATCAAACTACTGTATACAATTCTTTTTTCGGCATCGAGAAGAATTAAAAATGTTTTAACTAACCTTTTTATGATTATGTATTGTGTTTATTTTTTTTATAGATTTTGTGTCTTCTATTTGTGCCACGAAATGGGCGTTATGAAATTGCTCGAAATTGATATCGCTATCATTGCTAATAATTTGTTTTAGGAGAGTTAAAAATTACTAATCGTTAGGTATTTATTTTCGATTGAAAAATTAATGATTTAGTAATTCCAGTAAACATTTTAAATACTACATATAATTTAGAAAAATTTTAAAAATTTATTGACCGCCATGGGGCTCCTGAAGTTTAGGACCTGCGGTTAATTAGTTCTGCTGCCTTCCCCTCTGATCGGCTCTACATATACGTATATGAACATACAGAACAAAGGTAGAATAATGAACTGGTCTCGGATTTAGTAATAAATTAAAAGAATTCATTTAAAAATTAACATAATTTACCTAAAGGATTTAATAATTAATTCAATCTGTGATTGTACTCACTTTTCATCACTATTTTTTTTTATCTTTATAATATAGAATATTTATTTTATTATTAATTTTTTTTTAACATAATCTGTAATTTACTTATAATATTCTTCATAGTTTTAATCTGCGGTATTATTTTGTTGATGATCGTGGTTTGCAACAGTTATAAGATTATTTACCGAATGATAATGATTGGGTTTAGAATTTATATGACTTTTTAATATTTTTTTTTCAGTCATACACATTGCACACTGCATTAAATTAATTTCATATTTTGATAATAACTAAATACATTTATATTTAGACTACAAATCACTTATATAGTATAAAAACCCATAGGATAAAATTGTTAGTTTCACATTGAAATAAAAAGAAAAAATATGAAATTTCTAGTATATGGTTAACCTTATCTTTGCTACATAGTTATCGTTATTAATTTGGTTATGATAACGCAAGAGATCACTGAAGGGTGATTTGACAAGAAAGAAATAATACTGTGGAGATTTGTAATTACGGACGACAAAGGTTATTATGACAACTCGACGGCAGTACAATATAAACGATGTCGGGTTCGTACGAAAGGCAATGAGGTAAACGTAAAAAAGGCAAAATATGTTTGACTCGTTCGACGGAACGGTTGCGAGACTGAGCAATGGTCACTCGACAGATCCGTTATACATAACCGTCATCGTTCAAACGGTTCTCCGTCGTAGATATTAAAATTCACGGTTGACAGACAACACGGGTATATAATTCGCGGTGGTTTATAAGCAGAATTCACGACATAGATTTCGGACAAATGGTTAGTGGGGCCATTCGCCGTGCCCCACATTACTCCCCCCCTCCCACTCACCGGAAGGCAAAAAGCGGACTCGCTTTTTGGTGGCGTTGTCCGCGTGTGCTGCGTACCTGTGGTCGGCGATCGGGTACTCTCGTTGGATGTATGCTGGTATGAGCCGGTCGCGTTTAATTTTTTTGAAAGTTTTGTCTCGACGTTCGAGTACTGCATGAGGGCCCTCGTACCGTGGTTCTTCTAGTGGCGGCTTGACAGCGTCGACTCGGATGAAAACGTGACCAAATCGACTTTGGGCAGTTGGTTGAAACGTCGGATGTCGTGCGTTGAGGTTTGCCCCGGGAGTATGTCGGAGTCGACCCATGGCATCATGTAGTAGTACGGCTACCAGCTAGGGCGGTCGTGGTTCCGGTTGGGTGGGGTGAAAATACTCGCCTGGGAGTCGCAGAAATGTACCGTAGACTAACTCGGCCGGGGTCTGTCCGACGTCGGCCTACACCGTGTTACGCGATGCGAGTGGGTAACGTCGTTGTACAGTGCGGTGACTCTTGTGCCGTGAGTGCCGATTTTAGCGTTCGATGAAAACGTTCTACCATGCCATTGGCTTGCGGGTGGTACGGAGATGTGCTTGCGTGTATGACGCCAGATGTGGACTAGTGAGCGACTGAAAGAGCTCGTATTCGAACAGTAGGCCTTGATCGGTAGGTATGGTGTCGGGTACGCCGATACGTGTTATCCGCAATTCGTTACTAGCAGTTGCGCGACGGCATACGCAGAAGCGTTGTCTAAGGGCCATGCTTCAGGCCAGCGAGTAAATCTGTCGACGACAGTAAGTAGGCACTTGAAACCTTTGGATGGTGGTTATGGGCCGACCCGGTCGATGTCGATGTACCCGAAACATCGCTAGGGTGGTGCGAAAGGCGTTATTCTGGACGATGTGTGTCCGCGCACCTTGGCACGTTGACATTATTCGCAGCATCGAGTCCTGTGGGCGATTTCCCTATGCATGCCCGGCCAGCAGTACCTCGACTTGATTAGCGATAGTGTGGTCCGAGCTCCGCCATGGGCTTGACCATGTAACGCGACAATGAGCTTTTCCGGTCGAATAGTCAGTGTATAGTACTTCGTCGGGCGAGACGCGAAGATGTAATCGCAGGGAGACTCGCGTGCCGTTGGTGATTATCGCTTGAAGTTGTTGATCGGCTGCTAGGTCGATGGACCCACTGTCGTATGGTGGGCAGCAGTCGTGTATCGGCGATCTCGAGTCTCGACAGTGCGTCAGGTACGATGTTGTCTCTACCCTGGATGTGTTGGACGTCGTTCAGGTATTGAGACAGGAACGAGATCTTTCCAACTTGTCTGTCGATGATTTTCTCGTGTTTTAGCGTAGGTGAGTGGCTTGTGGTCGGTTCGTAGTATCGCCCTTAGATCATGTGTATGAAATGGCGCGTGCCTGTTACGCGTTCTACGTTCGGGTGGCAAACTTTTCCGTCGATGACAAGTCCGAGGAAGACACGGTGTCGGTCACGAAAACGCACTTGGCCGGGTTGATCACGATCCCGTATCGTTGTAAACGATCGAGCACTGTACGAACATGTTTTCCGTGTTCAATTTCATCGGCGGTGTACGCGAAAACGAATTCCGGTCTACGAAGTACGTCGTTGATCACTCGTTGGAATGTTATCGCGGCGTTGCGTAATACGAAACACATGCCGGGTAATTCGAAAAGTCCGAACGGAGTCACTACCACGGTTTTGTGGACGTCTTTTGGATTGATTGGTACCTGGTGGTATGCCCGGACGAGGTCCAATTTCTAAAATATGTTCCTGCCAGCGAGGTTCGCGGTGAATTCGTTGAGGTGCGGCAATTGGTAGCGGTCGGCTTTCGTGACTGCGTTGAGACATCTATAATCTCCGCATGGTCGGAACGTAGCGTCCTTCTTGTCGAATAACAGTAATGGGCTGACTCGACGATGGTCAGCAGATGCATTTTGTCGCATGAAGTCGAGTTCTTGTCGCGCGATCCGGAGTCGGTCGGGCGGTAATTGTCGTGGTCGTGCGAAAATTGCTATAGTCTATTCAACTTAAGAGTATACCGGGCGGCGAACAAAAACTGGTCGTGTCCGCGCATGCTATCCCCCACTATCGGTTTATACTTGCATATTTGTAATATACATAATATTATATACCTTGATTACACGACAGCTGGTAATAAAGATGACATACGATCGTATAACAATCAATAACGAATTGCGGCGATTAAGAACCGACCGACAAACTTTCCAGCCCTATATTATTTAATACTCAAATCATATCTCACTCATCGTTCATTCCAAGTAAATCTAAACAACTCAATTTCAAATCAATTTATGATTAACGCCGGTGTACCCCAAGGCAGTGATCTTTCTCCTCTTTTATACCTAATTTACACTGCATATATACCTTGCACCATCCTCAATACTTTTGCCGACGACACTTGTATCCTAGCCACCGATTCTGATCCCACAATAACAAGCTTCAAACTCCAACACCACCTCAACTTACTTGAAAACTGGTTCACACTATGGAAAATAAAAATTAATACAAACAAATCCAGTCACATTACTTTCTCCCTTTGCCCAAACAATTGTCCACCAGTCAAACTTTGTAACCAATTATTACCCCAAACAAACCAAGTTAAATACTTAGGACTCATTTTTGACAAAAGGTTAACTTGGAAAGATTACATATTTGACAAAAGAAAGAAACTAAACTCCAGATTACATCTACTACGTCCTCTCTTACGATCAAAATTAAACCTCAAACTCAAAATCCTTATTTACAAAATGTTGATCTTTCCTCTATGGTATTATGGTATGCAAATTTGGGGTAACGCCGCCCCAAGTAACATTCAAAAAATACAATCATTCCAGTCCATCTGCCTTCGTACTATTACAAAATCCCCCTGGTATGTAAGTAACAAAACCCTTCACTCTGACCTGAGAATAAATTACGTAAACCAAGTCACTAAAACTGCTTACCAAAAACTGCACAAAAAATTTAGCTCACATAGAAATCCCAACATTAGTTATCTTGCTTCACAACACATCCCTGACAACCCACCACGAAGGCTCAAACGTAAATGGGTAGGAGACCTCCTACATTAATTAATAAAATTACTCAAGTAGGTAGCTCCATTGGGAGCCCTCCTACATCGTGCCATTTTTCATGTTATGTCAATCCTCTTCATCATTATTACTTGTTGTGCTTAATTGTATAATTGTATATTCTCTTATTAAAAATAAATAACAAAAAAAAGAACCGACCGGAAACGATTATCGTCGATCAATTAATCGTGGGGTCGGGCATCGGATTTCGTTTAGTCGTGCATGCGCAAACTGGTATACTCTTAAGTTGAATAGACTATAGTTCGGTCGCGTGAAGTTCGTGCACTACGTCGTGTAGGAACTCGGTCGGGACCGGTGATTCTCGAGTGACATTGAGGAACTCGATCGAGTACGAGTGAATTCCATTTAGTCAGCCCTGAGACAGCGAGAATCGAATTGGCGGCTGGTGTCGTCTTCACGGATTTTTGGTCGGCGAGGTCGACGAGGCGGTTTCGACGTACGTCGATCAACAACCCATAGTAGTGTAAAAAGTCGGCTCCTATGATAGGTCGTGATACGTCGACCATTTGAAAAGTCCAGGTGAATAGGCGTTCGAAACCGAGGTCAAATTGGAGTCGTTTTGGACCATAGGTTTTTATTCGTGTGCCGTTTCGGCCGTCGATTGCGTGTCCGATGTGGTTGACGTGTTGTGGCCAGGCGGAATCACCGATATTTCCGCACCAGAGACGGCGTGCGTCGTGTTGCGTGAACGCCACCGCGGTGTTCAGTTTTCCGATGGTTTGAAGGTGCAGGGCTACGCGTCCGGCCCGTAACGCTGGTGGAAATACACAACCCTCTGTCACCGGTGGTGGTTCGCGGTTGCCAAATTGCGGTTTCGTGCGCGACGATGTCGTGGTCTCGCGTTGAGATGATGTCCGACTCGACCTAGCGTCCGTGGTGAGCGCCACACTGCGTGCTTATGGCGAGCAGGCCGCCTCCGATGGCACGAAAACATGTCTCGGTGTCGAAAGGCGCGTTGGGCGGTAGCGACTTAGAGAGAGGTGGTGGCCTGTGTGGGGAACACGATGGCGGTCCTCACGGTGATCGCTGGAACGACAGCGACTTCGTGCCCGACAGTAGCGTCTCCAACCTCGTCGGCGCGTTCGGCTAGGCCGCATTGGTTCTCAACCTTTTTGTGTTAGCGGTACATTTTTAAACAATACATTTTGACCGCGAAAACTTACAGCAAAATAGTATGTAAAAAATTGTTATGTTTGTTTAAAAACTAAAATATATTTATTTTTATAGGTTATTGTTATGTATATATCCATATTATTATTACATGATTAAAAATATAATGTTATATTTGTTTTAGATTGTTTTTTGTAATTCGACTGATACAAGGACGAATTAATGACTGTAGTGCCACTCTCATTTCTTCTTCTAACCCTAGGAGTGTTTTCTTGGTTTAATTGTTTGTTATCTAGTCACTAGGGTGTCGAGAGGTCCGTGGACTCGCGCGATGTCGGCCCTGACGGCCGGTGGAAGTTTGGTCTTCCAAAACGCTTCCATCTCGGCTTCACCCATGTCGTCGGGGTAGAGGTCCCGCATGTCTCGAAGTAGTTGGGACGGTATGCGATCGCTTATGGCTTCCGATTGCGCGAGGCGTAACCTCGTTGTTTGTGAGGCCGAATGTGTCCTGATTAGCCGATCGCGCACGGCGTCATAGTAAATGTCGAAACCGAGTAGGTCCGAAATGGTACACCCTTGTTCTTCGGTAACGACAGCTAACACGTAATTTAACCACAAGTCAGTCAGGACGCGATTTTCCTGAAAAATTCAACGATTATAAATGTTCCTTAGATTGTGGACTGTATAATTTTTTTTTTTTTTATTTGGTAAGACTAAAGGTTAGGACTCGGACATAGGAAAAACTTCAATAATTAAATTCAACCGTTATGATGGTATTGACTACTATTAAAAAACTATAACAATACAACAATGATACTAATAACAACAGAAAAATAATAGTTAACAACGACACGACAAACGACAATTTGGGTAACGGTGATACGGTCGGTATGTGTTCACGGTCGTAATACACGGCGAGAAGTGGATTGGTCGCTGGTCTCCAATGTTCACGGACCGGTCACAATTAATATAAATACGATAATAATACAAAAATACAAATATGATAATACAATTATGGTGATAATAATATTACAAACAATAATATTTTTAGTTTAGTGTATGAAGAGTCCCGTCAGGGACTTATGCAGGCTTACCGTAATATTTACTGCTTTTAGTTAAGTGTATGAGACGAGTACGGGTAAAATGCAGGCTTACCATAATATTCTAGTTTAAAAGGCGTAATATTCCCGCTAAAAATGCTCTAATATAAAAGTTTCAATTTAGCTCGAAAAAATTTAGTTTTAGAGATCGCAAACAATGTAATTTCAACAACCGGTTTGGAAAATCAACTGTATATTTATTCAGAGTATATTTTAAATTATTAAAATATTTTGAAACATGTCGGTTAGTTAGCATGCATATTTAAACGTTGTTAAGGCCATTTACATTCTAACTACAAATAAAAAATCATAATGCCAAATGAGAATCTGATTAATAATATTATCTTTGCGCCCGGCAACACTGCTTGATCACCTAGCGCCCGAAATTGGCGTCTTGAAACGGCTGGAGATTAATACTGCTATCACTGCCGCTGGACGAACCGACATCAGCCACAGTATCGAACATAATTTTCTCTCGGCACGTGACTTCAAACACCGTTACCGCATCATGGATCCTAGATACCCCATTTTGTACTATCTGAACAGAAGACAACTGGGTTACGATGGTAATGTATATTTTCAACTTCACTCTACACGGGTGTTAAATCGAAACCCGCGTTTTGGCAGTGGTTCCTTTTGCTTTTCGCTTTAATTGTAACTTAACATTTATCTAGTATCGGTTTCTCGAACTGACGATACGCTACAACTTTTATCAACTGAACTCTGCTATTGTTTACGCATGTCGTGGCAAATGTAGCCACAAAAATCATGATCTTCCGTTCATTTGAGCACAAGCCGCATTGAAACATCTTTAAGAATTTCATGGAGCAAAGGTTTGAAAATGTTAAAATAAAGAAAATAATGGTTATTAAACCATTTGAGGTTATTGTATATACGTATCCCGCTGTCATATAGTGATTTATGCATCTAAATTATATATTGATATCTACACGGTACATTGGGATAATCAAATTCTGTTTTTTTTAAGACTCATCGAGTTATATATATTTAGTCATCATTGGTATTGTAAATTGAAAACGTTAATAATATTTCCCTTTTTTAGCCTAAATAATGTCAACAAAATTGCCTTTGTTTAGAGATGCTCCGAAGAAACAGAATTGGATTATCTCCAATAACAAGGGTGTTTGTAAATCCCGGAGGGATCATAAATCCAATTTATATTTAATGTAATGATAAAAGATACAAGATAGAGTAATTTCTTTTCGTTAATGTTCCCCTTTAATAATTGATCGGCACCCTGAAATGCGTATCTCATGAGTAGCGCATCCATCTATTGTTCCGTAAATTATCATTAGAGATACGAGTTATAGAAACATGTAGAATATTTTTTTATTTTTTTTTTTAATTATAGATTGCTTTTATATGCACTTGGATGTTCATCACAAATGTCATATAAAATTGCTTTAACAAATTGTTTTTATTTCAATATTAAATTTGTTTTAATAGGACTTCGAAAAAATGTTAAAGAATTGCTTATTGATCATTTGGGCTACCCAACACAAGAATATGAACATAAATGTGATATTGGCAATGTAAATGCCTGCAAGTTTAGCAGGAATAAAGTTAACTTACACATAATCGGTTGTTCAACAGACGGAGGAAAAATATTGATTCAGCAAGCTGACAACGAGGACAATTACTCATATGAGGCATACACAGCAAGTCAGTACAATACAATTACAAACAATTCTGTTCAGTTAATCTTAATTTTAAGTTATTTTTCTCATTTTAATGAAATAATGATATTAACCAGCATTTCAGTATATAACTTTAAACAAATTGAAAAAAAAAAATTATATTTACATTGAAAACTGAAGTTCTATTTTAAGATCATTATTGATTTCTTCTGGACAAATAACTTGCTATCGGGCCATTCATGACTTTATGAAAATATTTTTAGTGTATTACAAGAAATGTATTGTCTTATACAATAATGTATTTTCCATGATGAAAATAATATATTTGATTTATGATTATAAATATGATGCATTTTCTAAAATAGGTAGACCTCATAAGAAACCTATTTTTGACTTCTCATGGGCAGAACCTGATATGAAAATAGTGACTGCCTCTGGAGATCAAACATCAAAATTGTTATCAGTAGGACAAACATGCGATCTCACATGTTTAAAAACATTTAAATATGGTGCATCAGTTACAACTGTAATGTTTTGCCCAGGATCTTCTGGTATGTAAATATTAAAAATATATATTGATTTCTTTGCATGTAATGAAGTGTATGTGTAACAATAAATCAGCAAAAATGTAAAAATTCACTATCAATTATTAGTATAGTTTTCAATACCATTTAAGTGAACTATAGTTGCTTTATTGGTGTGTGTAGATGTATTTTGTGGAGGAGCCAATGATGGTTCTATAACAGTTTGGGATGCACGTTTAAACAATGATTCAAATGTTTTGGAGTTTGGTTGCAAAATACCTAGTGCACATGGTAAATATAATTTCGTTACTCTAGTATTCAGTATTACCTTAGTGTTGTTTGATACCTAATTATTTAGGATCTAATATGATTTTGTCATAGTATCACATTAACTTGCATATATTATATTCAGGCACGTACAAAATGGGGGGTATTAGGAATTCAAGTACTACAGTTGATATGATGTAGTAATGCAGATATAAGTTGACATGGTAATGAATGTATACAACCTTGAATCTTGACAAAAATTTTTTTTTGTACGCTCCTGCATACTATGTTATGTTTAATTCTTGAGATACAGTCATGGTTGTTGAAGATTGAAAATGTTATGTTGTTGAACTTAAAAATTAATTTTATTGAATATAAGTCTTCATCATTTTTTGTTTTTTTACCCACATGACAGCTGTTTTTTATCAAAAAAGGATGAAACCCAATGTACATGGAATCTCTTCTCTGTTATACATAAATGATACATCAATCATATCTAGTTCTTCTTATGATAAGTAAATATGTTATGACTTATGAGTTAAATATCAGAATAATTTTCTATTTATAATTACAACACAAAAATATATTTAAACGAGTTATTCTTTTTAGTGATATTAAGGTATGGGATTTGCGTAAGACCGAATCTAACGTAAATTCATATGGTGAACCTGAGCAAACCATGAAATATTATCATGGAGAGAAACAGAATGGAAAAGGGAATATTGGATTTATGGACATGAAAACAAATCCTGAATTAACTCGTTTGTATGCGAGTGGTTTGAATAATGTAATTTACTGTTACTCATTGGAGTCTCCAGATAACAGTAAATATATTCACTCACCAATAATTTATAACTAGAAATAGCTTATTTCCTGTATTAGCTAGTATAAAATGAAATTGAACTCTTTTTTTTTTTTTTTATTTCGAATCGATACTCTTATAAATATCAGGTTTTGCTCATTGAATATTATTGTTTCATTTTAAAAAAAACAGAAGGGATTTTTTGATCTTATTAATGACACTTTAAGTTTAAAATTTTAATATATGATTAATAAATAATTAATTACATTATTATGTTTTGTCCAAAATATCTAGCTGTATTATTATTAATGAAATGTTTAAAGAAATCTTTTTAGTTATTGCATTGTAATGTTTACATTATGATTTATAGATGCAATATGTCAATTCTCCGGTCATAACAGTGAAATTCCAACATCTAAAATCAGTATCAGTAATGATGGACGTTATCTATTTAGTGGATGTCCTTATCAATCAGGTGTTATGTGGCACACAGACTATCCATATGTTGAAAAACCCTTTTTAAGTTTGACGACTAATGATGAAAAAATCGATGATTTAATTGTTTCTGATTGGTGTGCAGATAAAGCATGCATGAAAGTTAGTTTTATTTTATTTTCAGTAATTAGTTAACTATGCGGTTTATAAATTTAACAAAATAATCTTTATGTTCCTATGATTCTTTTTTTTTAATTTTGCATTTTGAAAATTTTATGCTTATGAGATTGATGATTAATCAAAAAAATATATATATTTTTATATAAATAAACATAGTATTTAGTATCAATTAATTAATTTTTCTATTTTTAAAGAAATTATTTAATATTTTCAAAGTAATATGGAAATATATTTTAAATGTATAATTTATAACTATATGAATACTAGTTTGACTGAAAAATTATAGCTTTATTTTTCTTTTGTGATCACATAATTATGAATAAATGTATTATGTATATTTTATTTAAATTGCACACTTAAGCTCTTATCGAAAATATTAATTTATATTTTTATTTGAAGTTAGTGACTGCGGCTGATGCATTACCAAACTTATGGAGAATATGTCCATATGTTGATGAAGATGACTTAGAAACGGAAACAATAAGAAAGATACCACATAGATTTAAGATACCGCCAAAAGTTTATACTGTATAAATTAACCTTAAGAATTTAAAATAAAAATATAGAAAAGATACTGGTAAGCAAACTTAAAAACAAAAATGTTTTAGTTTATCCATATGTTGTTTATTTAAATAAACACATTAAATAATACATTAATTACATTTTATGTTTTAATAATTTGAAATTGAAAAAGCAAATGGAGAAAATTAAAGAAATAAATCTTTTTACATCTGTATTAATTACATTCTGTTGAATATCAATTAAATATAACAAGAAGACTATTTAAGAATTATATAGACACACTATATAGACCTACATAGAAAGGATAAGCTTCAGGCATTTCTTATATGAAGCATTAAAATAGTATAAATTACTGGTACTTACCTATTTTACTTTATTAAATATAAATGTTTTTTTTTTTATTTTTTTTTTTTTTGAAACAATGAGTCTAGTTAATTAAGATTTTTTTTTTTATTATTATATATATTCAATTGATTAATTACATTGTATATATTGATTCTAAACAGTAAGTACATTTAAGTGTTTAAATATGTTTGTATAAAAATGGCTGATTTAATATTGGTATTAGTTTTTAATAAATATTGATTTGTATAAGTTATGTACGATTATAATTTTTTATTGTTATATATATGATATAATGTTAAATAATTACAGAAGATCATAATTCTGTCTTTTAAGACACGTTACATTAAGAGCTCAATTATTGATTGTAGATTTTTTTCTACGTTGTACTAATAAAATGTCAAAAAAATATAAACATATTTTATATAAAACCTTTGACACTGGACAGAACCAAAAAACATTGCTGGACAAATCAATTAATTTAAATCCTTGGGATTTTTTATATTTCACTCATTCTAATCAACCTATTTATGAATTTTTTCATCAATTTAATACATTAGGCCATTAGGGAGTAAATATTTAGTAAACAACGTATCAAACTACTGTATACAATTCTTTTTTCGGCATCGAGAAGAGTTAAAAATGTTTTAACTAACCTTTTTATTATTATGTATAGTGTTTATTTTTTTATAGATTTTGTATCTTCTCTTTGTGCCACGAAATGGGCGTTATGAAATTGCTCGAAATTGATATCGCTATCATTGCAAATAATTTGTTTTAGGAGAATTAAAAATTACTAATCGTTAGGTATTTATTTTCTATTGAAAAATTAATGTTTTAGTAATTCAAGTAAACATTTTAAATACTACATATAATTTGGAAAAATTTAAAAAATTTATTGACCACCATGGGGCTCCTGAAGTTTAGGACCTGCGGTTAATTAGTTCTGCTGCCTTCCCCTCTGAACGGCTCTACATATACGTATATGAACATACAAAACAAAGGTAGAATAATGAACTGGTCTCGGATTTAGTTCTGCTACCTTCCCCTCTGAACGGCTCTACATATACATATATGAACATACAGAACAAATGTAGAATAATGAACTGGTCTCGGATTTAGTAATAAATTAAAAGAATTCATTTAAAAATTAACATAATTTACCTAAAGGATTAAATAATCAATTCAATCTGTGATTGTACTGACTTTTTATCACTTTTTTTTTTTATCTTTATAATATAGAATATTTATTTTATTATTAATTTTTTTTTAACATAATCTATAATTTACTTATAATATTCTTCATAGTTTTAATCTGCGGTATTATTTTGTTGATGATCGAGGTTTGCAATAGTTATAAGTCTATTTACCAAATGATATTGATTGGGTCTAGGATTTATATGAATTTTTCATATTTTTTTTTTAGTCATACGCATTGCACACTGCATTAAATTAATTTCATATGACGTGGAGGCTGAGCAGATTTATCATTTTTGTCAGAACTTGAGGTAGATGGTTTTTCAACAGAATTATTTTTATATGGAATATAAGTGCTTATTAAACAATTTCTATTAAAAAAAAAAGCTCTCGGGGGGAAATGTTCCTGACAAAATGTACTAATTATGCAGTTTTCGTTCAATAGAAAATAATATTGTGTTTCCAGCAAGGAAAAACCAAATATTATTGTTTGATAATAATCATAAGTATTATGTCCATATAAATTACAGAAAATATTTTTTGATAGTTATTTGAACGAAAAGAATATAAAAATTATATGGAACTAAAAAGGGATTATATTTGCATTCAGTCATAAGCATTTAAAATATTTACTTACCCGAAAGAACTATCCAAATTTCTGTCCTTTCATCTTTTGGAAACCGATAGAATCTGAGGTTCGGCAACATTCGTTTGGATCTTCTACAATTGAAATGATGGCACTTATTTCCAGACACATTAATTATATTCAATATAAAAATGAATAGGTAAGTAAGTTTAATATTTAAAATGAAAGCGATCATATTCGTAGATCACCATCGTTGTCTCTGTCGGAATGGAACCGGCTATCGGGCATGATAAATGATAAGCAATTATTACAAGGTACGGTATTTTCATTTCCAACAATTATTTCTATTTTTAGAATGGCTAGGACCACGTGCCAACGTGACCTGATGATAAGCTTTTCTTGCACTTCCCTACAATCCCTATCATTCAACCCGGTCCCCTCTGCCTTCAACTACCTACGATACAAGGATCATTGCACCAACATTACATCCGTGCTACAACTAGCGTTCCCTACTTATTGCATCCGACGAGTGCGGTAGCCGAATATTAATATTAATATTAATATTAAATATTACTCTTTCACTACTGGTGTGTCTTGCAAGATCCATTATCTTTCTGATATTATGATATTCTTTTAAATTTTGATAAGGACAAATGGTTTAAATTATCGCAGTGCCCAAATTATATAGTATCGGTAAAATGTAATTTTAGCATGGGCCATCTGTTTATTCTACATCAATGATAATGTTGTACATTGAAGATAATTGCTATGCAGGTGAAAAATTTCTTGGATTTCTTAAATCTGTTGGTTATAAAGCGGAAGTTATGGAAGATGCCTTTTTTAATTTTTTCCTGATCATTCAATAGATTTAAAAACCTGTTAATGTCAGTCGTACGACTATGCGTCTAATATGTCAGGCATATACAATGGACTGCAAGCACGTATAAGGCTACGGTCACAGTGGCACCGATGTCGGTCGGCCGATACTTTTCGTCCGACGTCGGCCGATCTTACAGTTGTTCATTTCGATGCAATGAGTGCAGGTTATAATTTATAAAATGGATGTCCCCTCATTTTTGTGTTTGGAAACAAGTCCTGCTATTAAGTATTTATTATTAAAAAAGCGAAAGTATCACACGAATGACATTTTTAAGGATAGGGAAAAATGTGGAGAATTCCATACATTGTTTCACCGACTATTGGGACAGGAGGAAGATTTTTTCAGTTATATGAGAATGACTAAATCAATTTTTTATTATATATTGGAAAATATAAGAGAAAAAATCCAAAAGCAGTCAAACTTCCGAAGAGAGGCTAATGGTAACTAATGGTAATTAATTTCTCGCAGTCCATGATGAAAATATAATATTTTAAAATAATATTTGTGTTTGAACTGATTTACGTCGACTGATTGGCCGATATAAACAAACGAAATTGAATTTCGTCCGATGGATAACCGACGTCGGCGTAATCGGCCGATACGGTCGGAGGCACTGAGACCACTTGTATTATATTTACTTTACTTAAAATAATCGGGCGAGTTTCACCGACGTCGGTCGTCGGTCGAATCGGCCGACGTCGGTGCCACTGTGACCACAGCCTAAGTCGTACACCAGAAGAAGCATTGATGTACCTACGTATAATGATAATGTACATTGATCAGAACAAGTATCTTGTGCTACACATTCGCTAAACTTAGTAGGGGAAAATGCTGCTGAAGCTACTAGTGAGGGGACACGTTTTTTTTACAACACGCAAATTATATATAACTTATTTTCTGGTTCAGCAAGTCGTTGGGAAATTTTAGAAAAATGTCTTGATAAAATTCTCGATTCATTATCATTAAAAAATATTTGTAAAACGAGGTGGTCACTGGTGTTCGAGATATGTTTGTAAATCCCTTAATGAACTATACAAAGAAATACTACAGTAGTTTTAGAATATTTTTAGATAAAAATCAAAGAACAGCCATATGCCATGAAGCACGATCAATTTACAAGTCACAAAGAGACATAATTTGTGTTGGACCATAGCATAACTTTGGCGCCAATAAATATTTCAAGTGCACGGGGGAGTGTGCCTTTCTCATTGAGATCGGTAGAAGTGATAGTCTCCAAACCTCCTTCAGGTCGACGTCAATCAACTCGTCCAGGGCAAGGATTTTATAGATCCTTGTATCGTTGTTCCGGTATTGGTCAAGTAAAGCATTATTATGAGCTGTGACAATGGTGTTTATTGGATAGATACAAAGTGCTCTAACTAACTAACGCATATTCACTAGCGGTATCATTTGAGACCCTTCTCAATGGTACAGCAAAATTATGACAAGGTGATTTGAAAACTCTATATTGAAATAATTTAGAGCTAAGAAAAGGACTTCTAAGTCACAAAAGATCATTTTGAGTGTCCAAATATTTTTGATTCAAAAGCAGAAATAACATTGAACACTGATTTATAACTAACTGCGTTGGTGGTGTAATGGTCAGCATAGTTGCCTTCCAAGCAGTTGATCCGGGTTCGATTCCCGGCCATCGCATGAACATTTTTGATACTGACAAATATTTTTAAAATTATTATAATTTATCATTATCGACCAAACAAAATAGATTGTTTATCAACATGAACAGATTACATTTAAGTTTTTAACCCACTGTAATTTAAACGTTGTCTTTATTTTAAGTAGGTACTACCACATATTAATGAAAATGGGAGACGGTAACTGCATTCAATACTAACCAATGCAATTTACTGTTGACATTATGATATAACAATAGGGGAAAGAAAAATTATACACCTAACGCGTCAAGTTTAGTTAATTATTTATATTATATAATTGTATGCAAGAGTTGACATAGAAGTCAATTTGTTAAATTAATAAACATAGCCAAGTGTTTATTAGTACATGTCATGAGATAAAAAAAAACCTACCGAATATTTTTTGTTCAAAGTAAATTCTTGAGTGTTTTTTTTTCTTATTCAGACAACGTTATTATTATATTATTTATTTTTTTATAATAATAATCAATTTTTCGAAATAATACTAAAAGTATTACATATTTTAGATGTGCTGGAGAAGTAGTTATTATATTGATTTAATAGTATACTGCATGTTCACCAATTTAGGGAACACTGCATTTCACAGTCGGATTATATTGGAATAAATCTATTTTACAATCTAGAATATAAATACATATTTATAAGAACATTTCGGTATGGGCATACATAGTACAACATGATTTTTTTTTAAATAGCAATACCTAATTTGAATACCATATTCGGATAGACCTATTTTTTTAGATGTAATTTTGATGTATCAAATATGGTTCTAAATTCAAAATTAATTCAAGAATAGTCATTTAATTTTAATAAATAATATATTTTACAATTTATTGAAGTGTAAATAACTTTAATAATTCATTAATATTGGTTACTTTTGGCTATTTGAATATTTTTTTAATACATGATATAAAAAAAGAGTAGGTACATAATATGGATATAAAATTATTTTTTAAAATTTAAATAGCTCTTACTCAGTAAATTTTAAATTTAGAACCATAGTTGATAAATTAAAATTACTTTTAAAAAATATGACTATCTGAATATGGTATTAAAAATGCGCATGTTGTTCTGTACACACCAAAATGATAAAATGATTTAAGTGTTCCTATAATTGTGTACTTATATATCACTAGTTGGTGATACATATTTTGAATTATTCCAATGTAAATTGACCAAGAAATTCAGTGTTCCCAAAATTGGTGAACACTGGGTATATGAAATTACATCTCCAATTATTATAACATTTTTTTAATTTTAGTAACATTTTCTTACATTTTTTAAGTGCCAATGAGAACATGGTTATTGACAATTTATTAAGTTATTTGCTAATGAAACAAATACAATAAAAATAATTTATTATATTATATTCGATCATAAATTATTTCAAAACAAATTAACTATTAAAGCATGCTATAATTTTCAATAGCGTATTGTGTTCATAATAAGAACATTTTTGAATTGATACATATTACAAGTTCCAAATAAAATTTACATCAATAATAAATACAGTACAATCTCGGTAATCTGGCCGTTTGGTAATCCGAAGCATCCAGTAATCCGGCTATTTTAACCTATACGTACCGATATATATCCATATATTTATATATAAAATTACTATCGTTGACGTTAAAATATTAGATAAAACTAGGTAATTACTGATTAAATACGTATGAACCTATTAGATATTTTATTATTATTCAGTTAACTTAAACGACTACAAGAAAAAGTATTAAAAGTATCATTTCAAACTAAAAAACAAAAAAAATTAATAATTTTTTTAAACCTGTCTAATTAAAATATTAATTAAATATAGCCATGTACGTATTATTTATATTCTATAATAATAATAATAATACATAGTGTAATTCATTTTTTTTATACATATGTAACAGTAAAAATGTAAAATTCAATAAGTAAAAATGCGTTTTTATGTGAATCCCCGTTAATCCGCCGTTTTCGTTAATCCGGCAGTAGCGTGGTCTGATATGTGTTGGATTACCGAGATTGTACTGTATTGGTAATATTAATAGCATAACTAGGAGGATTTGTTTTAAGATCATACCTTTATATTAATTTAAGATACACTGTTAACCATAAACAAAATAAATCTTGATAATTGTATAATCAATATAGATGAGTGAAAGTTAAATAAATTATTGTTAAATTTTAAGAATTCAGAATACAGAACAGATTATTTAATATCGTATTTAAAATCTGTCCATGTCATCTTATGTTGCGAGTTAAATTTGATTCGCTCAAAATGTATTACACCCACTAAATGTGAATCGGGAAGTTTTCAACCTTGCTGTTCATGTAGAATTTTACCACCTAATGAATATTTTTTGATACTCCAGTAGAATGGATGTATCATAATTATTCATAGCCATAGGCTAGGTGTGTTAATGCTATACTGGACTGAATAGATATAATTTCTAAGGGGAATTTGGGTCAGGTCGATTTGTGTTGAAACACTCCCGGCCAGAGAACGTCTTGATAGAATTACTGGAAGTAAATAAATTTAAGCTACACCAAATAATTAAAAATAAAATCAATATTTAAATTCATATTTAATGTTTCAATATTTAGTACATGGTGAACATTCATCAGTTAATCACATAATTATAAAAAACATGAAGACCAATGACTACTTTTATTGGTAAAAGTTTTTGAATGCATGCAATTGTTTATACAACCTCAGATACTGCACTTTCCTATAGAAAGCATTAACAAGGACAACAAAAAACATTAGATACTTAAAAATGCAAGCTTGTAATTTTATTCACCAAAAATTTGAATGTAAAACAGAATATAATTGAAAATAATAAAATATCATTAGATTTTTAACCCCTATGGTCTATTAAGTAAAACTGTACTATGTTCATAATTGTAATTGAAGGAAAGAGAATATTTTCATAATAGACACGCTTACAAAAAAAAATATTTTTCAGAAATTTTTAATTTTTAATCTGCACAACCTAAAAACAATTCACTTTTTGAATAACGATTTGGGGCTTTGGAAAATCTTTCGAGACTTCAACACTGTCCAATAATGCCTATGGAGGTACCAGACAACCAAATTGAGTACTCCCAAGAGGGTAAAAGCCTAGGAGAAATAAAAAATTAATTCAAATATTAGAAATGTATAAAACTAAATATTACATACTTTCATAGCAAATAATTTTCTAGTATCGTGTTCTGGTTCTGCACACCATTTTAAGAATGTAATAACATCCTTAGCACACTGGCTTTTAGTAGCAGGAGTTCCATCTCCATATTCAATAATCTAAATTTATAATTTTGTGATAAACTTATTTTCATTATTTTTTTTTTAATTGAAACTTAGTATAAAGTGACCAAAGAAAACAATAAGTTTACAATGTTTACATATACTCAATCATATTTACAAAAAATTGTATCATTATAATCATTACCTCATCGTACAAGGCTTCGGCCATACCAATTGCACCACCAGCAAAATAAGGATTAAAATGTTGTTCTGGTGCAAGTACTACACCTTCGGGTGGATCCATATATCCAGTTAATAAAGAGAAAATATAATTCTAAAAATAAATGTTAAATATCAGATTAAAACAAATTTCCAACAAAAAATTATGTACATTTCCATGTAATTAAAATGTTTCTACTAAAATATTACAGATAAAATAAAATGCAACAACTTTACCTCTCCGTCTATTCTAGCTTGGGTAATGTAAGTCAAATCTGGTGGATAAGCTCCATTATTTGCATAACGAGCCGCTTCTTCGTTTGGATATGGTTTCGGTACTAAATCTGATAATTTTCCAGGTCTTTTAAACATAGCTCCTGTTTCATCAGGTCCATCTTCAACCTACATATTCAATGTAAAATATGAAGAGAAAACAAAAAAAATTAAAATAAATGTATACACATCATACCAATTGTTCGGCAGCTTCAGCTTTGGCTTCATTCTCAGTCAAGCACACACCGACTAGTTCTCGGTATGCCAAGTACTCAACACTGTGACACGCTGAACAAACATTTTTGTATACTTCCCAACCGCGACGAACGCTACGAAAAAACTTTATTTATTCATATTGTTTGGCACAACTGTGCAACTGTTTTTACCTGGCATGGTCTAAAGTATCGAACCATCCATTATGATTCCATTTCTGTTTGGCCGAGTGAGCTGCATCGTTTGATGCGTGAATTGACTGTTCAAGTGCATAAATTATGGAACTCCCACCACCAGCTAACACGCCAAAACTGGTCAAAAACTATAAAATAAATTTAGTTAAGTCATATAATGAAATAATACATTTTATATTATTTATTTGTTCAACAGATTAAATAAAAATCAACAATTAGAACAGAGTACATCTAGGTACTACAATAATTAATATTAATAACCTATTTATTCACTAAGAATAAATACATTACATATAAACATGGCAGCTTAATGATATACAATAAGAATTACTAAAATATGGTATAGTATAAAATTCTGATAAAAATGAAAAACACAAGTCATTCAAATTGTTAAATTTAATTTAAAAGGAAATTTTTAAACAACACTTCAAGATAGGAGTTAATTCAACCCAAAAAAATTATATTTATGTATTAACAATATATTATAGTATTAATATGAAGTCAACACTCTTGAACACATTTCTTTCCAAAACTACCATATCTCCTTAATAATGCAAACGTCCATAAACTTTGTTACATAGTTGTAAACATCTCTATATTTCTAAATAACCTCTTATCATCTAAGTTATATTTTTATTTTTATTATTACTTTTACCACCTTAATAATGAACTGTATTATGTAATCATTAATATTTTTTTGTAATTTTTAAGCCGAAATGCTTATTGTTAAGGCTCATTCAAATAAAAAGTATTGCTTATTCATTTTTATTCAATTTTAAGAATATTTAATAAACGACAATAACCCATGTATAACAATAGCATTATTTAATAAGTCTCATGTTCTTAATACAAATTTAATTAAACTAATTTATAACGATAAAATAATAAAACAAACAATTGATAGTAAAATATTCAATGAATGAGACCAAAAGTCAGTAAATAGAATAACTATTAAAATGTGGATAGTACAAATTTTAAGTGTCTACACGCTATATGCATTCTTCAGAATTTTACAACGTTGGTTGAATTTAAACGAAACAATTGGTAATGGAAAAACATCAATTAAAATTGGACTATTTGTTGAAGAGGAAAAACGTGCAGCACACGGGGTGATCGACACACGTTATTGGCTGCATACTTCTCTGTTGACGTTCTGGTAACAATGGCGTTATGACGATTACACGAGTCTCTAAGTGACATGATCAGCGGGGAGAAATTGAAGACAACGAATGTAGGAGGATCGACGCCCGGCAACCGTAAGCTGATGAGCACTCCTCTGACGACTATCCGATAACCGTGGCGAGCGTCGTGACATCAAGGGCGCTTACGGTTCAAATGTACACGGTCCGCGGCGAGATGATCGATGATAACAAAATACCGTTTCGTCGAGGTAAATCTATCAAAAATCCGCAGGGACACGACGACGTCATCGGTTCGACCATCCCCGGGCGCGCCTGCGGCCGATAGGGCCGCGTGAATTCGTCAGTCATCTTGGCGCAGCGGTTGCACGAAATGCGCGCGGTATACTTACAAACTTGTGGTTCTTCGTCCATCTGGATGCGGCCTGAAAGAATTTCATTTCGACGGCGTTGGGAAGTTTGACGATAGAATAAATCGGCTGTCCGGCCTAGGAAATGGACGGATGGTACAAATGGTACAATCGCCCGTGATAAGCCCGTCGATGATACTACGGGTGTCGGTGCTATCGCTGGGAGCGAGCGGTGTGACCAACCGTAGCGATGAGCCAGTCGGCATACACGAGGTTGTTATCGTGATGTCCTTTGGGGCTTTGTCGTCGGATGTCGGGAAATAAGAAAAGCGCGAGACGAATGCCGAACGGGTACGGTGGCGCCGGAAATCAGAACGCCGTTGGAATTGTGTGAAATAATAGTATAAACAATATTTATTCGCCGCCGCGCCGGTCCGCGGGGTTCGGCGAAAAAAAGAAAACGCCGTGCTCGAGGTGATGCGACGACGCGCAGCGACCTGAGCTTTGCGACAATACTCAGTGATAACGGCGCGTCAGATCTCCGATCCGACAAGAAGTCCCACCCCGACTGTCGAGCAGGAGTTACGACTCGAGTTATTAATTTCGCAGTTGTTAGTGATGACAATGGTGTGCTGGTGAGTGCATCATTGTCGTGAACTGGAATTTTTGGTTATTTCAAAGAACTGTAATTTTTGTTAAATCACCGAGAATTGTTTTCTAGTTAACTCGCTTGTTTCTTCTTTAATGATCATTGAATGAATTTTACCTAGATCATTAATTATACTTTTGAATGAAACAAGTAAACTAGGAATATCTTTCCGTAGAAGTATAAGTAAATATATGCCTCTATAATTGACATTTTACTTTTGGTCTCACATAGCTAATTTCTCTCAATACATGTTAATAGAAACTCTCTGCATTAGTCCGACTGCATGAACGACAAATTCATTCAATTAATGTGGGAGTTCAGTTGATTAAATTGAATTATTGGTTTCTGGACGTTTTAATTTTATTTAAAACATTCAAAGCCATGGAGTAAGTCATTATATTTTATTAAAAACTTGCTGCTTGCTTTTTGCTTCACAATATCCACTTGCTGGTGAAACCCAAATTCATTGTGTAATATACATTCATATTGCTGAGTAAAATGTTAACAAACTGATGAACGTTGCTTTGATTTAATAATAATAACGAAATTCAAGTATGATAGAATATTTATAAATTGTGTTATAAATATATTGTTTTAATATATTCATGCTGTCTTGGTCTGGAACCAATGCTTCATATAAAGTATAGACTATCATAGGATTCCAATGCTTGTTCTCAGGTCAATGTAGTTGAAAAAATGACATATCAAGTGCTTGACCAAAATTGTATTATTATCTGTAGTATATTTACTATCTGTACTTTTAAAAATAATCACCTAAGCTTTTAATTTTAATTCCTTTTTAGTCCGTTTACAACATTTGATTATTTTTATATTTTGTCGTTATCGAATAACTCTTTTTTTTTAGTTTTATTTAAATTTATCATTTAATTAGTAAAGTTCAATTTGATTTACCTTGTTAAATATGACCTATTAATATGAGTTATGAGTCATAGGTTCTTAAGACATTTTTTTGAACAGCTGTTTTATGAACACATCTAATAATTTACCAATTATCTTAACACATTTTTTTTTTTTTGGTATTATGTAAGCTGAACCTAAAATATACAACGCCCATTACTTTTAACTATTTCAATAAAAAGTATTTTTGATGTTTTACCCACAGATAAAATATGTAAATTAATATTTACAAAATATAAAAATAATTATGTGTTGTGCACAGACTAAAAATGAATTAAAATTAAAAGTTTAGGTGATAAGTTTTGTAAGAATAATTAGTAAATATATTATAATAACAACATTACGGTTAAAAACTTTTATGTTATCGTTGCAACTACACTGACATGAGAGTAAATGTCGGGATACCGTGATGATGGTGTATAATATAATATATGAAGCACTTTAAACCACATTTATTCATGAATATTATATCAAAATAGTTTGTGTAATTCTTAGCTAAATTGTTATCATATTTAAATAACATATAAAATATACTTTTCGAAAAGTTAAAAATAAAAATACATCTCAGATATAATATTAACACTTCAAAAACTATACTTTTTAATTTGGTATAAGTTAGGTCATGGTTAATTTTATAGCAACTCATAATATTAAGTTGTAATTTATGGAACATTTTATAATATTTATATTTAAAATTAGAGAAGTTTTAGTTTTTTGTAGCTTTATTATTATTATTATCATCATATATTATTATTATTATTATTATTATAACATAAAATTATTTTCCTATTTTTCCAAATGCAAACAAAAATCATGTCAATATTATCTTATTTTTATTTTTAACCTTTTTTCAATATGATAAATCTTGAGCAAGAACTACATAAACTAATTTGGCATTCGCTATAATATTTACAAACTGTGTTCTTAATATATTTTTGCAGTCTTGGTCTGGACTCAGTGCTTAATAAATACTGTCATAGTATTCTGATACTTCCTCTCATGTCAATGTAGTTGCAACAATGACTAATATGTGCTTTAATCAAATTGTTATTATGTACTTACTAATTTTAGGTACTTATAAAAGTAATCACCAATACTTTTTATTTAAATTAATTATTAGTCTGCCTAACATTTAAAAATTTTTCTTGTTTTTATTTAATATTTACTAGGAATAAAATAATTCTATCTATAATATTTTTAATTTTTTTATTGATCATAATTAAAATTGACAACTAAGGATATTAGTTATGATTAGTAAATGATTACTTATTTAATTTTTCCCACATTTTTGCATTGGTTATTTAAAATGTATAAAAATAATTTAAAATCAACAAATCATGTATAATTTTATTGAAATAAATAATATTGTTTTAGATCCATATCTTATAAAATAGGTATGGATAGAAGTAATAACTATATTTTAAATGTAACATATTATTTATCATTCATTAGAAATTTATAAAATGTTAATTCTGTATTTTCCTTACTATTGTTATTAACTGCTCTTTTGTGAAGATACTATTAAACATTAGATGAAAATGATACAAGAATGAATACAAGTAATAAGAAAAGACATTAAATTATAGTCTGGAACAAGTGAAGATTTTACCAATACCCATTCCATACTTAATCTTAAAAAGACAGCCCACTAACAATTTTTTTATTGTTGCCTTGTTATTTTAAATGAATACATTAATTACTAACAATACATATATCTAATACAATTTATTCAAGTCCTTTTTTATTAAAGTAATCAAATAAATATATATTATATATATGGCAATGACATACATACATTCATACTTATTCATACTTATATAAGTCTTTTTTCCAGTAATGTATATTTTATTTTAATTTCATCATAATTCATAATACAATTATTAACTTATATAGAGTTTACTAAAATCTAATAATTTTTTTGCATATACATTTTTTTACACACTTTAATATTTTTAAATCAATGTTATATTTTATTATTTTGAATATATATATATATATATATATATATATATATATATATATATATATATATATATATATATATATAGCATTTATGGATAACAGAACAAATTAAAATTATTTTCATATAATATACTTTTTTATGATTTTATGAAATACTTTGGGCAATCACTACAATTTATAGCAACCATGTTTTTGACATAAGCAAATCATTGAAACCAGTATATTTTATATTTACCTGAATGCAACAGGAGAATATTTTTGGGAGAGCTAAAATTCTTATATACTAAAGTAAACCTTGTGCCCTATGCCATCACACTCCCGATATACCAATTAAATTATTTCAATAACAGTTCAATACTAAACAATATAAATTTCAATAATCATTTTTATTTTTTACACTTTTTTAAAATAAATTAATTTTCCGATTAGTTAATGCAAACTTGTTAAGAATTGTCTGTATTTATTAAATTAATTAGGTCACTTTCAATGCTTATCAGACAGATTTGAAAAAACGATTTTGTCCCATACTTGTTTTTAGCCAATTGTTATCTTTCTTGAGGCCGAAAATGACAACTCACATATTGCAGAAACATATAATCCTTATCCTTATTTATATAAAAAAACAGGATTATTTTATGTTCCAATTTTCTGACAACTCTGTTGAACTTTTTTTACAGCCTAGTTCCAAATACTCTGAGTGTCATCACATCTCCTGATTTTTCATTTTTATGTTTTGTGTGGGAGGGGGTGTATTGTATTTAAACGACGGGTTTTCAGCGAGGCATTTGAACTTTTATACTTTTTTTTTACACAGAATTGTGCCAAATATTTCCCTGTGTATCCCCACATCATCAGTTTTTTATTTTTGGTTTGATATGAGGAGGAGAGGATTTTTTACATATTGCAAGCCATATGGTTATCTAGGAAATATTTTCTTTTGCTTAAAAATGTTGATCTTAATAATTATCCGATTGAGGTAAATAAAAATAAATATCATTATTATATACGATGATTGTGTGTTTTTTCAACCTTATTTGTTTTTTAATTTGAAATAGTAATGCTGATATATTTTATAACTGCCTATAGATGATATAAATTAAAATGTTTAACTGAATAATTTTGTTATTTTATTTATACTACCTACGTATACATTTTTAGATTCGACTAAAACTCTGCATAAACAAATCTGAGAGTCCTAATTTGTATATTGGAACTATTTGGGTAATTTGGACCACCTAGGTGTTACTAGATCATTTATAATTTCAAAATTAATATCCCATAATTCGTACGGGACTTGTGCTGATATATATTTTATATTTTAGTATTTGGAAGCAATGATGAATTTTCTGACTTCTTAATATATTTTCATATTTATTAAGTACCTAAAATACTTATATAATATAATACAATATTGTTGGTATTTTATGTAAATTAATAATTGGTTAATATAAATTAAAATTTCAGAGAAGAAAATTTATTTAATGACTTGAACGGTAACACTGCTTGTATTGTCAATTTTATTAAATACCTTGTGAAGTAGTTGAATTATCATACTTCGTAATTCATATATATTGATAAGTTTCTAATTTTACAGTGTTTTCCATTATACATATTTCACGCATTAGTGATGACTGATGAGTTTTAAAAGTATTAACCACAATCATAACGGGTATCAGTTTTATTATCTGTACGGTCTTGATTCCTTTAATTTGAAAAACGTGTTTAGTGTATATTTCTTGTCACTACATTTCTTATTATCATTGTTATCTATCGAAGAATACAAAAACATTGATCATACGATATCCAGAAATCGAAGAATTCAAAAACATTGATCATACGATATCCAGAAATCGAAGAATACAAAAACATTGATCATACGATATCCAGAAATTAGTATTTATCGATATCACCATGTCGTTATTATCTTTAAATTCGATTGTTCAGAGACTGTGTACTGGTCGATATTAATACCACGAAAGCGTGATAGAACTGTTTTCTCTTTTATTTATTAATTTTTTATTTTAATTTATTTTTTCAATTGTGTACTATTGTTGCCATTTATTTGATGTAACTGAAAGTCCCATTTTTTGTTCAATGGTCATCCAAAATAAGGATTTTAGTTTTTAAGTAATATGTGAGTGTGTTTAATAATTTTATTTATTTTTGAAATTAAAGGTCAAAAAAGGATTTATTATAATATATTTTATAGTATTTATTGATATTACCATGTCGTTATTATCTTTAAAATTTGATTGTTGAGAGCCTGGTGACTGTTGGTTATTAATACCATGAAGGCATTATAGAGATGTTTTCTTTTTTATTTATTAATTTTTTATTTTAATTAATTTTTTCAATTATGTACTATTGCTGCCATTTATTTGATGTAACTAAATGTCCCATTTTTTGTTGCCATTTAATTGATGTAACTGAAAGTCCCATTTTTTGTTCAACGGTCATCTAAAACGAGAATTACAGTTCTTAATTAATATGTTAGTATGTTTAATAATTTGATTTATTTTTGAAATAAAAAGTAAAAAAATAATTTTTTGTAAATTACTTTTTTAGTTCTTTTTTTTTGGACGAATAAGTAATTAATAACTTTATTGACTCATTGTTTAAAATATACTAATAGGGATTTAAAATTTTAATTTTTCTATTGAAATTTAAACAATTAATAATTTATAATATTACTGAATAAATAAAATAAATAATCAAGATTGTAAGTACTATATAGTTTATTAACAACTTTGAATACATATATTTATGACTTGTACAATATTAAGTAAGTGTATACGGTAGCACAGTATATGCCACAGTTGCCAATCAACACTGCAGATTGGTAACCGGATTTTAGCAACGAAGCCATGCCCTCACTATTAACAGCATATTATTAAACTGCAATGGATTGATTAAAAAAAAGGTTTAGTTTGGTTATTTATTTTAAAAAAAATATTTATTGTTAATACCTTGATATAATTCTTAATGTCAATGTATTTTTGTCAAAAGTTATAACCATATTTATTTAGAATAAATGCTTTAACAGTTTAACTTTGAATAATTCTTTAGTATTTATTGTTTTTTTTTTTGTTTTGTCTGTTTTAGTACTAAAATGATTGAAAAGGAATTTAATAAAACTGAATTTTTCCTACAGTTAAAACTCCAAGCGGTTAAACCTGATGAAATATTGGTAATTATATATGTTTTATTTATGTTCATTGATATGTTCTGATACTAGATTTCTAAGTAAACTAAGTAACTGCAACTCTATCTTATTACTGTAGAGGCCGGAATTATATTCTTTTACATATATTTTTTAAGTGTATGCAGTCAGACAGGGACTTTACAAACCATGAAATGTATAAATCAATGGCAAAAGTTTTTTTTGCATATTTGAGAATATTTCAAGATAAACAATATTTTGTACAGTAAAAAATATCAGAGAATAAACCGGTTACTTTTTTAATTTTTAATATTTTGTATGGTAGTGGCGGAAATATAATGATATAAATGTAATTTTATAGTCTTGTAAATTTGTTATTGAAGAAACTATAAATGAAATAACGATAAGCTATTGTTATCTTCGATAACGATGTCCCACAAGAAATAAATTGGAAATATATTTTAAAATAGCCATTCGTTTATCATTAAATTGTTCAAAGACAACATTGCAGATTGCAGTAGCGCATGTCACGGTTCGTGTAGTGTTGTTATATTTTATAAATTTTTGTTTAAACTCGTCTTTTATTCATAATGCCGAAAACATCATCGACTAAGTTAAAAAATTTAATTGAACAGTGGATACTGCCATTAAATAAAAATAGTATACATTTTACAACTGATGGCATAACTCTTTTTTTGTCAAGTGTGTAATAAACACATTCCATGCGTTAAGAAGTATCAGATATCGCAACATTTTAACCTATATTTGTTTTTCACAAATAAAATATTTTTTTTTTTTTATGTATACATTTAGCCAGTGGCATAGTGAACACTTTTAGTAGATGGAGCCATATATTTTTTTTACCAACCACCCCTAAAATAAAACTTTTTTTTCCCCCTGTTTGAACCGAGGATCAGGCGAGAACAGTTTATCACAGTACTTTCACCCTACCGAATGTATACCTAAAACGCTCCCAAACAAATTATGCATTACATATAATATTACAAAATGTATTAATACAAATTGGGTAGGTACAAAATTCAAATTTACAAATAAAAATTGGTCTTTCATTACAAGAAAAAGTAACATTTATTTTAACTAAATGTTATCATTTTATATCATTATATCAATTGAAATCTTAAATTTTTTAACTTAGAATTTTAAATGACACAATATTTCAACATAAATAATGGTTTGATAAAAGCTTTCTTAACACATATAAGCTATATATAATCATTAGGGCCCTGATTTCAATGCAAAGTGCATATTTTTTTGGTTGATCATACACAATGCTTTCTAAGTACATTATTTGTTTCATGTAATGAGGGTTTGAAAGCTACAAATTTTATTTTGCATTTTTTTGCATATTACGACGTTTTTTCATTTTTAGAGCATTTTTAGCATTATTGGATCATTTTGTTGGTTTTTAATGCATATTTGTTCAATATAGATATAAAACTTGGACTATTCAAAAAATTATCCATACACATTGTCAATTTTTTTTTCGATTTAGTTTTTATCTTATCTTAATTTATTATTGACTGTAGATCGTCACCCGTATTCGGTCAAATAACAAATAATCAGTCAGTTTGTGTTATATCGCAGTTGTTGCTCGTATTACGTGTTTGTGATTTAAAATGGCCAAAACGGCCAAACATATGCGTGTCAACATCATATCAGTCAATATTTCAAATTTTCAGTTTTTTTTTAATAAAATAATTTTTATGACTCATTTATAAATTATAATTTGTATAAAAAAAAATATATGGCATTTTTAAGGTCATTTTTGTGATAAATTGTATTTTTTAAGGGCATTTTGAAGGTCATTTTGTGGTAAAATGCATTTTTCAAAGGCATTTTTGGCTATTTTTTAGAGCATATCTGTATGGTTTTAAGTGCATTTAAATCCGGGCCCTAATAATCATATATAGTAACATAGAACATTGAACATATAAAAAAAATACAGTAGAAAGTTAGCAGATAAATAATCAAGAAGGTATTAAAATTGTATTACTATTTGAACAACAATTCTTTCTGTAGCAGTGAAGATGTTAAACCATATTTGTCCAAAATTCTTCTGGATTTAAAATAATATCTTTATCAGTAAATATAATGTAAAATTTATTTATAGTTGTATTTAACGGTGTGGCCCGATAGCCGCTAATAGACATATTTCAACTAAACATGTTTATTTTTATACATGTTTGGATATTTTCCATTATTGGAATTATTACAATAACACAATTCTTATGTCACTCAGCATTTAAGTATTGAGAAAAATATTAAAGGCTTTTATCATAAAAATACAATTTAACAGCTATTACTCAAACATGAAAATCTGATTTTCCTATAAGAACATGTTAGTTACTAACCGACAGTTGTTAACTTTTGAAAATTTGTTCAAGTCTTTAATTGTGAATTGTAATATTTCAAAATGTATAGTAAAGTAATATTATTAATTAGGTACCATAAGAAAGTAAAAGTCGTTTTACTTATATTTATGAATTAAGAAAACATTTTTAGGGCATATTCAGCACATATATCAGTGTTTTTAATTGTTCTAGTTTATGTATATTTCAGTTGTTTTTATATATGTGCATATACTTCTGGACCCTAGACTAACATATATTTATTGTAACATTCATAAATTAAATATTAAGAAATTTATGAAACTAAACAGTTAATTTAGGTACTATTTCATATTTGTCTTGGGCTCTAGTGTAAAATATTTTTTTCATTAGATTATTCACATTCGTCTATAAATTGTAATAATTCACTAACACAAGAACTTAATTTATTTAAAATAACTGTTAATTGTTTTTTTGACTACTAAAAAAATATCCTTGGTCAAATTTTATTTGGCGTTAATTTTTTTTCTTTATGGCTTAGTTATTTTGATGGATTCATTTTTGTTTTTCAATTGATAAAGTATTTATACATCATACAACTCTAAATGTATAAGGTGGTTTATTTAATGTTAAACATTTCCAACGTAAATATACTACAAGTGTTTCTAGTTAATAAATAAACCAACTTTTACACAATGCAACTAAGTCATTATGATAGTGATAATTGTATAACTAGAGTTATTTTTCATGGTATAGAATACACATATGACACTATAAGAAGGCTACATTTAAATAAGCCCCTAAGTTGGTTAACTGGTAAATAATAATTATTAGAGCCATAACATTTTTGAGAAAAAATGATTAATATATTTTTTTTATTTTAGGATTTTGAAAAACGCTTATTAATTCCTGAATTGTCATCTACGGAGCTCAAGGAAAAAAATGACCGTATCAAAACTGGTTATGAAAATTTTTATCTGAAAAAAGGCAATACAAAGTTGTACCCATTTAAAGATTTTGATTTCATTGGCAAACATGTTATTTGTCAAAAATGTTGTCAAAGATTTGTATCCAAAACTTCATATAAAGTTCATATTGGTACTGATATTTGTGTTAAATCATTTAATGGACCAAATATTGTGTATGTAAAACACAAATACAAAAATGGTAGACTTGGGCGTAAAAAATATACATATAAGCCTTTGAGAGATTTTCACCATGATATAAAAAAAAATTTATTGAACCCGGCAATGTTAAATACCCTACAAACACGTAAAAATTGTTACTCAGATGTAGTACATCAGCGCGTTAAACATAAAGAAAAACGTGTTAATAATGCTGAGCCTCATGTGAAAAAACCTAGAGGAAGACCTAGGAAGAACGTTGAAGTTGAGCCAAGAAAGCAACTAAAACAATTAGATTCAAAGAGAGCTAATACTTCAAACAACAGTAGTTTAAATAATAATTTAACAGAGGATGAGACAGTGTTAAAAAAACCAGTGCCAGTTAAAAGTGAAATAGTTGTTGATGCTTATTATTGTAATAATAAAAATGGAATGCAACATATTATGTCTACCAGTTTGAAATCTTTAACTAATAAGTTCTGGAAACTTTTTAACCAGGATTGGAAACAAAATTTAATTGCACTAGAAATCGGTGAACAAAACTTGAAAAAAGAAGAAGGTACAAACATAACACCAGTTATGAAAAACCTTAATATTGGCCTGGAAGGACTAAATAATGATTTGAAGATTCTTTTAAAACAGTTTCAAGGTCCTTATACACAGTTCATTAAAGTGGAACTTGAGATGATGTTGTCAAAACTTAATGAAAAACTTAGTGAATTAAAACTAATTGAGCCAAAAAAAACTCATATGCACAGTGATTCGACAACAGGTGAAGGAAAAGAAAATATGCTCGATATAAACTACCACCGCTCGATTAAAAATAATGAAGATGAAACAGAGACAAATAAGGATGAAGAGAATTTTGGTAGTGATGAAAAATGTAGTGGAATATGGGTACATGGTAACATAAATGATAATATGTCCAAGGTGGATGAAGAAAATTCAACAATCAAGGATATCTTTGAAAACAAGTTAGAAACATTAACAGAGGATTCGACTCAAAATTGTACCAATTCAGTTCAGAACCATTTGATTAATGTTTATTTAAATCAAATTCATTGCCCTACTTTGGAATGTAAAACTTGTGAAAAAAAGTTTGCTACAGTTGGCGAATGGAAAATGCATTGTAACAGGCATGTTGATGTAACGAGTAAAACATGTTTGTGTAAGATTTGTGGTCTGAAATTTAAAATATATAAAAACTATGTAAAACATATGAATACTCATCGTAGAGTGAAACAAATTAATGTTAACAATGACGAGGAAAAAATGTTTAAATGTAAAAAATGTCATAAAAAGTATAAATTCCTTGCACTATATTATAGTCACATAAAAACTCATGTGAACGATTCTTAATAGATTTACTTTTAATTTTCTGTACTTATACTTATTTTTTGATGAAACAATACTGTTTTTAAACTATTGATTACTTACCAAGTTTGAACTATTTTATTTTTGTACATTATGGTTTATTGAATAAACAAATTTTAAATTTATCAATTTTATATACCTAAATAAATTTTTTTGTAAAATATTGTATTATGAGAGTATAGGTACATTTTTTGTAATCTCAAACCAATCTAATTGAAAAAAAAATCCTAAAAAAAATGTTTTTCTGTTGAAGTACATGTAATATATGTATTAATAAAATGGATGAATTATTAATTATAATATTTGTATTATTGTTCAATTAAAAAGTTCTGAAACATTTTAAGTATTAGTTAAGTTATTTTTAAAAGATAAATAAAGCCAAGAGTTTCATATGCTGAATTAAATTTAGAATATTAAAGGACAATTGTTATGATACAAATTAAAGAATGAGTTAATGTTCATTTACAGAAAGTATATCTACATTTTGTAAAAAAAAAGGTATTTAAATGGTTTTCAGGAGGGATTTGGTGGATCAGTTTTAAAATTTGAAGTCAAAATAATTATTGCTCAATACTGACAAAACAATTGTTAGACTTCAAAAATAATTTGATAATTTATTTTTCAGATAACAGATTGTTTTGACCATAAATAATGTGTACAATGCAAATTCTTGTTCTATATTTTAATACATATATTCAGTAAAATTATTTTAATCTGGAGTCTTTATTTACTACTTTATAATCATTTTTTACTGTCAATAAATAAATGAGGTCTAAAGATTCTTAAAAACTTCAGAGTATAATTTAACTAAAATTACCTAAATTTATAACATAATAAAGAGAAAATTTAAAAACATTTACATATTATAAGCATAATTATTACATTTTTGCTTACATTTTTATCAAATTATGTGATTCTTGTGGGCTTAAAATACATTTTTGTAAAATCTATTGAGTAGAATTATTACCAAATTGTCTGTTAATTATTTTTTTTTGAATAAACAATTTACTACATAAATTATGTACTCGTAAATGTACTAGTCAGTCAAGTATGTTAAAACGAAAGCAAATATTAATTTTATTTTTTGAAGAAGTCAAAACATTTAATATTATTTATACTGAGTGTCCCACCGGAATTTACACAAAGCGATATCTCCAGTGTTAATAGAGATAATTGAATTCTGTTTTTTTTTTTGTGAACATTTGTGGGCAAAAGTAATTTTGTTGGCAATAGATTGGTAAATGTAAGTGTATTATAATACAAGTTAAAAATTTAACTTTTATAAGTTCAAAATATAGCTATTATAGGTTAGGTTATAGGGCTTATTTTTCTGAAAATGTTGTTGGTTCAGTTTTCATTAGATTTTATTATTTTATTATTCACTTGATTTTAAATAATTTTTGTTGAAAGAAAGAAAGGCCGTAAATCAGTCTTTTTGTAAAAAAATGTTGGCTTTTTGCAAATGGTAGCTTTTTTGAAAACTACTTCTACTATTTACTTAGTAAAATATTAAGTAATTTCTAAAATGCCTTATTGCTTAATTGCAATTAGTCTGTCGGCAATGTCTGAAAGCAGCTGGCCGTTTGGAAAAATACTAAGTACCTACCTATTTTCTAAAAGGCCTAACTGCAGTTAGTCTGTTTGCAAAATGTCTGAAAAACAGCTGGCTGTTTGGAAAAATATTGAGTAGTTTGCAAAGATCCAATTTTTTTTTTTACTAAAAGATTGAGTATCCATACGGCCTACGACATATTATATAATATATTGTAATTGTGAACACTTTCAAATAAGTTTATCGAGGTCAACCAAACATTATTTGCAACATAATCATATGCATTCTGTTGACCAACAGTAAGATTTAAACAGTTTACACAGTCACAAACAATGGGTATTAAGAAGATAAAAAAAAAAAAAATTACTCACATTATTTGTCAGGCATCTCTTTTTGTTCGGATATCACAATAATATTACATACCTAGTTTAATACTTCAAAAGTGTTACTCTAAATTTGAAAAGTTACACAAACTTGAAAATCACATGGATTCATTGGTGTGTAAAATATAAACCATTATCTATAAGTTTCGTCTCTAAGAAATCATTTATTCTATAGCTTTAGGATGGCAAGGGACGGTGAAATAAGAAAAACATTGTACCTTACCCACCTGAAGAAGAATATTCGAGGCAGAAGTATAACATAAATGTAAACTTAATTTCATTATTTAATTTGATATTGAAAATCAAATAATTTCATGTTTGTGTCACTTAAAGAAAAATCATAAATCACAAGAAAATGAAACCAATTACCTTATTACCTGATACCTCAGAATTCAGATTATATATATTTATTGTATCTGAAACATTCATCAACAGTGGTACTCCATAGTACCTGTCTGAAATCGATAATCAACCAATTGGTATTTATAATAACACAGTTTAAGCAATAGTAAATTAATTATCAATACCAGCGTTAAAATACTTCTTTTAAAATTTAAACAAAAAGGAAAGTTTTATAATAAAACTTTTCTTTAAATATCATTGCTTGTTTTAATTTTATTTGGAGTTTTTACTCAAAATAATCTATTTTATTTTTTTACAGTAGATATAATTATCTGTAATTATCTAAATGTAATATTATTTTAAATTTATCCGTATAATTAAATTTATTATAATCGCTAATAAACTTCTTTACAAGAGACGTTTTTCTATTTAAAAATAATTAGTGTATTCTGGTGATACAACAAACAATGGTATAATACCTACCTCAACTATATAATTTATATTTTCATTTTAATTTAGTAAAGAATACCTACAACAAATAAACCACAACAAGTACAACTTTTAGTTTAATAATTAAACAGTACCATGATTTTTTAACAAAGTTTTTAAATGAGATAAATGATAAAATATTTTGCAGAATTGTTTGCATATTTTAGAGTATATATGAAGAATTCTTAGAACATAAATTCATCCATTTTTTAAGGTTTTTTTGGCCCTAGCCCTCAATTACTAAATAACTTACATACTTAGACATTTAATACTAGTACAATACAATAATTGTTGGCAATAGTCTTTGAGATACACATTGAAATGGGTGGATAGTTTTATTTAATTAACATTTTGTATGCATATTAAATGTATTTATTTAATGCATTATTATGATCATTATTATACTGAACATCAGAATTAACACTTGTCTTTACTGCTTGGTTGAACATTTAGACTTCAGTTAGTAAAAAATTTGTTTTCATATCATATTAATTAATTACATAGCTATGCTAAAAATAACCAAAATAATCGGTCAGCTGTACCATAATAACAAGGATTATATTATACTTGTTTCTAATTTTTATATTAAATTTTTCAAAATAAGTTTTAAAAATTGCATAACAAAAATATGTTTTCATTTTTAGAAATTTTATATTTTAAAAATATAATACTCGGAAGTACTAGTTATGATATAAATAACTGAACCAAAGCAAATAAAATAGAGATGTAGGTACCTTGAACATGTCTTCATTTGAAAGTTTAATTATAATTGATGTACACTATTAATTTACCAACTAATTTAGAATTAAAATAAACATTCATACCTAAAAATAAGTAAATAGTTCTCTAAATATCACATTTGGTTCAGCATTTAATATTAACTAAAAAATACCCTTATAAATTTAATCCTATTGGCTATTAGGTTAAAAATAATTTTGAACGCATTTATGTTAAATAACAATTATTTTTTACTTTGTTTATACCATACAACAGGCGCGGATCCAGTTCGAGATGACGGTGGGGGGGGGCGGATATAAATAAGTATACATATTTAGATACCTACTGCTAATTATGAGTATATTATATATTATTATTATTATATATATATAAATAGTTATAAATGCAATAGTACATAATGCAATTCCTGATTATTTATAATGAATACTTTTTTTCGTAAACTGCATTGAATTTCTTTATTTAATTATTTAAATTACATTTTTAAATCTATCTTTTTTTATAATTAAATATAATATAACAATTTTGAAGTCAAAACATTTTAGTTATAAATCAGATTACAAAGTCCAATCTTCTGTTAGATTGAGCAAATACGTCTATAACTTCATCGTGGTTTATAAAGACATCTCAATGAGCGTGTAATAATGCCAGTCCATTTAATCGTTCCTCTGATATTCTCGACCTCATCCATGTTCTGACTCGTAGTGATGAAAAATTATGTTCAGCTGTCGCACCTGTAGCTGGTAATGTTATAAGTATTTTTAACAATACATTAATTCCAGAAAAAAGGTCCGGGTCACATCGTTTGATAGCTTCTAAAGGTGACGAAGGTAATTGTTCCTCTTGCAACCAATAATTGTGCCAAAGTTCAAATTCACCAATTATTGAAGATTCAAAAATATCTCTAGGTATATTTATTTTATAAGCTACTAAGTCACCAAATTGATTAATCACGTTTTTTATTTAATTTTCTAATTTAAATTTGTCATCGAAAATGGATTTTATTTTAACTATGTTGGGCAACACTACGTCCAAATCAAAAACTGACATTAAATCTCCATCGAATCTGTAGTAGTTATTAAGTTAGACTAATTAATCTAATTTAGATTAACACATTTTGATACGGCCGCCCCTACCGCCCCCTCCTGGATCCGCGCCTGCCATACAAAACTTTTTACTACATTTCTGAATGTATATTTCCATTACTAGAATCCTCAGTTCTACTCCATTTTCAATTTAAGTAAAAATAAAAGTTATATTAATGTTGTGTAAAATATAACATTATAAAGCAATTTTAACAATAAGAAAAATGATTAGACAAGAAGGTGGAATCTTCATTGGCAATAGACATTAATAGTCTTATTTTTTATGCAGCTGTTTTAAAATTGTGGAATATGAAAGGACATAGGAGTATGGGTAGAATATTGTAGAACTTGGAAGGTATTTAAGAGGGGCTGGAGGGACTATAGCGTTAGATAACAGACCACTTAGAAAAATCTTGCCTAACATAAGTTTACGGTCAGCTTATGAAACTAGGTCCAGAATCTTTGTAACTGTAATGTAATCATGAGTGAGACAGTAAATAAAACTTAAATAAAAATTGCATACATCAAGAATTTGGTTGGACTCTTTCAATCTAAATAGAACCATATAATTTTTTTAAACTTTCTATAATATTTATGATTTGAATAGTTAAATTATTTGTAATTTTGGTTTTTTATTGTTTTATATTTAAATACTTCATGTATATATATCATACATATACAGAGTTTATTTTAATTTATTGGGAATATTAAGCGGCCCAATGGACTCACGCAGCCATGGTGATGCCTTTTTCACTGGTAACTTCTGAAAGATCTATGGTGGGAAAGCATTAATCTTTAAGGTGCCATTTAAACAATTCTGTCAAACTAGCGACCAATATTAGTATGCCATACAAGTAAAATCCTAAAGAAAATCCAGTTTTAAACCACAAAAGCAATAATTCTCTAAAACTGGACATTCTTTAACACTAAATAACTTCACTATAACTATCTTATATAATATACTTGAACGCCAAAATGTTTAACTACTTATTTTTAATAGAGTAATAAAAATAATAAAACTAAATATAAAGATAATTGTTTAAACAAAATGATGACAATTGTGTGCATGTATAAATATACATATTTATACCTAAACACAATGAACAAAGTTGAAATTGTTTCTTTGCATTTCATGTGCTAAAAGTTTCGAGTCGACATGCACATAACTATACAAAAAACAAAGTATAGTATTCCAAAAATATCTTAATGTTATCATATATTGAGAAAAAAAACAATAGTTTTGACTAGTATGTATGTATTTTTTAATAATAAAAATGTTGATCAATCTTTTCGTCCATAGTAAGTGAAGGTTATCAAGAGAAATAATAGAAATACTATCCTACATGAATATGCAGTTTTAATACATTTATATACATTTCATTTTGTAATCAATAATGATACATTTTCTCAAGCCATATTTTGCATATACTTCAGAGCTATAAATATTGTATATGCACTCTTCAACAGAATACATACGAGTGACAGGAATAATAATAATAATAATAATAACAATAACAATAATAGTATAATACTAGAAGTACCTAATAACGATTAGGTTTTTTAAGTAGGGACTGTATAGGACGTTCAATTTATATAAAATACATTTATCGATGAATAGCTTCGCGAATTTATTTTTGAAGTATACTTATAAAAACGGGTTCTTTTTGGTTTTTGGCTAAAACTTTAACAATTAAATTAACATTGGATGTTTAAAACAAAAAATTAACATAATTTATATTTGGCTACTACAATCTAAAGATAATTTACTTTTTGAACAATGACTTTGGGCTTTGGAAAATCTTTCGCGTCTTCATCACTGTCCAATAATGTCTATGGAGGTACCAGACAACCAAATTGAGCACTCCCAAGAGAGTAAAAGCCTATGGAAAATATATAAATAGTTAAAATACTAAATATTATATATATGGAAACTTAATGTAACATACCTTCATGGCGAATAATTTCCTAGTATCGTGCTCTGGTTCTGCACACCATTTTAAGAATGTAATAACATCCTTAGCACACTGACTTTGAGTAGCTGGAGTTCCATCTCCATATTCAATAATCTAAATTTACAATTAAGTTGTATACTTATAGAATTTGATTTATTTTAACATTTGTAAGTAATGATTACACTAATATGTCTATGTTATAATAATTATTACCTCATCGTATAACGCTTGAGCCATACCAATTGCACCACCAGGGAAATAAGGATTAAAATGTTGGTTTTCTGCAAGTACAACTCCTGCAGGGGGGTCCATATATCCAGTCAACAAAGAGAAAATATAATTCTGAAAATATTCAAAATAATCGAGTTAACATTTAAAATTGATTTTTAATATAGAACTTGCAAATTATTATAAAAATAAATAATAAATAATTAAAAATATCCAATAAAACTTAAAATAAATAATGATTTATCATTGTATCAAATTTAAAAGATGAAATCTTTAAGGAGAAAATACTAGAATAATAATGAACACTGGTAAAAATAAAAAATAAAAGCAATACAATTTATAAAAAAACTACCAAGGTAATTTAATATTGAGTAAAAAAAAAATATTAAGCAATTAATAAACAATTACATATATGCATGAAATTTTTATCTACATTATATATTATAAAATAAACACATACACTATTGCTCAATTATCAAAAGAAACCCAAACAATAGGTGTGAAAAAAATTCACTTAATAAATATTAAACAAATTAAATTATTAAAAATGCCAATTAATTTTAATTAAGAAACACTCAAAACCAATTTCTTACTTGGTATGTGAAATTATTGAAAATATATCATAATAATAATGTTTATTCTGCATGCGGTTCCTATTATTTTGGTTGATTAAAAAATCTTAATAATCAGTTCCAAATAAGACAACATTTTTAACCAAACTACTTTTAATCATACATGTGATCCAATGTGACGCAAAATAATAACAAATATGTTATCTTATTCGATACCGAACATAAATATTTGAATAATTATTATCTACTGTAAAAATTCATTAATATTATTAGTAATTAAGTTACGTTATTTCCTAAATTATATTGTTGGCCAGACAAATATTGTATTGTATTAATGCTAATAAATAATAATAACAGTGTCATCTGTGCTTCACAAATTAAAATAAAATATGTATAGCTACTTTACCTCTCCATCTATTCTAGCTTGGGTAATGTAAGTCAAATCTGGTGGATAAGCTCCATTATTTGCATAACGAGCCGCTTCTTCGTTTGGATATGGCTTTGGTACTAAATCTGATAATTTTCCAGGTCTTTTAAACATAGCTCCTGTTTCATCAGGTCCATCTTCAACCTACATATTCAATGTGAAATATGACGAGAAAACAAAAAAAAATTAAAATAAATGTATACTCATCATACCAATTGTTCGGCAGCTTCAGCTTTGGCTTCATTCTCAGTCAAGCACACACCGACTAGTTCTCGGTATGCCAAATACTCAACACTGTGGCATGCTGCACAAACATTTTTGTATACTTCCCAACCGCGACGAACGCTATGAAAAAACTTTATTTATTCATATTGTTTGGCACTACTGTGCAACTGTCTTTACCTGGCATGGTCTAAAGTATCGAACCATCCATTATGATTCCATTTCTGTTTGGCCGAGTGAGCTGCATCGTTTGATGCGTGAATTGACTGTTCAAGTGCATAAATTATGGAACTCCCACCACCAGCTAACACGCCAAAACTGGTCAAAAACTGTGAAACAAGTTTAGTTTGATCTTTGTGCAACCGAAAAGATCCAGTGTATTATGTAGGGGGGAAAAAATGTAATGGCCCACGACGATGAAAATACTATTTGCGTTGAACCTATGAAACGGGAAAATCAACAGTATTGAAGCCTAGCGCGTCGCACGGCATAGCCGCGTCGGGTGTTACGATGGGAAATGTTTAGACATTAGTTAAGTTAAGGGTGGAAAAAAAAATGTGAATACTACGCGGAAGTTTGCCGGAACACGACGGGCTGATGAGCGGACTTGGTCGAGAAGCGCATAGGTAAAACGGGTTATTGCCCTTGGGAAGACCTCGTCATCGAGGGGTAGAACACAGTGACCTCAGTGTCGAGCGTCTCGTCAGTACGCTGCGCCCGTCGCTGATGCGACCGCGTCATAGGGTGGACTGTCGTACTTACAAACTTGTGGTTTTTCGACCACCTGGAGGCGGCCTTAAAGAACGAGAACGTGCTGCTCGTCATCGGTGCGGCGGCGGTCACTGAGTGGCTGCGTCTCGCTGAACGCTGAACGATAAGAATGCGTTATGCGCCGGCGACGGCAAGTAAAAGCAGTGGTCTTTGTCGCGGTGCTGTTCCGGCTGGTCGCTCGCTGTCGCTGATCCGCGATGGTGGTGACGGTACGCTGGTGCTGCTGTTCGGGGCGGCGATGGGAACGGAAGAGAGAAATGATTAGAGGAAAATCGAAGTCTGCGGCGGCGGCGGCGGGCAGGACGAAGTTATTGCACCACAATCGTCGACCGATATAACGTACAGCTGCTGAATCGGAGTTTATCGGACGGGCAAGGGCACTGGTACGGGACGGCAGCAGTGTGACCAAGCGGTCATATGATAACGCGTCGCCCGCCCGTCATGTCCCGGTCGTGCGTCACCCGCCCGTCACGTCCCGATCGCGCGCCGCCCGTCGGCCCGTGTGACCTTTGACGCGGAAACAAAATCCGTCCTACGCAACTGCTCGTCTCGTTCACGAATCCCCCGCCGAAACCGCCGCCGCCGCCGCCACAGCCGCCGCCGCCGTCCGACTCGGTCAGTTTTTATTTTCTTCTCTCGGTACCGCGAATAGGTTACTCGTCGCCGCACCGCTCACCGCTATACGGCTCGGCGTCGAACACTCGGAACGGTTTCGTCTCCGTCGACGAGAAAACATGTCGGTCGATTTTTCCACGTTATCTTTTCAGGCGTGTTTCTCCTTTTGTTTTCGCACCGATGCTCTCTTAGCCTCAAAACAAAACTCGAAAACATCGTAAATCACAACGAATTGTGTTTTTAGCATTTCGGTGTTGGAATATACATAATGTTGGTGATGCCGAGGAAGGTTTTCGAAAACTATGTTATCATGTAAGAACACGCCGGGTCTTGGAATACCGAGTCATAGAAAATTAAACTTTTAGAATGCTGAATTTTAGAAACACATATTTATTTGATCAACTGCACACTCGTTTGTACTTAATTCAAATACATTATGTATTATAATTTATACATAAACAAATCAAAAACTTTCAGTTTTAAAAAAATTGTATTGACGAATCAAAAATAAATATAATTTTTAACAGATTAAACATCTAAAAATATAATCTAAATCATAATAAGAAATAGCTATTGGTATCAATTATTCTTTTACAGATTTGTAATTTTATCGTAATTTTATACGAATAGTATTTGTTGGTAAACAATAATAATTTGTACTCTAAAACACAGTTTTTCTAAAAATTGTATATTCTAAAATATATTTTCAAAATTTCGGCGTTCTAAGACTTGATTTTTTAGAACACGCACCTAAGTATTATTAACATGAAAATAACACGACGTATAAAGAATTCCTCAATGGCGTTTATAAGAGAGATTGTGACATAATCCGTAGAGACCGCATGTAATAGGCATATTAAATATATTTATATCGTAACGTACCGACATTTTAATGTTGGATAATTGTTTATATTAATAATAAACCGTGAAAATAATATGACTATGTTCTATCAACATACGCAGTCAGATTTGATAAAGCGTCTGATATCATGCACGAACTCCAAATTTGAAGAATGACCCCTGACCTTAAACTAACGTATTCTATCTGCTGCAAACATTTTAATTAGCCCCATTCGCTGAATGTATAACATCATTGATAGTTTGAAGTCCGACATTATTTTTCGATACTGACACAGCAATATGAATACCGTGAACTTTGATATAAAATTAACACATAGGTATACCTAGTAGTGATTTTACTTTAAGCATTATAAACTGGACGCATTTTTCTGTCAATCTGTTGTAAATTAAATTGTAGTTCTTTACAAAATAAATAATATCTTATACTTAGGAATAATTAAAACTTTTGTGACGCACGCCTTGATATGCCTCTTAACTGGTAAAACTCGATAAATGTCGGTCTCAAAAGTATAAGTATATAGCATTTCTAGATTAAAAATTTTTTTCATTTAAAGTTAACCAAATAACTACATTTTTGAGTTATTTTGAGTTTTGAACTGGGGCGTCTTATATTAGATATAGCGCGTCTGCATCGTGATTAGGATTTTTTACAGTTGGCAAACTCTCAACATGGCAATAACGTTTTACCAATACGTAAACGACAAGCGGATAGAAACATAGGCGTGTCCAGACCTTATTTGCAGGTCATGCACAGCAGTGGCATATTCAGGAGGGGTAGGTTTCTGCACCCCCCCCATCACCCCCTAAAAAAATTAGGTTTCGGTTTAAGGATATGACCTCCAAATTTTTTAATGAGCTTTATCATTATTATCTAATAATGATTAAATCAGTTTTACTTTTTTTATTAGGAATAAAAAACAATATTCCTTTTATTAGATAAATTAAATAACTAGGCAATATAAAATTGTATTTTAAAATATAATTAATTTGTAAAACTTTTTACAAATATTTTTATAATCGCAAATGGTCTTAATATATAATAATAATAATAATAATAATAATAATAATAATATTTATTTTAAATAAATAAATATTTTAACACCCCAAAGGGTAAGAGTACAGTTATTGTATACTAAAAATATCGCTAAATTAACAAATGAGAAAAACATTAAATACAATTAAATCAAATTAAACATCAAGATTTAAATTATAAATACAATCTCTTAGCTTAGTACAAGAGTCGAAAAAAAAATCAAAATTATGAATTAAATTACATGATATTGGTAGACGGCACATCGGACTATTAGTAAAGTAATTATATTTAGAATGAGGAATAACAAAAGGTGCTTTATATCTTGAATTAAAAGAGGGTACTTTAAGGCCAATTTTATGTAATAATTCTGGACAGTTGATAACACCATTCAGGATTTTATACATGAACGTGATATCATATACTAATCTTCTTGTTTCAAGTGACTTTAAACCTATTGATTTGGCAATTATATTAGCAATCTATCATAGAAACAAGTTATAAAACTAAAAAAAACTGACGTGAAAATAATGTCGCAATCTGGTATAATACGTAAGAAGCAAAATTCATAAACTGACGACCCCTGTATAAGATTCATACTTTCATATTTTAGTCTATTAAATCCATTAACTAGGTACCGATATTGATTCAGCTATTATTCACAATACAATATAATTCAATTACATCTTCGTCAATTGATAATACTGTATGAAATAAATTTATGATGCCAGAGTGGCTCTCAAGTACAAATTATAAAATAACAATTTCGATTTGTTTTTGTACACTAAAATTTTGAGTGTATTTTTAGCTGCAAAATAACGTAATAAAAAAAAATCATAAAAAACTACAATAAAAAGGAAAAAACGCTCTAATGTTTCTTAAAAAAATCATTTGTGTTGAAAGATGAGCATTGCCTTGAAGTTGGAAAGAAAATGTTTGTAGGGACATGGTGTTAAAAATAAAAAGTGCATAGTATAGTTTGCTGATAGTAATGGCATTTTTTTACATCATAAAATAGTACAATATTGTCACCTCAGTAACGCAAGCATCGATGCTTGCAAATTGGTCAATTCGATGCCGACGATACTGATGTGGAACAACTTTATAACGTATAGTTAATGATATAATATAATACAATCTGCTAATGAAGAAACTAATATTACTTAATATCGAAATAAAAACTAGAAAGAAAAGTAAATTATATAATATAGATCCATATTATAAGAAAATCGTAACTTAGTGCTCGTAACAATGTGCTAATTAAGAAACTAATATTACTTAATATCGAAATAATAACAAGAAAAAAAAGTAAATTATATAATATAAACCCAAATAATTGAGAAAATCCAAAACAGAATTTAAGTGCATAGTATAGTAGTGCTGTTAGTAAAAGCATTTTTTAACATCATAAAATGGTTGGAAATAACTCTAAATTTTCACAAGAAAGGTTTGTGGAATATTGACAGGATGTTAAGTTGATAAAGTTGGAAACCGTAAGGATGCTGATAGAGTGAATTAAATCAAACTTTACAATTTTTGGCATATCTCGTCGAATAGTACAACATTGTCACCTCAGTATCGCAAGCATCGATGCTTGCAAATTGGTCAATTCGATGCTTACGATACTGATATGGAACAACGTTATAACGTGTAGTTAATAATATAATATATTATACAATATGCTAATTAAGAAACTAATATTACTTAATATTGGAATAATAACAAGAAAAAAAAGTAAATTATATAATATAAACCCAAATGATTGAGAAAATCCAAAACAGTAACTTAGTGCATAGTATAGTCGTGCTTTTAGTAAAATATTGTTTTAACATCATGTTATGGTTGAAAATAATTCTAAATTTACACAGGAAACGCTTATAGAATGTTGACAGGATGATAAGTGTATAAAGTTGGCAAACCTAAGGATGCCGATAGAGAGACTTAAATCAAACTTTACAATTTTTGGCATATCTCATCGAATAGTACAACATTGTCACATCAGTATCGCAAGCATCGATGCTTGAAAATTGGTCAATTCGATGCTTACGATACTGATGTGGAACAACGTTATAACGTGTAGTTAATAATATAATATAATACAATGTGGTAATTAAGAAACTAATATTACTTAATATCAAAATAATTGCTAGAAAAAAGAGTAAATTATATAATATAAACCCAAATTATTGAGAAAATCCAAAACAGAAACATAGTGCATAGTATAGTCGTGCTGTTAGTAATGGCATGTTTTAACATCATAAACTTTTTTAAAATACTTCTAAATTTACACAAGAAAGGCTTATAGAATATTGACAGGATGATTAGTTGATAAAGTTGGAAAACGAAAGGATGCTGATAAGACTTGTATAATAAGACTGATAGAGACTCAAACTTTAACAATTTTTGGCATTTCTCGTCGAATAGTACAACATTGTCACCTCAGTATCGCAAGCATCGATGCTTGCAAATTGGTCAATTCGATGCTTACGATACTGATGTGGAACAACGTTATAACGTGTAGGTAATAATATAATATAATACAATGTGCTAATTAAGAATCTAAAATTACTTAATATCAAACATATAACTAGAAAAAAAAGTAAATTATATAATATAAACCCAAATGATTGAGAAAATCAATAACAGAAACTTAGTGCATAGTATAGTCGTGCTGTTAGTAAAATATTGTTTTAACATCATGAAATGGTTGAATATAATTCTAAATTTACACAGGAAAGGCTTATGGAATATTGACAGGATGATTAGTTGATAAAGTTGAAAAAGGCAAGGATGCTGATAAGACTTGTATAATAAGACTGATAGAGACTCAAACTTTAACAATTTTTGGCATATCTCGTCGAATAGTACAACATTGTCACCTCAGTATCGCAAGCATCGATGCTTGCAAATTGGTCAATTCGATGCTTACGATACTGATGTGGAACAACGTTATAACGTGTAGTTAATTTTTTTTTTTTTTGCTTCTTGGGCCCTCAAGGCCTTTCGTAGCTTCTACTTAACCTCTCCACTTGTCACGATCACTGGTAGTCCCGAAACTTGCCGCTTCGTCCACCATTCTTATATCTGCATTTAATCTATCCCGCCAACGTTGGCGAGGTCTTCCCCTGGGACGCTTGCCAGTAAGGTTATAATTCAGTACTATTTGAATTATGCCTTCCTCAGCTCGCCATACATGGCCGGCCCATTCCATACGTTTAGATTTTAGAAAGCATTTAACATTTGGTTTATTATAAAGTGATTCTAAGTTGGTTTTTTTCCTTCTTTCATAATCTCCTGTTAATTTAATTCTAGCAGGGCCGTATATTTTCCTCAGCACCTTCCTCTCGAAGATCAGGAGTTTCCCCTCATCTCCTTGGGTAGTCGACGACGTCTCCCAGGCATATGTCACTATTGGACGTAAGTAAGCTAAATACATTTTTTCCTTTGTCATCCATGATAACATTCGCGAAGTTAACAGCTTGTTCAGTGAATAATATGCACGATTCGCCAAATTTATCCTAAGTTTGATTTCATTTTGCATGTCGTTTTTATGATCGATGTTTACTCCTAGATATTTGAAGTCATCGACCCGTTCAAAGGTGTATGGCCCGACCACTAAATCGTTCATAATAGGCGCGTGGCGTGCCATAAGCATATATTTTGTTTTTGCTTCGTTAATTATAAGTCCCATATTCCGACTGGATGCAATTCATTTTTCTACAGTATGTGCAACCTCCTGTCATATTTTCATTAATCTCCATTACTCAGTCCTCCCCTACATCTCTAACAACTTTTTCAAGGGTGAGGTCAAACAAAAAGGGAGAGGGGGGCATCTCCCTGCTTTAATCCCGATTTTACTTCGAAATGAGGAGAAAGTTCCCTTTGCTTTCGGACTTTGCAGAGTGTGTTGGAGTTGCATATCTTTATCATTCTTATTAATTTATTTGGGATACCTAGATTCGCAAAGCAATCCATAGCTGGTCTCTATTTATGCTGTCGTAGGCTTGTTTAAAATCAACAAAAACCATGGGGAGTTCTTTATTGTATTCATAGTATTTTTCCATACTTTGTCGAATAGTAAATATATGGTTTGTAGTTGATTTCCCTCTTATAAATCCGCTTTGGTTTTCTCCAATTATATCCGTTGCATATTTTTCAAGTCTCCTGAGGATTGTCAGAGACAGAACCTTGAAGCTAGTGTCCAAAAGTGAGATTCCTCGGTAATTTTCTACTTTCGCTGGGTCTCCCTTCTTGAAGATTGGGCAGATGATCGCCATATTCCAATCTTTTGGTATATTTTCTCTAGTCCATACATTATAAATTAGTTTATGTATTTCAGTTGCTAAATGATTTCCCGCCAGCTTTATTAACTCCGAATTTATATTGTCCTCGCCGGGGGATTTATTATTTTTAAGGGAATTTATTACCGTTTTAAATTCATCCTATGTAGGCTCTGTGACTTCTGGCTCCGCTGTATGGTAGATTATTTCTTCATAGGGTGTGATGTTATCTTGTATACTATTTAACATTTTCTTCAAAAATTCTATAAAGTGCAGAACACTTTTCTTAGTGTCTGTTATAAGGTTTCTCTGATGGTAGGAAGGATGCTGATAAGACTTGTATAATAAGACTGATAGAGACTCAAACTTTAAAAATTTTGGGCATATCTCGTCGAATAGTACAACATTGTCACCTCAGTATCGCAAGCATCGATAATTGCAAATTGGTCAAATCGATGCTTACGATCCTGATGTGGAACAACGTTATAACGTGAAGTTAATGATATAGTATAATACAATGTGCTAATCAAGAAACTAATATTACTTAATATCATACTTATAACTAGAAAAAAAAGTAAATTATATAATATAAACCCAAATGATTGAGCTAATCAAAAACAGACACTTAGTGCATAGTATAGTCGTGCTGTTAGTTATATATTGTTTTAACATCATGAAATGGTTGAAAATAATTCTAAATTTACACAAGAAAGGCTTGTAAATATAGAAAGGATGATAAGTTGATAAAGTTGAAAAACATAATGATGCTGATAGAGAGACTTAAATCAAACTTTAACAATTTTTGGCTTATCTCGTCGAATAGTACAACATTGTCACCTCAGTATCGCAAGCATCGATGCTTGCAAATTGGTCAAATCGATGCTTACGATCCTGATGTGGAACAACGTTATAACGTGTAGTTAATAATATAATATAATACAATGTGCTAATTAAGAAACTAACATTACTTAATATCGAAATAATTGCTAGAAAAAAAAGTAAATTATATAATATAAACCCAAATGATTCAGAAATTCCAAAACAGAAACTTAGTGCATAGTATAGTCGTGCTGTTAGTAAAGGCATGTTTTAACATCATAAAATGGTTGAAAATAATTCTAAATTTACACAAGAAAAGCTTATGGAATATTGACAGGATGATTAGTTGATAAAGTTGGAAAACGTAAGGATGCTGATATGACTTGTATAATAAAACTGATAGAGACTCAAACTTTAACAATTTTTGGCATATCTCGTCGAATAGTACAACATTGTCACCTCAGTATCGCAAGCATCGATGCTTGCAAATTGGTCAATTCGATGCTTACGATACTGATGTGGAACAACGTTATAACGTGTAGGTAATAATATAATATAATACAATGTGCTAAGTAAGAAACTATTATTACCTAATATCGGAATCACCATCTGCTCACCTGTAGCTTCTTACATTACTTATGCATGTTTTGTGTCTTCTGTTAATTATCACGTGGTCAATTTGGTTTTTAGTTTTTGAATCCGGAGATATCCATGTTTGTTTAAAAATATATTTTCTTGGGAAAAACGTGCTACTTACTACCAGGTCCTTGGATGTTGCAAAATTGATTACTCTCATGCCAATATTATTTGATATTAAGTGCAAGCTTTCCAGTCCTATTATGGGTCTATACAAAGCCTCTCGTCCAATTTGGTCGTTAAAATCCCCCATTAGTATTTTTATGCAGTTTCTAGGTTGGGTGTAATATATTCAATCTAGTTCTTCGTAGAATTCACATTTTATGTCGTTGTTTCCTTGCTCAGTTGGGGCATAGCAGTTTATTATGACAATATTCCAGAAACGCCCTTCTAATTTTAAAATGCACAGATGATCGCTTACTGGCGTAAAGCTTATGACCCATGGTAGTATTGCGTCACTGATTATGAACCCTACTCCATATTCATGTCTACCATTCTCCGATCCACTGTAGAAAATAGTGTAATTTTCAGATTTTACATTGCCAATGTAAGGCCACCGTAGTTCTTGTAATGTTACAACTGGTTATTTATACTTTTGTATCTGGTCTGTTATAGTTCTCATAGTATCCGGCTTGAATAGAGTTCTTATGTTCCATGTACCGATCCTTAATCCATTGCTGTCCTTGTTCCGTTTTCCAATTTGTGTTCCTAAATGACTGTGCCGAGGATTCTTTAGAAGATTCACAACAAGTAGATTTTTTATGAGGATGGGTTGTTTGCCCATCGCTCAACCCCCAACCTGGAGGACCAGATCACAACAACCATTTCTGGTTGGAGTGATAGCTATTGCAATGCATCTTTGATGCATTGGGCGATGGGGACGCCACTTTCCCAACGCCGGGAACGTATAGTTAATAATATAATATAATACAATGTGCTAAATAAGAAACTAATATTACTTAATATTGAAATAATAACTAGAATAAAAAGGAAATTATATAATTTAAACTCATATTATGAGGAAAATCGTAACTTAGTGCATAGTATGGTCGTGGTGTTAGTAAAGGCATGTTTTATCATCATAAAAAAGTTGAAAATAATTCTAAATTTACACAAGAAAGGCTTATGGAATATTGACAGGATGACAAGTTGATAAAGTTGGATAACGTAAGGATGCCGATAAAACTTGTATAATAACACTGATATAGACTTAAATCAAACTTTAACAATTTTTGGCACATCTCGTCGAATAGTACAACATTGTCACCTCAGTATCGCAAGCATCGATGCTTGCAAATTGGTCAAATCGATGCTTACGATCCTGATGTGGAACAACGTTATAACGTGAAGTTAATGATATAGTATAATACAATGTGCTAATCAAGAAACTAATATTACTTAATATCATACTTATAACTAGAAAAAAAAGTAAATTATATAATATAAACCCAAATGATTGAGAAAATCAAAAACGGACACTTAGTGCATAGTATAGTCGTGCTGTTAGTTAAATATTGTTTTAACATCATGAAATAGTTGAAAATAATTCTAAATTTACACAAGAAAGGCTTGTAAATATAGACAGAATGATAAGTTGATAAAGTTGAAAAACATAAGGATGCTGATAGAGAGACTTAAATCAAACTTTAACAATTTTTGGCATATCTCGTCGAATAGTACAACATTGTCACCTCAGTATCGCAAGCATCGATGCTTGCAAATTGGTCAAATCGATGCTTACGATCCTGATGTGGAACAACGTTAGAACGTGAAGTTAGTGATATAGTATAATACAATGTGCTAATCAAGAAACTAATATTACTTAATATCATACTTATAACTAGAAAAAAAGTAAATTATATAATATAAACCCAAATGATTGAGAAAATCAAAAACAGACACTTTGTGCATAGTATAGTCGTGCTGTTAGTTAAATATTGTTTTAACATCATGAAATGGTTGAAAATAATTCTAAATTTACACAAGAAAGGCTTGTTAATATAGACAGGATGAAGAGTTGATAAAGTTGAAAAACATAAGGATGCTGATAGAGAGACTTAAATCAAACTTTAACAATTTTTGGCATATCTCGTCGAATAGTACAACATTGTCACCTCAGTATCGCAAGCATCGATGCTTGCAAATTGGTCAAATCGATGCTTACGATCCTGATGTGGAACAACGTTATAACGTGAAGTTAATGATATAGTATAATACAATGTGCTAATCAAGAAACTAATATTACTTAATATCATACTTATAACTAGAAAAAAAAGTAAATTATATAATATTAACCCAAATGATTGAGAAAATCAAAAACAGACACTTAGTGCATAGTATAGTCTTGCTGTTAGTTAAATATTGTTTTAACATCATGAAATGGTTGAAAATAATTCTAAATTTACTCATGAAAGGCTTGTAAATATAGACAGGATGATAAGTTGATAAAGTTGAAAAACATAAGGATGCTGATAGAGAGACTTAAATCAAACTTTAACAATTTTTGGCATATCTCGTCGAATAGTACAACATTGTCACCTCAGTATCGCAAGCATCGATGCTTGCAAATTGGTCAAATCGATGCTTACGATCCTGATGTGGAACAACGTTATAACGTGTCGGTAATAATATAATATAATACAATGTGCTAAGTAAGAAACTATTATTACCTTATATCGGAATCACCATCTGCTCACCTGTAGCTTCTTACATTAGTAATGCATGTTTTGTGTCTTCTGTTAATTATCACGTGGTCAATTTGTTTTTTAGTTTTTGCATCCGGAGATATCCATGTTTGTTTAAAAATATATTTTCTTGGGAAAAACGTGCTACTTACTACCAGGTCCTTGGATGTTGCAAAATTGATTACTCTCATGCCATTATTATTTGATATTAAGTGCAAGCTTTCCAGTCCTATTATGGGTCTATACAAAGCCTCTCGTCCAATTTGGTCGTTAAAATCCCCCATTAGTATTTTTATGCAGTTTCTAGGTTGGGTGTAATATATTCAATCTAGTTCTTCGTAGAATTCACATTATATGTCGTTGTTTCCTTGCTCAGTTGGGGCATAGCAGTTTATTATGACAATATTCCAGAAACGCCCTTCTAATTTTAAAATGCACAGATGATCGCTTACTGGCGTAAAGCTTATGACCCATGGTAGTATTGCGTCACTGATTATGAACCCTACTCCATATTCATGTCTACCATTCTCCGATCCACTGTAGAAAATAGTGTAATTTTCAGATTTTACATTGCCAATGTAAGGCCACCGTAGTTCTTGTAATGTTACAACTGGTTATTTATACTTTTGTATCTGGTCTGTAATAGTTCTCATAGTACCCGGCTTGAATAGAGTTCTTATGTTCCATGTACCGATCCTTAATCCATTGCTGTCCTTGTTCCGTTTTCCAATTTGTGTTCCTAAATGACTGTGCCGAGGATTCTTTAGAAGATTCACAACAAGTAGATTTTTTATGAGGATGGGTTGTTTGACCATCGCTCAACCCCCAACCTGGAGGACCAGATCACAACAACCATTTCTGGTTGGAGTGATAGCTATTGCAATGCATCTTTGATGCATTGGGCGATGGGGACGCCACTTTCCCAACGCCGGGAACGTATAGTTAATAATATAATATAATACAATGTGCTAAATAAGAAACTAATATTACTTAATATTGAAATAATAACTAGAATAAAAAGGAAATTATATAATATAAACTCATATTATGAGGAAAATCGTAACTTAGTGCATAGTATGGTCGTGGTGTTAGTAAAGGCATGTTTTATCATCATAAAAAAGTTGAAAATAATTCTAAATTTACACAAGAAAGGCTTATGGAATATTGACAGGATGACAAGTTGATAAAGTTGGATAACGTAAGGATGCCGATAAAACTTGTATAATAACACTGATATAGACTTAAATCAAACTTTAACAATTTTTGGCACATCTCGTCGAATAGTACAACATTGTCACCTCAGTATCGCAAGCATCGATGCTTGCAAATTGGTCAAATCGATGCTTACGATCCTGATGTGGAACAACGTTATAACGTGAAGTTAATGATATAGTATAATACAATGTGCTAATCAAGAAACTAATATTACTTAATATCATACTTATAACTAGAAAAAAAAGTAAATTATATAATATAAACCCAAATGATTGAGAAAATCAAAAACGGACACTTAGTGCATAGTATAGTCGTGCTGTTAGTTAAATATTGTTTTAACATCATGAAATAGTTGAAAATAATTCTAAATTTACACAAGAAAGGCTTGTAAATATAGACAGAATGATAAGTTGATAAAGTTGAAAAACATAAGGATGCTGATAGAGAGACTTAAATCAAACTTTAACAATTTTTGGCATATCTCGTCGAATAGTACAACATTGTCACCTCAGTATCGCAAGCATCGATGCTTGCAAATTGGTCAAATCGATGCTTACGATCCTGATGTGGAACAACGTTATAACGTGAAGTTAGTGATATAGTATAATACAATGTGCTAATCAAGAAACTAATATTACTTAATATCATACTTATAACTAGAAAAAAAGTAAATTATATAATATAAACCCAAATGATTGAGAAAATCAAAAACAGACACTTTGTGCATAGTATAGTCGTGCTGTTAGTTAAATATTGTTTTAACATCATGAAATGGTTGAAAATAATTCTAAATTTACACAAGAAAGGCTTGTTAATATAGACAGGATGAAGAGTTGATAAAGTTGAAAAACATAAGGATGCTGATAGAGAGACTTAAATCAAACTTTAACAATTTTTGGCATATCTCGTCGAATAGTACAACATTGTCACCTCAGTATCGCAAGCATCGATGCTTGCAAATTGGTCAAATCGATGCTTACGATCCTGATGTGGAACAACGTTATAACGTGAAGTTAATGATATAGTATAATACAATGTGCTAATCAAGAAACTAATATTACTTAATATCATACTTATAACTAGAAAAAAAAGTAAATTATATAATATAAACCCAAATGATTGAGAAAATCAAAAACAGACACTTAGTGCATAGTATAGTCATGCTGTTAGTTAAATATTGTTTTAACATCATGAAATGGTTGAAAATAATTCTAAATTTAAACAAGAAAGGCTTGTAAATATAGACAGGATGATAAGTTGATAAAGTTGAAAAACATAAGGATGCTGATAGAGAGACTTAAATCAAACTTTAACAATTTTTGGCATATCTCGTCGAATAGTACAACATTGTCACCTCAGTATCGCAAGCATCGGTGCTTGCAAATTGGTCAAATCGATGCTTACGATCCTGATGTGGAACAACGTTATAACGTGAAGTTAGTGATATAGTATAATACAATGTGCTAATCAAGAAACTAATATTACTTAATATCATACTTATAACTAGAAAAAAAAGTAAATTATATAATATAAACCCAAATGATTGAGAAAATCAAAAACAGACACTTTGTGCATAGTATAGTCGTGCTGTTAGTTAAATATTGTTTTAACATCATGAAATGGTTGAAAATAATTCTAAATTTACACAAGAAAGGCTTGTTAATATAGACAGGATGAAGAGTTGATAAAGTTGAAAAACATAAGGATGCTGATAGAGAGACTTAAATCAAACTTTAACAATTTTTGGCATATCTCGTCGAATAGTACAACATTGTCACCTCAGTATCGCAAGCATCGATGCTTGCAAATTGGTCAAATCGATGCTTACGATCCTGATGTGGAACAACGTTATAACGTGAAGTTAATGATATAGTATAATACAATGTGCTAATCAAGAAACTAATATTACTTAATATCATACTTATAACTAGAAAAAAAAGTAATTTATATAATATAAACCCAAATGATTGAGAAAATCAAAAACAGACACTTAGTGCATAGTATAGTCGTGCTGTTAGTTAAATATTGTTTTAACAGCATGAAATGGTTGAAAACAATTCTAAATTTACTCAAGAAAGGCTTGTAAATATAGACAGGATGATAAGTTGATAAAGTTGAAAAACATAAGGATGCTGATAGAGAGACTTAAATCAAACTTTAACAATTTTTGGCATATCTCGTCGAATAGTACAACATTGTCACCTCAGTATCGCAAGCATCGGTGCTTGCAAATTGGTCAAATCGATGCTTACGATCCTGATGTGGAACAACGTTATAACGTGAAGTTAGTGATATAGTATAATACAATGTGCTAATCAAGAAACTAATATTACTTAATATCATACTTATAACTAGAAAAAAAAGTAAATTATATAATATAAACCCAAATGATTGAGAAAATCAAAAACAGACACTTAGTGCATAGTATAGTCTTGCTGTTAGTTAAATATTGTTTTAACATCATGAAATGGTTGAAAATAATTCTAAATTTACTCATGAAAGGCTTGTAAATATAGACAGGATGATAAGTTGATAAAGTGAAAAACATAAGGATGCTGATAGAGAGACTTAAATCAAACTTTAACAATTTTTGGCATATCTCGTCGAATAGTACAACATTGTCACCTCAGTATCGCAAGCATCGATGCTTGCAAATTGGTCAAATCGATGCTTACGATCCTGATGTGGAACAACGTTATAACGTGAAGTTAGTGATATAGTATAATACAATGTGCTAATCAAGAAACTAATATTACTTAATATCATACTTATAACTAGAAAAAAAAGTAAATTATATAATATAAACCCAAATGATTGAGAAAATCAAAAACAGACATTTAGTGCATAGTATAGTCGTGCTGTTAGTTAAATATTGTTTTAACAGCATGAAATGGTTGAAAACAATTCTAAATTTACTCAAGAAAGGCTTGTAAATATAGACAGGATGATAAGTTGATAAAGTTGAAAAACATAACGATGCTGATAGAGAGACTTAAATCAAACTTTAACAATTTTTGGCATATCTCGTCGAATAGTACAACATTGTCACCTCAGTATCGCAAGCATCGATGCTTGCAAATTGGTCAATTCGATGCTTACGATACTGATGTGGAACAACGTTATAACGTGTAGGTAATAATATAATATAATACAATGTGCTAAGTAAGAAACTATTATTACCTAATATCGGAATCACCATCTGCTCACCTGTAGCTTCTTACATTACTTATGCATGTTTTGTGTCTTCTGTTAATTATCACGTGGTCAATTTGGTTTTTAGTTTTTGCATCCGGAGATATCCATGTTTGTTTAAAAATATATTTTCTTGGGAAAAACGTGCTACTTACTACCAGGTCCTTGGATGTTGCAAAATTGATTACTCTCATGCCATTATTATTTGATATTAAGTGCAAGCTTTCCAGTCCTATTATGGGTCTATACAAAGCCTCTCGTCCAATTTGGTCGTTAAAATCCCCCATTAGTATTTTTATGCAGTTTCTAGGTTGGGTGTAATATATTCAATCTAGTTCTTCGTAGAATTCACATTATATGTCGTTGTTTCCTTGCTCAGTTGGGGCATAGCAGTTTATTATGACAATATTCCAGAAACGCCCTTCTAATTTTAAAATGCACAGATGATCGCTTACTGGCGTAAAGCTTATGACCCATGGTAGTATTGCGTCACTGATTATGAACCCTACTCCATATTCATGTCTACCATTCTCCGATCCACTGTAGAAAATAGTGTAATTTTCAGATTTTACATTGCCAATGTAAGGCCACCGTAGTTCTTGTAATGTTACAACTGGTTATTTATACTTTTGTATCTGGTCTGTAATAGTTCTCATAGTACCCGGCTTGAATAGAGTTCTTATGTTCCATGTACCGATCCTTAATCCATTGCTGTCCTTGTTCCGTTTTCCAATTTGTGTTCCTAAATGACTGTGCCGAGGATTCTTTAGAAGATTCACAACAAGTAGATTTTTTATGAGGATGGGTTGTTTGGCCATCGCTCAACCCCCAACCTGGAGGACCAGATCACAACAACCATTTCTGGTTGGAGTGATAGCTATTGCAATGCATCTTTGATGCATTGGGCGATGGGGACGCCACTTTCCCAACGCCGGGAACGTATAGTTAATAATATAATATAATACAATGTGCTAAATAAGAAACTAATATTACTTAATATTGAAATAATAACTAGAATAAAAAGGAAATTATATAATATAAACTCATATTATGAGGAAAATCGTAACTTAGTGCATAGTATGGTCGTGGTGTTAGTAAAGGCATGTTTTATCATCATAAAAAAGTTGAAAATAATTCTAAATTTACACAAGAAAGGCTTATGGAATATTGACAGGATTGCAAGTTGATAAAGTTGGATAACGTAAGGATGCCGATAAAACTTGTATAATAACACTGATATAGACTTAAATCAAACTTTAACAATTTTTGGCACATCTCGTCGAATAGTACAACATTGTCACCTCAGTATCGCAAGCATCGATGCTTGCAAATTGGTCAAATCGATGCTTACGATCCTGATGTGGAACAACGTTATAACGTGAAGTTAATGATATAGTATAATACAATGTGCTAATCAAGAAACTAATATTACTTAATATCATACTTATAACTAGAAAAAAAAGTAAATTATATAATATAAACCCAAATGATTGAGAAAATCAAAAACGGACACTTAGTGCATAGTATAGTCGTGCTGTTAGTTAAATATTGTTTTAACATCATGAAATAGTTGAAAATAATTCTAAATTTACACAAGAAAGGCTTGTAAATATAGACAGAATGATAAGTTGATAAAGTTGAAAAACATAAGGATGCTGATAGAGAGACTTAAATCAAACTTTAACAATTTTTGGCATATCTCGTCGAATAGTACAACATTGTCACCTCAGTATCGCAAGCATCGATGCTTGCAAATTGGTCAAATCGATGCTTACGATCCTGATGTGGAACAACGTTATAACGTGAAGTTAGTGATATAGTATAATACAATGTGCTAATCAAGAAACTAATATTACTTAATATCATACTTATAACTAGAAAAAAAGTAAATTATATAATATAAACCCAAATGATTGAGAAAATCAAAAACAGACACTTTGTGCATAGTATAGTCGTGCTGTTAGTTAAATATTGTTTTAACATCATGAAATGGTTGAAAATAATTCTAAATTTACACAAGAAAGGCTTGTTAATATAGACAGGATGAAGAGTTGATAAAGTTGAAAAACATAAGGATGCTGATAGAGAGACTTAAATCAAACTTTAACAATTTTTGGCATATCTCGTCGAATAGTACAACATTGTCACCTCAGTATCGCAAGCATCGATGCTTGCAAATTGGTCAAATCGATGCTTACGATCCTGATGTGGAACAACGTTATAACGTGAAGTTAATGATATAGTATAATACAATGTGCTAATCAAGAAACTAATATTACTTAATATCATACTTATAACTAGAAAAAAAAGTAATTTATATAATATAAACCCAAATGATTGAGAAAATCAAAAACAGACACTTAGTGCATAGTATAGTCATGCTGTTAGTTAAATATTGTTTTAACATCATGAAATGGTTGAAAATAATTCTAAATTTACACAAGAAAGGCTTGTAAATATAGACAGGATGATAAGTTGATAAAGTTGAAAAACATAAGGATGCTGATAGAGAGACTTAAATCAAACTTTAACAATTTTTGGCACATCTCGTCGAATAGTACAACATTGTCACCTCAGTATCGCAAGCATCGGTGCTTGCAAATTGGTCAAATCGATGCTTACGATCCTGATGTGGAACAACGTTATAACGTGAAGTTAGTGATATAGTATAATACAATGTGCTAATCAAGAAACTAATATTACTTAATATCATACTTATAACTAGAAAAAAAAGTAAATTATATAATATAAACCCAAATGATTGAGAAAATCAAAAACAGACACTTAGTGCATAGTATAGTCTTGCTGTTAGTTAAATATTGTTTTAACATCATGAAATGGTTGAAAATAATTCTAAATTTACTCATGAAAGGCTTGTAAATATAGACAGGATGATAAGTTGATAAAGTTGAAAAACATAAGGATGCTGATAGAGAGACTTAAATCAAACTTTAACAATTTTTGGCATATCTCGTCGAATAGTACAACATTGTCACCTCAGTATCGCAAGCATCGATGCTTGCAAATTGGTCAAATCGATGCTTACGATCCTGATGTGGAACAACGTTATAACGTGAAGTTAGTGATATAGTATAATACAATGTGCTAATCAAGAAACTAATATTACTCAATATCATACTTATAACTAGAAAAAAAAGTAAATTATATAATATAAACCCAAATGATTGAGAAAATCAAAAACAGACATTTAGTGCATAGTATAGTCGTGCTGTTAGTTAAATATTGTTTTAACAGCATGAAATGGTTGAAAACAATTCTAAATTTACTCAAGAAAGGCTTGTAAATATAGACAGGATGATAAGTTGATAAAGTTGAAAAACATAAGGATGCTGATAGAGAGACTTAAATCAAACTTTAACAATTTTTGGCATATCTCGTCGAATAGTACAACATTGTCACCTCAGTATCGCAAGCATCGATGCTTGCAAATTGGTCAATTCGATGCTTACGATACTGATGTGGAACAACGTTATAACGTGTAGGTAATAATATAATATAATACAATGTGCTAAGTAAGAAACTATTATTACCTAATATCGGAATCACCATCTGCTCACCTGTAGCTTCTTACATTACTTATGCATGTTTTGTGTCTTCTGTTAATTATCACGTGGTCAATTTGGTTTTTAGTTTTTGCATCCGGAGATATCCATGTTTGTTTAAAAATATATTTTCTTGGGAAAAACGTGCTACTTACTACCAGGTCCTTGGATGTTGCAAAATTGATTACTCTCATGCCATTATTATTTGATATTAAGTGCAAGCTTTCCAGTCCTATTATGGGTCTATACAAAGCCTCTCGTCCAATTTGGTCGTTAAAATCCCCCATTAGTATTTTTATGCAGTTTCTAGGTTGGGTGTAATATATTCAATCTAGTTCTTCGTAGAATTCACATTTTATGTCGTTGTTTCCTTGCTCAGTTGGGGCATAGCAGTTTATTATGACAATATTCCAGAAACGCCCTTCTAATTTTAAAATGCACAGATGATCGCTTACTGGCGTAAAGCTTATGACCCATGGTAGTATTGCGTCACTGATTATGAACCCTACTCCATATTCATGTCTACCATTCTCCGATCCACTGTAGAAAATAGTGTAATTTTCAGATTTTACATTGCCAATGTAAGGCCACCGTAGTTCTTGTAATGTTACAACTGGTTATTTTTACTTTTGTATCTGGTCTGTAATAGTTCTCATAGTACCCGGCTTGAATAGAGTTCTTATGTTCCATGTACCGATCCTTAATCCATTGCTGTCCTTGTTCCGTTTTCCAATTTGTGTTCCTAAATGACTGTGCCGAGGATTCTTTAGAAGATTCACAACAAGTAGATTTTTTATGAGGATGGGTTGTTTGGCCATCGCTCAACCCCCAACCTGGAGGACCAGATCACAACAACCATTTCTGGTTGGAGTGATAGCTATTGCAATGCATCTTTGATGCATTGGGCGATAGGGACGCCACTTTCCCAACGCCGGGAACGTATAGTTAATAATATAATATAATACAATGTGCTAAATAAGAAACTAATATTACTTAATATTGAAATAATAACTAGAATAAAAAGGAAATTATATAATATAAACTCATATTATGAGGAAAATCGTAACTTAGTGACTATGCTTACGATCCTGATGTGGAACAACGTTATAACGTGAAGTTAATAATATCATATAACACAATGTGCTAATTAAGAAACTAATAATACTTAATATCGAAATAATTGCTAGAAAAAAAAGTAAATTATATAATATAAACCCAAATGATTCAGAAATTCCAAAACAGAAACTTAGTGCATAGTATAGTCGTGCTGTTAGTAAAGGCATGTTTTAACATTATAAAATGGATGAAAATAATTCTAAATTTACACAAGAAAGGCTTATGGAATTTTGACAGGATGATAAGTTGATAAAGTTGAAAAACATAAGGATGCTGATAGAGAGACTTAAATCAAACTTTAACAATTTTTGGCATATCTCGTCGAATAGTACAACATTGTCACCTCAGTATCGCAAGCATCGATGCTTGCAAATTGGTCAAATCGATGCTTACGATCCTGATGTGGAACAACGTTAAACGTGAAGTTAGTGATATAGTATAATACAATGTGCTAATCAAGAAACTAATATTACTTAATATCATACTTATAACTAGAAAAAAAAGTAAATTATATAATATAAACCCAAATGATTGAGAAAATCAAAAACAGACACTTAGTGCATAGTATAGTCTTGCTGTTAGTTAAATATTGTTTTAACATCATGAAATGGTTGAAAATAATTCTAAATTTACTCATGAAAGGCTTGTAAATATAGACAGGATGATAAGTTGATAAAGTTGAAAAACATAAGGATGCTGATAGAGAGACTTAAATCAAACTTTAACAATTTTTGGCATATCTCGTCGAATAGTACAACATTGTCACCTCAGTATCGCAAGCATCGATGCTTGCAAATTGGTCAAATCGATGCTTACGATCCTGATGTGGAACAACGTTATAACGTGAAGTTAGTGATATAGTATAATACAATGTGCTAATCAAGAAACTAATATTACTTAATATCATACTTATAACTAGAAAAAAAAGTAAATTATATAATATAAACCCAAATGATTGAGAAAATCAAAAACAGACACTTAGTGCATAGTATAGTCTTGCTGTTAGTTAAATATTGTTTTAACATCATGAAATGGTTGAAAATAATTCTAAATTAACACAAGAAAGGCTTGTAAATATAGACAGGATGATAAGTTGATAAAGTTGAAAAACATAAGGATGCTGATAGAGAGACTTAAATCAAACTTTAACAATTTTTGGCATATCTCGTCGAATAGTACAACATTGTCACCTCAGTATCGCAAGCATCGATGCTTGCAAATTGGTCAATTCGATGCTTAGGATAATGATGTGGAACAACGTTATAACGTGTAGTTAATAATATAATATAATACAATGTGTTAATTAAGAAACTAACATTACTTAATATCGAAATAATTGCTAGGAAAAAAAGTAAATTATATAATATAAACCCAAATGATTGAGAAAATCAAAAACAGACACTTAGTGCATAGTATAGTCATGCTGTTAGTTAAATATTGTTTTAACATCATGAAATGGTTGAAAATAATTCTAAATTTACACAAGAAAGGCTTGTAAATATAGACAGGATGATAAGTTGATAAAGTTGAAAAATATATGGATGCTGATAGAGAGACTTAAATCAAACTTTAACAATTTTTGGCATATCTCGTCGAATAGTACAACATTGTCACCTCAGTATCGCAAGCATCGATGCTTGCAAATTGGTCAAATCGATGCTTACGATCCTGATGTGGAACAACGTTATAACGTGTCGGTAATAATATAATATAATACAATGTGCTAAGTAAGAAACTATTATTACCTTATATCGGAATCACCATCTGCTCACCTGTAGCTTCTTACATTAGTTATGCATGTTTTGTGTCTTCTGTTAATTATCACGTGGTCAATTTGTTTTTTAGTTTTTGCATCCGGAGATATCCATGTTTGTTTAAAAATATATTTTCTTGGGAAAAACGTGCTACTTACTACCAGGTCCTTGGATGTTGCAAAATTGATTACTCTCATGCCATTATTATTTGATATTAAGTGCAAGCTTTCCAGTCCTATTATGGGTCTATACAAAGCCTCTCGTCCAATTTGGTCGTTAAAATCCCCCATTAGTATTTTTATGCAGTTTCTAGGTTGGGTGTAATATATTCAATCTAGTTCTTCGTAGAATTCACATTTTATGTCGTTGTTTCCTTGCTCAGTTGGGGCATAGCAGTTTATTATGACAATATTCCAGAAACGCCCTTCTAATTTTAAAATGCACAGATGATCGCTTACTGGCGTAAAGCTTATGACCCATGGTAGTATTGCGTCACTGATTATGAACCCTACTCCATATTCATGTCTACCATTCTCCGATCCACTGTAGAAAATAGTGTAATTTTCAGATTTTACATTGCCAATGTAAGGCCACCGTAGTTCTTGTAATGTTACAACTGGTTATTTATACTTTTGTATCTGGTCTGTTATAGTTCTCATAGTACCCGGCTTGAATAGAGTTCTTATGTTCCATGTACCGATCCTTAATCCATTGCTGTCCTTGTTCCGTTTTCCAATTTGTGTTCCTAAATGACTGTGCCGAGGATTCTTTAGAAGATTCACAACAAGTAGATTTTTTATGAGGATGGGTTGTTTGCCCATCGCTCAACCCCCAACCTGGAGGACCAGATCACAACAACCATTTCTGGTTGGAGTGATAGCTATTGCAATGCATCTTTGATGCATTGGGCGATGGGGACGCCACTTTCCCAACGCCGGGAACGTATAGTTAATAATATAATATAATACAATGTGCTAAATAAGAAACTAATATTACTTAATATTGAAATAATAACTAGAATAAAAAGGAAATTATATAATTTAAACTCATATTATGAGGAAAATCGTAACTTAGTGCATAGTATGGTCGTGGTGTTAGTAAAGGCATGTTTTATCATCATAAAAAAGTTGAAAATAATTCTAAATTTACACAAGAAAGGCTTATGGAATATTGACAGGATGACAAGTTGATAAAGTTGGATAACGTAAGGATGCCGATAAAACTTGTATAATAACACTGATATAGACTTAAATCAAACTTTAACAATTTTTGGCACATCTCGTCGAATAGTACAACATTGTCACCTCAGTATCGCAAGCATCGATGCTTGCAAATTGGTCAAATCGATGCTTACGATCCTGATGTGGAACAACGTTATAACGTGAAGTTAATGATATAGTATAATACAATGTGCTAATCAAGAAACTAATATTACTTAATATCATACTTATAACTAGAAAAAAAAGTAAATTATATAATATAAACCCAAATGATTGAGAAAATCAAAAACGGACACTTAGTGCATAGTATAGTCGTGCTGTTAGTTAAATATTGTTTTAACATCATGAAATGGTTGAAAATAATTCTAAATTTACACAAGAAAGGCTTGTAAATATAGACAGGATGATAAGTTGATAAAGTTGAAAAACATAAGGATGCTGATAGAGAGACTTAAATCAAACTTTAACAATTTTTGGCATATCTCGTCGAATAGTACAACATTGTCACCTCAGTATCGCAAGCATCGATGCTTGCAAATTGGTCAAATCGATGCTTACGATCCTGATGTGGAACAACGTTATAACGTGTCGGTAATAATATAATATAATACAATGTGCTAAGTAAGAAACTAATATAACTTAATATCATACTTATAACTAGAAAAAAAGTAAATTATATAATATAAACCCAAATGATTGAGAAAATCAAAAACAGACACTTAGTGCATAGTATAGTCGTGCTGTTAGTTAAATATTGTTTTAACATCATGAAATGGTTGAAAATAATTCTAAATTTACACAAGAAAGGCTTGTAAATATAGACAGGATGATAAGTTGATAAAGTTGAAAAACATAAGGATGCTGATAGAGAGACTTAAATCAAACTTTAACAATTTTTGGCATATCTCGTCGAATAGTACAACATTGTCACCTCAGTATCGCAAGCATCGATGCTTGCAAATTGGTCAAATCGATGCTTACGATCCTGATGTGGAACAACGTTATAACGTGAAGTTAGTGATATAGTATAATACAATGTGCTAATCAAGAAACTAATATTACTTAATATCATACTTATAACTAGAAAAAAAGTAAATTATATAATATAAACCCAAATGATTGAGAAAATCAAAAACAGACACTTAGTGCATAGTATAGTCGTGCTGTTAGTTAAATATTGTTTTAACATCATGAAATGGTTGAAAATAATTCTAAATTTACTCAAGAAAGGCTTGTAAATATAGACAGCATGATAAGTTGATAAAGTTGAAAAACATAAGGATGCTGATAGAGAGACTTAAATCAAACTTTAACAATTTTTGGCATATCTCGTCGAATAGTACAACATTGTCACCTCAGTATCGCAAGCATCGATGCTTGCAAATTGGTCAAATCGATGCTTACGATCCTGATGTGGAACAACGTTATAACGTGTCGGTAATAATATAATATAATACAATGTGCTAAGTAAGAAACTATTATTACCTTATATCGGAATCACCATCTGCTCACCTGTAGCTTCTTACATTAGTTATGCATGTTTTGTGTCTTCTGTTAATTATCACGTGGTCAATTTGTTTTTTAGTTTTTGCATCCGGAGATATCCATGTTTGTTTAAAAATATATTTTCTTGGGAAAAACGTGCTACTTACTACCAGGTCCTTGGATGTTGCAAAATTGATTACTCTCATGCCATTATTATTTGATATTAAGTGCAAGCTTTCCAGTCCTATTATGGGTCTATACAAAGCCTCTCGTCCAATTTGGTCGTTAAAATCCCCCATTAGTATTTTTATGCAGTTTCTAGGTTGGGTGTAATATATTCAATCTAGTTCTTCGTAGAATTCACATTTTATGTCGTTGTTTCCTTGCTCAGTTGGGGCATAGCAGTTTATTATGACAATATTCCAGAAACGCCCTTCTAATTTTAAAATGCACAGATGATCGCTTACTGGCGTAAATCTTATGACCCATGGTAGTATTGCGTCACTGATTATGAACCCTACTCCATATTCATGTCTACCATTTTCCGATCCACTGTAGAAAATAGTGTAATTTTCAGATTTTACATTGCCAATGTAAGGCCACCGTAGTTCTTGTAATGTTACAACTGGTTATTTATACTTTTGTATCTGGTCTGTTATAGTTCTCATAGTATCCGGCTTGAATAGAGTTCTTATGTTCCATGTACCGATCCTTAATCCATTGCTGTCCTTGTTCCGTTTTCCAATTTGTGTTCCTAAATGACTGTGCCGAGGATTCTTTAGAAGATTCACAACAAGTAGATTTTTTATGAGGATGGGTTGTTTGCCCATCGCTCAACCCCCAACCTGGAGGACCAGATCACAACAACCATTTCTGGTTGGAGTGATAGCTATTGCAATGCATCTTTGATGCATTGGGCGATGGGGACGCCACTTTCCCAACGCCGGGAACGTATAGTTAATAATATAATATAATACAATGTGCTAAATAAGAAACTAATATTACTTAATATTGAAATAATAACTAGAATAAAAAGGAAATTATATAATTTAAACTCATATTATGAGGAAAATCGTAACTTAGTGCATAGTATGGTCGTGGTGTTAGTAAAGGCATGTTTTATCATCATAAAAAAGTTGAAAATAATTCTAAATTTACACAAGAAAGGCTTATGGAATATTGACAGGATGACAAGTTGATAAAGTTGGATAACGTAAGGATGCCGATAAAACTTGTATAATAACACTGATATAGACTTAAATCAAACTTTAAAAATTTTTGGCACATCTCGTCGAATAGTACAACATTGTCACCTCAGTATCGCAAGCATCGATGCTTGCAAATTGGTCAAATCGATGCTTACGATCCTGATGTGGAACAACGTTATAACGTGAAGTTAATGATATAGTATAATACAATGTGCTAATCAAGAAACTAATATTACTTAATATCATACTTATAACTAGAAAAAAAAAGTAAATTATATAATATAAACCCAAATGATTGAGAAAATCAAAAACGGACACTTAGTGCATAGTATAGTCGTGCTGTTAGTTAAATATTGTTTTAACATCATGAAATGGTTGAAAATAATTCTAAATTTACACAAGAAAGGCTTGTAAATATAGACAGGATGATAAGTTGATAAAGTTGAAAAACATAAGGATGCTGATAGAGAGACTTAAATCAAACTTTAACAATTTTTGGCATATCTCGTCGAATAGTACAACATTGTCACCTCAGTATCGCAAGCATCGATGCTTGCAAATTGGTCAAATCGATGCTTACGATCCTGATGTGGAACAACGTTATAACGTGAAGTTAGTGATATAGTATAATACAATGTGCTAATCAAGAAACTAATATTACTTAATATCATACTTATAACTAGAAAAAAAGTAAATTATATAATATAAACCCAAATGATTGAGAAAATCAAAAACAGACACTTAGTGCATAGTATAGTCGTGCTGTTAGTTAAATATTGTTTTAACATCATGAAATGGTTGAAAATAATTCTAAATTTACTCAAGAAAGGCTTGTAAATATAGACAGCATGATAAGTTGATAAAGTTGAAAAACATAAGGATGCTGATAGAGAGACTTAAATCAAACTTTAACAATTTTTGGCATATCTCGTCGAATAGTACAACATTGTCACCTCAGTATCGCAAGCATCGATGCTTGCAAATTGGTCAAATCGATGCTTACGATCCTGATGTGGAACAACGTTATAACGTGTCGGTAATAATATAATATAATACAATGTGCTAAGTAAGAAACTATTATTACCTTATATCGGAATCACCATCTGCTCACCTGTAGCTTCTTACATTAGTTATGCATGTTTTGTGTCTTCTGTTAATTATCACGTGGTCAATTTGTTTTTTAGTTTTTGCATCCGGAGATATCCATGTTTGTTTAAAAATATATTTTCTTGGGAAAAACGTGCTACTTACTACCAGGTCCTTGGATGTTGCAAAATTGATTACTCTCATGCCATTATTATTTGATATTAAGTGCAAGCTTTCCAGTCCTATTATGGGTCTATACAAAGCCTCTCGTCCAATTTGGTCGTTAAAATCCCCCATTAGTATTTTTATGCAGTTTCTAGGTTGGGTGTAATATATTCAATCTAGTTCTTCGTAGAATTCACATTTTATGTCGTTGTTTCCTTGCTCAGTTGGGGCATAGCAGTTTATTATGACAATATTCCAGAAACGCCCTTCTAATTTTAAAATGCACAGATGATCGCTTACTGGCGTAAAGCTTATGACCCATGGTAGTATTGCGTCACTGATTATGAACCCTACTCCATATTCATGTCTACCATTCTCCGATCCACTGTAGAAAATAGTGTAATTTTCAGATTTTACATTGCCAATGTAAGGCCACCGTAGTTCTTGTAATGTTACAACTGGTTATTTATACTTTTGTATCTGGTCTGTTATAGTTCTCATAGTACCCGGCTTGAATAGAGTTCTTATGTTCCATGTACCGATCCTTAATCCATTGCTGTCCTTGTTCCGTTTTCCAATTTGTGTTCCTAAATGACTGTGCCGAGGATTCTTTAGAAGATTCACAACAAGTAGATTTTTTATGAGGATGGGTTGTTTGCCCATCGCTCAACCCCCAACCTGGAGGACCAGATCACAACAACCATTTCTGGTTGGAGTGATAGCTATTGCAATGCATCTTTGATGCATTGGGCGATGGGGACGCCACTTTCCCAACGCCGGGAACGTATAGTTAATAATATAATATAATACAATGTGCTAAATAAGAAACTAATATTACTTAATATTGAAATAATAACTAGAATAAAAAGGAAATTATATAATTTAAACTCATATTATGAGGAAAATCGTAACTTAGTGCATAGTATGGTCGTGGTGTTAGTAAAGGCATGTTTTATCATCATAAAAAAGTTGAAAATAATTCTAAATTTACACAAGAAAGGCTTATGGAATATTGACAGGATGACAAGTTGATAAAGTTGGATAACGTAAGGATGCCGATAAAACTTGTATAATAACACTGATATAGACTTAAATCAAACTTTAAAAATTTTTGGCACATCTCGTCGAATAGTACAACATTGTCACCTCAGTATCGCAAGCATCGATGCTTGCAAATTGGTCAAATCGATGCTTACGATCCTGATGTGGAACAACGTTATAACGTGAAGTTAATGATATAGTATAATACAATGTGCTAATCAAGAAACTAATATTACTTAATATCATACTTATAACTAGAAAAAAAAAGTAAATTATATAATATAAACCCAAATGATTGAGAAAATCAAAAACGGACACTTAGTGCATAGTATAGTCGTGCTGTTAGTTAAATATTGTTTTAACATCATGAAATGGTTGAAAATAATTCTAAATTTACACAAGAAAGGCTTATGGAATATTGACAGGATGACAAGTTGATAAAGTTGGATAACGTAAGGATGCCGATAAAACTTGTATAATAACACTGATATAGACTTAAATCAAACTTTAACAATTTTTGGCACATCTCGTCGAATAGTACAACATTGTCACCTCAGTATCGCAAGCATCGATGCTTGCAAATTGGTCAAATCGATGCTTACGATCCTGATGTGGAACAACGTTATAACGTGAAGTTAATGATATAGTATAATACAATGTGCTAATCAAGAAACTAATATTACTTAATATCATACTTATAACTAGAAAAAAAAGTAAATTATATAATATAAACCCAAATGATTGAGAAAATCAAAAACGGACACTTAGTGCATAGTATAGTCGTGCTGTTAGTTAAATATTGTTTTAACATCATGAAATGGTTGAAAATAATTCTAAATTTACACAAGAAAGGCTTGTAAATATAGACAGGATGATAAGTTGATAAAGTTGAAAAACATAAGGATGCTGATAGAGAGACTTAAATCAAACTTTAACAATTTTTGGCATATCTCGTCGAATAGTACAACATTGTCACCTCAGTATCGCAAGCATCGATGCTTGCAAATTGGTCAAATCGATGCTTACGATCCTGATGTGGAACAACGTTATAACGTGTCGGTAATAATATAATATAATACAATGTGCTAAGTAAGAAACTAATATAACTTAATATCATACTTATAACTAGAAAAAAAGTAAATTATATAATATAAACCCAAATGATTGAGAAAATCAAAAACAGACACTTAGTGCATAGTATAGTCGTGCGGTTAGTTAAATATTGTTTTAACATCATGAAATGGTTGAAAATAATTCTAAATTTACACAAGAAAGGCTTGTAAATATAGACAGGATGATAAGTTGATAAAGTTGAAAAACATAAGGATGCTGATAGAGAGACTTAAATCAAACTTTAACAATTTTTGGCATATCTCGTCGAATAGTACAACATTGTCACCTCAGTATCGCAAGCATCGATGCTTGCAAATTGGTCAAATCGATGCTTACGATCCTGATGTGGAACAACGTTATAACGTGAAGTTAGTGATATAGTATAATACAATGTGCTAATCAAGAAACTAATATTACTTAATATCATACTTATAACTAGAAAAAAAGTAAATTATATAATATAAACCCAAATGATTGAGAAAATCAAAAACAGACACTTAGTGCATAGTATAGTCGTGCTGTTAGTTAAATATTGTTTTAACATCATGAAATGGTTGAAAATAATTCTAAATTTACTCAAGAAAGGCTTGTAAATATAGACAGCATGATAAGTTGATAAAGTTGAAAAACATAAGGATGCTGATAGAGAGACTTAAATCAAACTTTAACAATTTTTGGCATATCTCGTCGAATAGTACAACATTGTCACCTCAGTATCGCAAGCATCGATGCTTGCAAATTGGTCAAATCGATGCTTACGATCCTGATGTGGAACAACGTTATAACGTGTCGGTAATAATATAATATAATACAATGTGCTAAGTAAGAAACTATTATTACCTTATATCGGAATCACCATCTGCTCACCTGTAGCTTCTTACATTAGTTATGCATGTTTTGTGTCTTCTGTTAATTATCACGTGGTCAATTTGTTTTTTAGTTTTTGCATCCGGAGATATCCATGTTTGTTTAAAAATATATTTTCTTGGGAAAAACGTGCTACTTACTACCAGGTCCTTGGATGTTGCAAAATTGATTACTCTCATGCCATTATTATTTGATATTAAGTGCAAGCTTTCCAGTCCTATTATGGGTCTATACAAAGCCTCTCGTCCAATTTGGTCGTTAAAATCCCCCATTAGTATTTTTATGCAGTTTCTAGGTTGGGTGTAATATATTCAATCTAGTTCTTCGTAGAATTCACATTTTATGTCGTTGTTTCCTTGCTCAGTTGGGGCATAGCAGTTTATTATGACAATATTCCAGAAACGCCCTTCTAATTTTAAAATGCACAGATGATCGCTTACTGGCGTAAATCTTATGACCCATGGTAGTATTGCGTCACTGATTATGAACCCTACTCCATATTCATGTCTACCATTTTCCGATCCACTGTAGAAAATAGTGTAATTTTCAGATTTTACATTGCCAATGTAAGGCCACCGTAGTTCTTGTAATGTTACAACTGGTTATTTATACTTTTGTATCTGGTCTGTTATAGTTCTCATAGTATCCGGCTTGAATAGAGTTCTTATGTTCCATGTACCGATCCTTAATCCATTGCTGTCCTTGTTCCGTTTTCCAATTTGTGTTCCTAAATGACTGTGCCGAGGATTCTTTAGAAGATTCACAACAAGTAGATTTTTTATGAGGATGGGTTGTTTGCCCATCGCTCAACCCCCAACCTGGAGGACCAGATCACAACAACCATTTCTGGTTGGAGTGATAGCTATTGCAATGCATCTTTGATGCATTGGGCGATGGGGACGCCACTTTCCCAACGCCGGGAACGTATAGTTAATAATATAATATAATACAATGTGCTAAATAAGAAACTAATATTACTTAATATTGAAATAATAACTAGAATAAAAAGGAAATTATATAATTTAAACTCATATTATGAGGAAAATCGTAACTTAGTGCATAGTATGGTCGTGGTGTTAGTAAAGGCATGTTTTATCATCATAAAAAAGTTGAAAATAATTCTAAATTTACACAAGAAAGGCTTATGGAATATTGACAGGATGACAAGTTGATAAAGTTGGATAACGTAAGGATGCCGATAAAACTTGTATAATAACACTGATATAGACTTAAATCAAACTTTAACAATTTTTGGCACATCTCGTCGAATAGTACAACATTGTCACCTCAGTATCGCAAGCATCGATGCTTGCAAATTGGTCAAATCGATGCTTACGATCCTGATGTGGAACAACGTTATAACGTGAAGTTAATGATATAGTATAATACAATGTGCTAATCAAGAAACTAATATTACTTAATATCATACTTATAACTAGAAAAAAAAGTAAATTATATAATATAAACCCAAATGATTGAGAAAATCAAAAACGGACACTTAGTGCATAGTATAGTCGTGCTGTTAGTTAAATATTGTTTTAACATCATGAAATGGTTGAAAATAATTCTAAATTTACACAAGAAAGGCTTGTAAATATAGACAGGATGATAAGTTGATAAAGTTGAAAAACATAAGGATGCTGATAGAGAGACTTAAATCAAACTTTAACAATTTTTGGCATATCTCGTCGAATAGTACAACATTGTCACCTCAGTATCGCAAGCATCGATGCTTGCAAATTGGTCAAATCGATGCTTACGATCCTGATGTGGAACAACGTTATAACGTGAAGTTAGTGATATAGTATAATACAATGGGCTAATCAAGAAACTAATATTACTTAATATCATACTTATAACTAGAAAAAAAAGTAAATTATATAATATAAACCCAAATGATTGAGAAAATCAAAAACAGACACTTAGTGCATAGTATAGTCGTTCTGTTAGTTAAATATTGTTTTAACATCATGAAATGGTTGAAAATAATTCTAAATTTACTCAAGAAAGGCTTGTAAATATAGACAGGATGATAAGTTGATAAAGTTGAAAAACATAAGGATGCTGATAGAGAGACTTAAATCAAACTTTAACAATTTTTGGCATATCTCGTCGAATAGTACAACATTGTCACCTCAGTATCGCAAGCATCGATGCTTGCAAATTGGTCAAATCGATGCTTACGATCCTGATGTGGAACAACGTTATAACGTGTCGGTAATAATATAATATAATACAATGTGCTAAGTAAGAAACTATTATTACCTTATATCGGAATCACCATCTGCTCACCTGTAGCTTCTTACATTAGTTATGCATGTTTTGTGTCTTCTGTTAATTATCACGTGGTCAATTTGTTTTTTAGTTTTTGCATCCGGAGATATCCATGTTTGTTTAAAAATATATTTTCTTGGGAAAAACGTGCTACTTACTACCAGGTCCTTGGATGTTGCAAAATTGATTACTCTCATGCCATTATTATTTGATATTAAGTGCAAGCTTTCCAGTCCTATTATGGGTCTATACAAAGCCTCTCGTCCAATTTGGTCGTTAAAATCCCCCATTAGTATTTTTATGCAGTTTCTAGGTTGGGTGTAATATATTCAATCTAGTTCTTCGTAGAATTCACATTTTATGTCGTTGTTTCCTTGCTCAGTTGGGGCATAGCAGTTTATTATGACAATATTCCAGAAACACCCTTCTAATTTTAAAATGCACAGATGATCGCTTACTGGCGTAAAGCTTATGACCCATGGTAGTATTGCGTCACTGATTATGAACCCTACTCCATATTCATGTCTACCATTTTCCGATCCACTGTAGAAAATAGTGTAATTTTCAGATTTTACATTGCCAATGTAAGGCCACCGTAGTTCTTGTAATGTTACAACTGGTTATTTATACTTTTGTATCTGGTCTGTTATAGTTCTCATAGTATCCGGCTTGAATAGAGTTCTTATGTTCCATGTACCGATCCTTAATCCATTGCTGTCCTTGTTCCGTTTTCCAATTTGTGTTCCTAAATGACTGTGCCGAGGATTCTTTAGAAGATTCACAACAAGTAGATTTTTTATGAGGATGGGTTGTTTGCCCATCGCTCAACCCCCAACCTGGAGGACCAGATCACAACAACCATTTCTGGTTGGAGTGATAGCTATTGCAATGCATCTTTGATGCATTGGGCGATGGGGACGCCACTTTCCCAACGCCGGGAACGTATAGTTAATAATATAATATAATACAATGTGCTAAATAAGAAACTAATATTACTTAATATTGAAATAATAACTAGAATAAAAAGGAAATTATATAATTTAAACTCATATTATGAGGAAAATCGTAACTTAGTGCATAGTATGGTCGTGGTGTTAGTAAAGGCATGTTTTATCATCATAAAAAAGTTGAAAATAATTCTAAATTTACACAAGAAAGGCTTATGGAATATTGACAGGATGACAAGTTGATAAAGTTGGATAACGTAAGGATGCCGATAAAACTTGTATAATAACACTGATATAGACTTAAATCAAACTTTAAAAATTTTTGGCACATCTCGTCGAATAGTACAACATTGTCACCTCAGTATCGCAAGCATCGATGCTTGCAAATTGGTCAAATCGATGCTTACGATCCTGATGTGGAACAACGTTATAACGTGAAGTTAATGATATAGTATAATACAATGTGCTAATCAAGAAACTAATATTACTTAATATCATACTTATAACTAGAAAAAAAAAGTAAATTATATAATATAAACCCAAATGATTGAGAAAATCAAAAACGGACACTTAGTGCATAGTATAGTCGTGCTGTTAGTTAAATATTGTTTTAACATCATGAAATGGTTGAAAATAATTCTAAATTTACACAAGAAAGGCTTGTAAATATAGACAGGATGATAAGTTGATAAAGTTGAAAAACATAAGGATGCTGATAGAGAGACTTAAATCAAACTTTAACAATTTTTGGCATATCTCGTCGAATAGTACAACATTGTCACCTCAGTATCGCAAGCATCGATGCTTGCAAATTGATCAAATCGATGCTTACGATCCTGATGTGGAACAACGTTATAACGTGAAGTTAGTGATATAGTATAATACAATGTGCTAATCAAGAAACTAATATTACTTAATATCATACTTATAACTAGAAAAAAAGTAAATTATATAATATAAACCCAAATGATTGAGAAAATCAAAAACAGACACTTAGTGCATAGTATAGTCATGCTGTTAGTTAAATATTGTTTTAACATCATGAAATGGTTGAAAATAATTCTAAATTTACACAAGAAAGGCTTGTAAATATAGACAGGTTGATAAGTTGATAAAGTTGAAAAACATAAGGATGCTGATAGAGAGACTTAAATCAAACTTTAACAATTTTTGGCACATCTCGTCGAATAGTACAACATTGTCACCTCAGTATCGCAAGCATCGATGCTTGCAAATTGGTCAAATCGATGCTTACGATCCTGATGTGGAACAACGTTATAACGTGAAGTTAATGATATAGTATAATACAATGTGCTAATCAAGAAACTAATATTACTTAATATCATACTTATAACTAGAAAAAAAAGTAAATTATATAATTTAAACCCAAATGATTGAGAAAATCAAAAACGGACACTTAGTGCATAGTATAGTCGTGCTGTTAGTTAAATATTGTTTTAACATCATGAAATGGTTGAAAATAATTCTAAATTTACACAAGAAAGGCTTGTAAATATAGACAGGATGATAAGTTGATAAAGTTGAAAAACATAAGGATGCTGATAGAGAGACTTAAATCAAACTTTAACAATTTTTGGCATATCTCGTCGAATAGTACAACATTGTCATCTCAGTATCGCAAGCATCGATGCTTGCAAATTGATCAAATCGATGCTTACGATCCTGATGTGGAACAACGTTATAACGTGAAGTTAGTGATATAGTATAATACAATGTGCTAATCAAGAAACTAATATTACTTAATATCATACTTATAACTAGAAAAAAAGTAAATTATATAATATAAACCCAAATGATTGAGAAAATCAAAAACAGACACTTAGTGCATAGTATAGTCGTGCTGTTAGTTAAATATTGTTTTAACATCATGAAATGGTTGAAAATAATTCTAAATTTACTCAAGAAAGGCTTGTAAATATAGACAGCATGATAAGTTGATAAAGTTGAAAAACATAAGGATGCTGATAGAGAGACTTAAATCAAACTTTAACAATTTTTGGCATATCTCGTCGAATAGTACAACATTGTCACCTCAGTATCGCAAGCATCGATGCTTGCAAATTGGTCAAATCGATGCTTACGATCCTGATGTGGAACAACGTTATAACGTGTCGGTAATAATATAATATAATACAATGTGCTAAGTAAGAAACTATTATTACCTTATATCGGAATCACCATCTGCTCACCTGTAGCTTCTTACATTAGTTATGCATGTTTTGTGTCTTCTGTTAATTATCACGTGGTCAATTTGTTTTTTAGTTTTTGCATCCGGAGATATCCATGTTTGTTTAAAAATATATTTTCTTGGGAAAAACGTGCTACTTACTACCAGGTCCTTGGATGTTGCAAAATTGATTACTCTCATGCCATTATTATTTGATATTAAGTGCAAGCTTTCCAGTCCTATTATGGGTCTATACAAAGCCTCTCGTCCAATTTGGTCGTTAAAATCCCCCATTAGTATTTTTATGCAGTTTCTAGGTTGGGTGTAATATATTCAATCTAGTTCTTCGTAGAATTCACATTTTATGTCGTTGTTTCCTTGCTCAGTTGGGGCATAGCAGTTTATTATGACAATATTCCAGAAACGCCCTTCTAATTTTAAAATGCACAGATGATCGCTTACTGGCGTAAAGCTTATGACCCATGGTAGTATTGCGTCACTGATTATGAACCCTACTCCATATTCATGTCTACCATTCTCCGATCCACTGTAGAAAATAGTGTAATTTTCAGATTTTACATTGCCAATGTAAGGCCACCGTAGTTCTTGTAATGTTACAACTGGTTATTTATACTTTTGTATCTGGTCTGTTATAGTTCTCATAGTACCCGGCTTGAATAGAGTTCTTATGTTCCATGTACCGATCCTTAATCCATTGCTGTCCTTGTTCCGTTTTCCAATTTGTGTTCCTAAATGACTGTGCCGAGGATTCTTTAGAAGATTCACAACAAGTAGATTTTTTATGAGGATGGGTTGTTTGCCCATCGCTCAACCCCCAACCTGGAGGACCAGATCACAACAACCATTTCTGGTTGGAGTGATAGCTATTGCAATGCATCTTTGATGCATTGGGCGATGGGGACGCCACTTTCCCAACGCCGGGAACGTATAGTTAATAATATAATATAATACAATGTGCTAAATAAGAAACTAATATTACTTAATATTGAAATAATAACTAGAATAAAAAGGAAATTATATAATTTAAACTCATATTATGAGGAAAATCGTAACTTAGTGCATAGTATGGTCGTGGTGTTAGTAAAGGCATGTTTTATCATCATAAAAAAGTTGAAAATAATTCTAAATTTACACAAGAAAGGCTTATGGAATATTGACAGGATGACAAGTTGATAAAGTTGGATAACGTAAGGATGCCGATAAAACTTGTATAATAACACTGATATAGACTTAAATCAAACTTTAAAAATTTTTGGCACATCTCGTCGAATAGTACAACATTGTCACCTCAGTATCGCAAGCATCGATGCTTGCAAATTGGTCAAATCGATGCTTACGATCCTGATGTGGAACAACGTTATAACGTGAAGTTAATGATATAGTATAATACAATGTGCTAATCAAGAAACTAATATTACTTAATATCATACTTATAACTAGAAAAAAAAAGTAAATTATATAATATAAACCCAAATGATTGAGAAAATCAAAAACGGACACTTAGTGCATAGTATAGTCGTGCTGTTAGTTAAATATTGTTTTAACATCATGAAATGGTTGAAAATAATTCTAAATTTACACAAGAAAGGCTTGTAAATATAGACAGGATGATAAGTTGATAAAGTTGAAAAACATAAGGATGCTGATAGAGAGACTTAAATCAAACTTTAACAATTTTTGGCATATCTCGTCGAATAGTACAACATTGTCACCTCAGTATCGCAAGCATCGATGCTTGCAAATTGGTCAAATCGATGCTTACGATCCTGATGTGGAACAACGTTATAACGTGAAGTTAGTGATATAGTATAATACAATGTGCTAATCAAGAAACTAATATTACTTAATATCATACTTATAACTAGAAAAAAAGTAAGTAAGGATGCTGATATGACTTGTATAATAAGACTGATAGAGACTCAAACTATAACAATTTTTGGCATATCTCGTTGAATAGTACAACATTGTCACCTCAGTATCGCAAGCTAAAATTATTAATATCAAACTAATAACTAATAATAAAATTACATTATATATTATAAACTCATATGACTGAGAAATACAAAAACCGAAACTTGGTGTATAATATAATTGTGCTATTATTAAGGGTATGTATTTACATCATAATATAATTCTTACTTTACAAAGAAATAGCTTTTAGGTATTTGTCAAGGCAATGAACGTATGTTGTTGACAAACCTAAGGATGCACATAGAGAGCCTTAAATAAATTGTTATCACCCTTTGATAATCTTGTCGTAATGTATAACATTGTCACCACAGTATCGCAATCATCGACGCTTGCGTAATGATCAATTCGGTGGCTACGCTATTGTGATGGAACAACGTCATATTGTGTAGCGATGAAAAAAAATATATCTAGTTCGTAGCCAAAATGAAATAACATTTATGAACAACAGTGTGCTACTTATATGACTAAAATAACTTAATATCTAACTTATAATTATGCGAGAAAATTCAATTCTTTAATATAAACCTATATACATGGGAAAATCAATAATCGAAACATAGTGTAGGTGTAGCTTAGTCATGCTGTTTGTAATGGGATATTCTTATATTATAAAATGATGAATAATTTTTCTAACGTTATAAATCAAATGCTTGTAGGGACTGAATATGGCAATGAGAAGATGAATTTGCAAACCTAATTTTGCAATAGGAGAGACTTAAATAATGTCGAGAAGTACAACGTAGTCATCTCAGTATTGCAAGCATCGACGCTTGTTAAATGGTCATTTCGACGGTTACGATACTGTGATGCAACAACGTTATAATGGGTTCCAATTAACATACACATTTCTAGTTTTTAAATTAACATGTTCTGACCTTAATGAACAACAATCTGCTATTTAAGAAACTAAAATTACTTAATATGTAACTAATAATTATGAAAGAAAACTAAATTATATTATATACTCCCATATAAATGGGAAGAACATTAATCGAAACTTAGTGCAAAACATAGTCATGCTGTTAGTAATGGAATATTATTACATCATAAAATGTTTGAAATTAATTCTAGCTTTACAAAGGAAATGCTTGTAGGAACTCGACAGTAGGATGAGCGGATGTAGGGGGAAATATTTCATGTAAAGAAGGAAAGACTGAAATAAAAAAGTATTATATTTGGGATAACCCCGTCGAGAAGTACTACATTGTCACTACAGTATCGCAATCATCAACCTTTGCTAAATGGTCAATTCGATGCCTACGATACTGATGTGGAACAACGTTATAACGTGTAGTTAATGACATTATATAATGCAATGTGCTAATGAAGAAACTAAAATTACTTAATATCAAACTAATAACTAGAAAAAAAAGTAAATTATATAATATATACCCAAATGATTGAGAAAATCAAAAACCGAAACTGAGATGCAACAACGTTATAACCTTTATTGATTAACATACAAATATCTAGTTTATAGCCAACGTGTAACGACCTTAATGAACAACAATGTGCTACTTAAGAAACTAAAATAATTTTATATCTTACTTGTAAGAAAAGTAAATTATTTAATATAAACTTATATAATTAGGAAAATCTATAATCGAAATATAGTGTATAGCATGGTCGTGCTGCTTGTTATGGGATGTTTTGACATTATAAAATGGTTAAAAACAATTTTAACTTATAAAACTAATGCTTGTTAGTACTGACTAAGGCGATGAGAAGATGAATTTGGCAAACCTTAGATTGTCGTAGGAGAGTCCTTAATAAAGTGGTATAATCCTTCGAAAAATCTCGTCGAGAAGTACAACATAGTCACCTCAGTATTGCAAGCATCGACAATTGTTAAATGTTCAATTCGACGGTTACGATACTGTGATGCAACAACGTTATAACGTGTACCGATTAAATTACAAATTTCTTGTTTTTAAACTAATTGGTTATGACTGTAAAGAACAACAATCTGCTACTTATGAGACTAAAATTACTTAAAATCTTACTAATCATTATGAAAGAAAAGTAAATTATATAAAATAAACCCATATAAATGGGAAAATCAATTATCTATACGTTGTGCATAGTATAGGCATGGTGGTAGGAATGTAGAGTTTTGACATAAATAAGTAGGTAAAAATAATTCTAATATTACAAAGCAAACGCTGGTAGGAACTCAACGGGGTGATGAGTGGATAAAGTTAGCAAACCTAAGGATGTAGAAGGAGAGACTTAAATAAATCGTTTTTATTATTGGGGAAAAGTCTTTCAAATTTTCAACCTTTACACTTTTGAAAAAGTCAGATGAAATGTGGACGTAATTTAGATGCTACAATGTTATAATGTGTACTGTTTTACATTCAAGTACGTGGTTTCATCAACCACCTGGAAACGGCATTAATGAATGACATACCGGTACTTAAAATACTGAAATACTTAATATCTAATTAATAATTATGAAATAAAATTAATTTCTAGTTTATATACAGATATACAAAATTTAGTTATTAGAGAAGCGTAGCCGTTCTGTTTGTTATAAAATAGTTTGACATTATTAAATGTTTAAAAAAAATCTTACTTTAATAACGTATAGATTTGTACGAACTCGATAGGGCGATGAGCGGATATATTTGGGTAACCTAAGACTGCAGAAGGAGCGATAAGTGTGAAACGGTATAACGCATGAGTGAAGAACAACAATGAGCTACTTAAGATACTATAATTACCTATTTTAAATTATATAATATTAACCAGTTGTTAGTGCATCAAGTGCCCGAAAAACTTTTAGGCGTGCTTATTCTTCAATAACATAAAATGTAAGTTATTTCTATAAAATTATTTTTAAGTAAATTTTTGTAAATGATAATAGAATAACCACTGAAAAATAGAATAACAGTAATTTGCTTGATCGCCGCATTAATACAGTACAATTGTTAATTTATTGAAAACAGAATTAAGTAAATGTGGTACACTGCAGCAAATATGATATATACAATACAATATCGTTGGCACAATGTAAAAAATAATTTAATAAAAATGTGTATAAATGTGAAAAACTTACAATGTGGCTCACAGTGTCCCGGAAAAAGTATTAATAATTTGCACACAAAAAATACACTACTGGTCGACCAGACTCAGAACGGACGGCGTCAGATGGCGGATTTCATCCCACGCGGCACACACCGGTATGAAAAAAGTACAGAGGACATTAATTAAAATAAAATATTTTAAACGTGAATGTTTATTTTATTTCTTCGTGACAGGTTAAATTTTAAATTATTCCACATTAAAGCTAAATTTATTTATTTAATTTATATTAATAGGCTGATTTAAAAAAAAAATGCGTGGTCGATAAAAATCCTTAAAATAAGCCCTGATGACAGTTGACTAGACAACGGGGTTTTTCACAAGAAACTCAATCCAGACGACGGGTAAGAACAGTGAGAATGTTGGTGCCCACGACATTTACCACGAGGGTTCTGGTCGTCGGACACCTAGCCGCAGATAAAATGACTCGGTGTCACTACAATAAAACTACAACACGCGATCCTACGAAAATTTTTTACACTGAACGCATGAGTGTGACATTATAAACATAACTATACGAAGAAATTAGACAATATACGAGATAAATATAAATATAAATTATATCTCGTATAACGGAAACATTTTCGCGCGACTGATAACGATGCCAATGCAACTTACCGCCTAGACCGAACGCTTCGATGCGGTGCTCGAAAGACGAAAATGATAGCAAATGATCGCATACAATGTTGACAATAATTGAAGTCGGCGCAAGCAATATTAATCAAAATTAATTGGCAAATTGATAATCGAAACGTATTACTTCGCGAAGCGTAGCCGTGCTGTCGGTTACGGAATGTTTTGATATTATTGAATAGTTAAAAAAACCTAACTTTTACCATACAATGGTTTGACTCGACAGGGGGATTAGTGGATTTAGATGGCAACATTCGCGTGGAAAAGGAGATATTTGTATAATACGGCATTACCCTTAGTTACATCTGGTCGAAAAGTACAACATAGTTACTTCAGTATCGCAAGCATCGACGTTTGTTAAATGGTCAATTCGATGCGTGCGATACTGAGATGCAACAACGTTATAACTGTACTGGCTTACTTAAAAAGGTTTAATTTTTTTCGATCACCTGGAGGTGGCCTTAAAGAACGCAAAAATGCTACTTAAAATACTAAAATTCCTTATATAGAAATAATAAGAATCAAACATAAGTAATTTTCATAGTAATATATGCCAAATTAAAACGTAACGTGTTGCCCAGCCGTGCTGTTAATTAAAGAATGTTTTAACATTATGAAATTGTTAAAAAAAATTCTAACCGGCCATCCTTAGCATGCAGAAGGAGAGAATTGTATGAAACGGTGATAACCCTTGGAGACATTTTTGTTGAAAAGTACAACATTGTCGCCTCAGTATCGCACGCATCGACGCTTGTCAAATGGTTTGTTCGACTAGTACGATTTTGAAATGCAATAACGTTATAACGTGTACTGATATACATCACATTTGTGGCTTACCTAGAGGTGGTCCTTAAGAATTACGAAGTGCTACCTTTATTACTAAATACTAAATAACTAACCAAGATGTATTAACTACTACAATGCGAAGGTTTATGGGAAGTTGATTGACTGAAAAGCGCATTTAATTGAGCATCCTCGATACGCAAATAAAGAAAATTGTAAAAACCGGTGTATCCTTGAAAGAGCTCGTCGAAAAGTACAACAATGTCTTCCCAATATCGCACGCATTGACGCTTGTTAAATAGTTAGTTCAAACGGAGAGATTTTATATACAATAACCTTATAACGTGTAATGTATGACATTCAAGTTCGTGGTTTTTTAGACCCCCATGAAGCAGTCTTAATGAACGACAAAGTCTTACTTAAAAATCTAATACACTAAATCGAACCAAGTTAGAATTTAAATGTACTAAATAATAATATGCATACTTATTACTTACCCATTGTAATGGAAAGTCAATATTCGGAACCTTGTACGTCGTGTAGCATTGCCATGATTTTGGATCTAAAATGTTTTGATTCTATTGAATGGTTAAAAAAATATCTTACTACTTCAATGTGGAGGTTTGTAGGAGGAACTCGACAGGTTAATGAGCGGTTTTAATTTAGCGGTCATGGTAGGCACTATGAAATAATATTATAAAACGGTTTTACTCTTGGAAAACTTTGCATGTTACTCGATTGTACTGTCAATAATATGTGGGACGTAATTATGGTATTCATCGGCTGAAGTAGACCACTATTTAAGGGCGTGCTTAAATAATTATGTATACACCACAAACGATTATTTTTCAAATTTTATATGTTTTTTATATTTTTGTTCTAATTATGTTGAAAAATCGAATGAAAAATGGGTACTAGTAATTTAAAATATTTATTTTAAAGGATAAAAAAATAAAACATGTGCTTAAAGTTAAAAAAGAATTGGATGATAAGTAGTTTAATTTTTTTTCAAATGAAACAATTATTCGACATTAACTTTAAATTGATCTTCTTATGAAATCTTTATTTCTGGGTTTTTATTCTTGGGAGTTATTAATAAATAACTATTTCTAAAATGTTTTCAATTAGATTATAAATACAGTACAATCTGTGTAAAATGGAACCTGAATAACGTGGAGACCTGACTTTTATGGAAAAATGCTAAGGTCCCGGCGAACATAATGTATTTTTAAATAAATCATTCCCTGAATAAGATGGAACCTGTTAAACGTGGAAATGGAAACGTTATTTTGTCATGCAACTGTATATCATGGAAATATGTACATGTATTTGATAATTATCAGTTATTTTATATAATCTATATCAATTATACAGAAAACCCATACGCTTCAAAAATGTAGATCTGACAAAATTTCTCATAATTTGGCGAGTTAATAATAAAGCATGAATGACAGCAGGCATAATGGAAGATTGGTTGTAAACATTCAACAATAAAATAAAAAAACAAAATCGAAAAGTTATTTTAATTTTTGATAATGCAACATTTCATCCACATTTAACTTTATCAAATGTTCGATTGGGTGGCTATCAGCTAACACGACAACACTTACACATCCTATAGACTAAGGTATTATTTATTCGATTTAAGTTAACTATGGTAATATGGTTTTACAATCATTATCAGCAAGTATAGAGAGCATAATAAGCTTTAATGAACTGTCGAATAATGGAATGTACAGATGAAATTTACTATATAGGTTATGTGGAATAAAAAGTAGGTAAAATGCAATAATAAATATGTAAAATACACGTAAAAAGATCTATCGGGAAATTTTTTTTTTTTTACAACCCGTATTAAATGGAAACATTTCTAAAATGGAAAAAATATCCGGTTAAGATCCATAATACACAGGTTCTACTGTATTTCCAATTTAGTAAGTATTGAATAATAATTCGTTTTATATGAAATAATGGTCCATCGCTAAAAATTACATACCTAGTAACATTTGAACATTGTACCAAGAGTAAAACTTTAAGTTTTGTTCAATTCGTTCGAAATTTACTCTGAAACTGTATATGTACAATGTATATACGTATAATACACTTACAGTTCAATGATTTCATTAGTATGAAGGGTTGAACCCTTAAGACACGCCTTTTTAGTATGACTCACCCTTCAGATTTTCGGTTGACAAAATACACCCCATCGGTTTTAGTTTAGTGTATAGTGTAGTTGAAGACAGAAATCGATTTCGCGAATACTGTGACTGAAACGCGCGCGCAAGGGCTCCCTCCCACACACACACACACACACAATATAATCGCGAGAGATGGGTTGCAAGCTTTTATACGTTTTATAGCTAACACATCACTTACACATCCTATGGACCAAGGAATTATTCGATTAAAGTTAACTATCGTAAAATGGTTTTACAATCATTATCAGCAAGTATGGATATCATAATAATTGTTAATGAATTGACGAATAAAATGAATGTACAGATGGAATTTATTATATATGTATGTGGAATAAAAAGTAGGTAAATTGCAATAATAAATACGTAAAATACAAGTAATAAAGATTAATGGGGAAATTTTTTTTTTTACAATCCGTATTAAATGGAAACCTTTCTGAAATGGAAAAAATATCCGGTTAGGATCCATAATACACAGGTTCTACTGTATTTCGAATCTAGCAAGTATTGAATAATAATTCCTTTTATATGAAATAATGGTCCATCGCTAAAAATTACATAGTAACATTTGAACATTTTACCAAGAGTAAAACTTTAAGTTTTGTTCAATTCGTTCGAAATTTAATCTGTATCTGTCTATGTATATTGTATATTATACACACACACATACACATACACATTCACACCACTTATCGCATCGACGGTGTTTTTTTTTTCTTTTTGTAAATTGTAAAAATTTTTCTCATAATTATGCCATTAATTTTAATGTAATACGCATAGTGTACACGCATTCCAATTTGTTATTAGAATAATTTAGTCGGTATGGCAATATTGTTATTAATATATAATATCATGCTATTCATAGGTGGGTAAACAATAGTATATATTTTTTAGATAATACTTTTAAACATCGAACAAACACCAATAATTTTGTATTTATACGTACGTGTACTGCTTGAAGCTGCGGTCATTATTCTTCTTCGTCTACAATATTATAATGTTATAATACCATAGCATGTGACTGAACCTCTGACGTATGTAATGCAATAATAATGATGGCTTTATGGTGGCACGTTCAAACACAAGAAAATGATCACATTACAGTAAGTTGCTCGACGAGAGCCCGTTTGGTGTCACGGCGGTCGTACGTCTGCACTGATGTTCGCTGCAGCTCCGGGCGTCGGACGAAAGCCGGGTCTGTTGCTGGGGAGAGATTATTGGTAACCATGCACGCAGAAAAAATACGAAACTCGAGGGGTGAACAAAAATCAATACATTTCGTTGTACTGATTGGCTTTTATGTACATAAATAGTTATGTATATAACATTATGTGTTTCAGCGGTTATCAACCCTCTTGAGTCCGTTACCCCCCATATATTATACTGCAGTGATGTCAAATCTTTTTTCTTCGGCGGGCCGCAATAGTAAAATATTGCCTTTGTGCGGGCCGCAAATAATGTAGATTTAATATTTAATTACTAATTTAGTTTCCTTCTAAAACAGATAACGTGCACAGCAGCTTGTACACAATTATTATATTCTTACATTTTATACGGGTCTTTATTATTTGCTTTTTTTTACACAATATTAATAGTTGTACAATTTTTTCCCCCTTTAAAATGTTCGTCTGTAGCTCTATTTTTATTTATTTATTTTTTTATTTAATTTCTTCTGTTAAACTTGATATTTGTCTTTTGAAAATTAGGATTGTATTCCAATCATTTGGATTTCGTCATTTAAGTACGTTATATTCTAATCTTAACTTCAAAAGTTATTTGTTTCTACTTCTCTTCTAAATATAATATAATACGCACTTAATTAATACGCTCCCTCATTCACACATATACACACACACACACACAACCACACACTCACACACATACAGCAACACACCCCACACACATACTCACAAATATATCGTATACATACATAAAATTTAAAGTTTTTATGTAGCTTCACGCGATTTTGCATCGCATCACTGTGGCCCATGTTAAGTTTCTGCAATGACGCGACCCTTCAATTTAAAGATGACACATACTATTTTTATACGTGGCGGCCATGTACGAAAACAAAGAAATAATAGATTTGCTGTTAAAATATAATCGCGAGGGATAAATTGCTACGTTTATGCTTTTATACGTTTTACAGCTTACATGACATCAATAACACATCCTATGAACCAAGGATTTATTTATTTGATTAAAGTTAAGTATCGTAAAATGGTTTTACAATCATTATCAGCAAGTATGGATATCATAATAAGTGTTAAAGAATTGTCGAATAAATTGAATGTCCAGATGAAAATTATTATATAAGTATTTCGAATAAAAAGTAGGTAAAATGCAATAATAAATACAGTCAACTCGCGATATAACGAATTTCAAGGGACCGAGGAAAAAGTTCGGTATATCGAAAGTTCGTTATATCGAAAGAATAAAATTCAATAAAATTCATTTTAACAAGATTTAAAAAAAAATTCAAAATTAATATTTTATTAGATTACACATTATAATTACAAACACACATTCTAAATATGAATTATTGGTTATTACATTTTATTTTATTACATACATACATATTTATCTTATCACGTGTTATTCGCCGGAACAAACACCGTAAAAGCAAGCTAGTAGTAATTAATAATAGTATCTTACACAATAACGACGAAATGCAATTTATCTTATCGTATGATAATTGTACATAGCCGAAACTCGTAAAATTCGTAATATTAAGCTCCAAAATTGTGAAAATTCGTACATAGCGAGAGCGTTGGTCAAAAAAACTTCGTAATATCGAGGGGGCTAAAATACATGTAATTTTTCGTTATATCACGAGATTTTCAAGGGACCGACAGTTTTATTCGTTATATCGAGATTTTCGTTATAACGAGCTTCGTTATATCGCGAGTTGACTGTATGTAAAATACACGTAATAAAGATCTATCGGGAAATTTTTTTTTTTTACAACCCGTATTAAATGGTAACCTTTCTAAAATGGAAAAAATATCCAGTTTGGATCCATAATACACAGGTTCTACTGTATTCCGAATCTAGTAAAAATTGAATAATAATTCATTTTATATGAAATAATTGTCCATCGCTAAAAATTACATCGTAACATTTGAACATTTTACCAAGAGTAAAATTTCAATTTTTGTTCAATTCGTTCGAAATTTACTCTGAATCTGTCTATGTATAATATATATGCGTAACATACACTTACAGTTCAATGATTTCATCAGTACGAAGGGTTGAACCCTTAAGACACGCCTTTTAGTATGACTCACCCCTCACATTTTCAGTCGACAAAATACACCCCATCGGTGTCACTTTAGTTTATAGTGTAGTTAAAGATAGAAATCGATTTCGCGAAACCTCTGACTGACACGCGCGCGCAAGCGCTCCCTCACACACACACACACACACACATACACCCACACACACACACACAACCACACACTCACACACACACAACCACACACTCACACACATACACACAAATATATCATATACATATATAAAATTTAAAGTTTTTATGTAGCTTCACGCGATTTTGCATCGCATCTCTGTGGCCCATGTCAAGTTTCTGCAATGACGCGACCCTTCAATTTAAAGATGACACATACTATTTTTATACGTGGCGGCCATGTACGGAAACAAAGAAATAATAGATTTGCTGTTAAAATATAATCGCGAGAGATAAATTGCAACGTTTATGCTTTTATACGTATACGTTTTTGGATATCGTGCGATCGTCGTCGCCAGTCATGGTTTTTTTTTCAACTTTTTTAATTATCGCCTGATTAATTCAAACTTTTCAGAATACACTTATACGTGTGTTTTTCGACCCAAGATTCGGATGGATAAAATATCTGAACCGTAGATATCACGTGTGGACTTTAAATTATTTATTACATATTCGTTACGTCGTACAATAAATATAATACATCATACATTATAATACCTAAAAGGATACATTTACTAAATAATAATTATATATTATAATAATATATGACGCCATGACGCGTCAGTAATCATGTATCGCCACTGCGGTCACGATTGATGTTTATTATAGATTTTCAAAACAAATTCAATTAAAATTTAGATACAAATTAAAAAATAATCGGACGATTAGTAATAATAATTGCATCATAATAAAAAACCCACTAATAGTTTTCAGGTTAAATATTATTCTCGTTTCTCCATATCTTTGATTGTCAGAAAATGAACTTGTACACACCCACACACCCACACACACACACACACACACACACACACACACACACACACACACACACACACATACACATACACATTCATCCACTTATCGCATCGACAGTGTTTTTTTTTACTTTTTGTAAATTGTAAAATACTAATTTTTTCTTATAATATGTCTTTATTTTAATGAAATACTCATAGTGTACACGCATTTCAATTCGTTATTAGAATAATTTTGTCGCTATCGCAATATTGTTATTAATATATAATATCATGCTATTCATAGGTGGGTGTACAATAGTATATATTTTTACTTTTAAACATTGAACAAACACCAATAATTTTGTAGTTATACGTACGTGTACTGCTTGAAGCTGCGGTCATTATTCTTCATCGTCTACAATATTATGATGTTATAATACCATAGCATGTGACTGAACCTCGGACGTATGTAATGCAATAATAATGATGGCTTAATGGTGGCTCGTTCAAACACAAGAAAATGATCACATTACAGTAAGTTGCTCGACGAGAGCCCGTTTGGTGTCACGGCGGTCGTACGTCTGCACCGATGTTCGCTGCAGCTCCGGGCGTCGGACGAAAGCCGGGTCTGTTGCTGGGGAGAGATTATTGGTAACCATGCACGCAGAATAAATACGAAACTCTAGGGGTGAACAAAAATCAATACATTACTAATTTAGTTTCCATCTAAAACAGATAACGTGCACAGCAGCTGGTACACAATTATTATATTCTTATATTTTATACGGGTCTTTATTATTTGCTTTTTTTTACACAATATTAAAAGTTGTACATTTTTTTCCCCTTTAAAATGTTCGACTGTGGCTCTATTTTTATTTATTTATTTTTTATTTGATTTCTCCTGTAAAACTTGATATTTGTATTTTGAAAATTAGGATTGTATTCTAATCTTTTGCATTTCGTCATTTAAGTACGTTATATTCTAATCTTAACTTCAAATGTTATTTGTTTCTACTTCTCTTCTAAATATAACATAATATTTTATATAACGCACTTATAACTTTCATCAATTTTGTGAATGACCACCTTGAAATCTACTGTTACATTCAATTTATTTGATACTTCTTACAACTCATCTTCAATTTTCCTTAAATAATTTGCTCTGACTTGATATTGCTTCAATATATTTGATAGTTTATTATGAAGATTAATGATTATAGCTTTTTCAGCACTAGAAAAAATATTTGCTTTTAACAATACCATATAAAGTACGAAATGTTGTTATAATTTAAAATTTGTTAAGTAATAGACTGGAACTAGTCTATAATTTAATGTTTGATTTGAAAAAAAATGTTTGTAAAAATAAAAAAAAACATTTTTAGAACATAATTGGAACCGTTTCCTTGTAGTGTCTTCTGGGTAATTCTAAGTGATTCTTAACTTTTATTTAACTATAAAATGTTTTATTAAATCGTATTCAAATACACTTTGAATCGTTGGAGCTTACAGGACGATTCAACGGGCATATATCAATTGCGCCGAAAATCACAGGTAAAAAAAGAAAAATTATGGGATAGGAAAAAGGTATACCATCAACTGCGCCGATCGATATTCCAATGTTATAAATTGTGTACGTCAATTGCGCCGATCGATGTTTGAATGTAATAAAAGGTGTACATCAATTAGGTATACGCTGATCGATTCTTAAATATATATAAACGTCTATAATACTATTTCTATTATAACTAAAAATCGGTTTTTACGTGTTTTAATCTAATATATCTATATCGTATATCTATAGGTATCATAGGTAATCATATGATTATAAAATATATAAATCATATCATATTATTTTATTACTTGAAGATATATAACAAAATGTGGACAAATACCGTGTTACAGGTTATAGGTAAATCCATAGTATTGTGCAGTACAATTCCACGCGTTGTTCGTATAGTCGTTCGTTTAGTTGTCGTGGCTCGTGCTTAAATTTATAATGGAAATAGTATTAAGTGAACGCGGTAAAGAACTAATTATTTACCAAAATTATAAATTTTCTTATAAGGAACTTACCAAAAAAGGGCATAAATGGCGGTGCGCACACAAAAGTTGCAACTCTAAGCTGTACGTAGATGAGGGTAAAACTACAATTTTATTTGAAGAAATTAAACATGAACATCATCCTCCTAATAACCTGGAACGTCAAATTATATCAAATCAGGTGAAAAGAAAAGCAATGAACGATTTAACAGAAAAGCCGTTAAAAATAATAAGTAAGGAAGTATCGAATCATTTAACAAACAACCTTAAAACCGACGATATTTCAAATATAAGAAAAAATTTATATAGAGCTAGACGAAAAAATACTCCAACATTGCCCACAAATTTGAGAGAAACCCAAAAAGCTTTACTTAGCATTCCAACACTTACGAATAAAGACGAAGAATTTTTATTAATAAATGATTCTGAAAACAAAATAACGGCATTTTCAACAATGGCTAATTTAAAATTTCTCTGTAGTCAAGAAAAAATATTTATGGACGGGACATTTTCTTACTGTCCCAAATATTTTTATCAATTATTCACAATCCATACAGTTAAAAACGGTCATTATATTCCATTAGTTTTTTTTCTTTTGCCAAATAAAGAAACTAAAATTTATGAACAAGCAGTTAATAGTTTAATTGAGGTATATAAATCGAAATTGTCTGTACATTTTCAACCAAAAATTTGCATTGTAGATTTTGAGCAAAGTATACATAAGGCTGTTCTTACGGTTTGGCCGAATATAATATTACGTGGTTGCCGATTTCACCTCTCTCAATCATGGTGGAGAAAAATCCAAAATTTGGGCTTGTCTTCAGAATATAAAATCATTCAAGTGACATTGGAAAATGGTTAAAGTGGATATTCGGCCTACCACTACTTGAACCTGAAAACGTCGGCAGTTGCTTCGCGGTTGATTTTATGAGCATTAAACCAATGGACAAATGAATTGATACGTTTTGTGATTACCTTGTTGATACATATATTAGTGAAGATGCAACTTTCCCACCGTATCTTTGGGCATCGTGTAACATATCAGGCGAAAGAACGACAAATGCCTGTGAGTTGTTTCACTCAGCATTTGGCAAATATTTTTACTCACCACATCCAAACATTTTTGTTTTTTATGAAGTTTTAAAAATTATTCAACTTCAATCATACATAAAAATAAATAGCATCGAGAAAGAAAATAAGAATAAAAATCATAAGAATAAAAAACAAAAAACCATAGTTGATGATAATATGTCCAAGTATTTAAATGGAAATTTAGATATGTTTCAATTTGTACAACGGATAAGCTATCACTACAAAAAATGATTATAAGGTAATTAAATATAAATATTTTTATATCTACATTTTCTAATTTTAATTACATTTTTTAGATTGAGATTAAGATTCAAGATACTTCATCAGACTCAGCAAAAGTTGCAAATTTGTATGTAATATATCGTATGTATGTAAATTATTTTTATTTAAATTTACTTTAAATAAACCTTTTTTATGCCGGCGCAATAGATGTATTCCTTATTAATATACCTTTTTTATGCCGGCGCAATAGATGTATACCTTTTTGATATACCTTTTTTATACCAGCGCAATAGATGTATACTGCATAGGGGGTGTCCCAAATTCGGCGCAATTGACGAAACCCCGATTCAACAAACCCAGTAACTTTTGTTCTACTCATTATTTTTTTTTTTTTTTGATATATTATATTTATTTGTTATTTTGTTTATTAATGTATTCATATATTAATATTAGTATTATTTCTTGATATTATTGACTATTGTACTGCGCTTCATTAAAATGTGTAAAACCATATATTTTAAGAGGAAAAGTCCTAAGATCTTATTATACAATATTATATTGATTTATATATATAATTATTAAAATATTTTTATGTAGAACCTATTGACAAGGTGTCTATTATATTATATATCATCAGTAGTACATTTCGATCTGGGTATACTTTCATCTATACGTTATAATTAAAAATAATTTATAGTATTATTATTAAGAGTGACACGGTTGAAAAACAGGAGACGCATTCGGCGTCTAGAGCGTTTGATATCTAACAGACACGGGCAACCACGATACTTCTTAATAGAAGTTCCATTGTCATTGACGTCTAACCATATATTTCTACAATTAAATACACATGTTTTAGTAACCTGTTTAGGGTCTCACTTCTGATCAAAAGTAAAACGTAAAAAGTTCATGTTGTGTAAGAATTGTAATTTCTTGCAGTAAAATATTGAATATCCGTTTACCATTATTAAATGAGAATTTACAAAGTAGTACAATCGTTTGTAATTGTACATATGAAAAGATGAATATTTTACCAAAAGTGTGTTACAGTATTATAATTATAATTGAGACATCTAATAAATACCACCAAGGATAACTTGAAACTTTTTTGAATGTGTAATGATCAAAATCAAAAAATAGTCAAACACAGTAGGTTACTCAGTATATTTGATAATAGTAGCTTATTAGAGCTAGAGACAGAAACTATAACACATAATGTGTCCTATCAACAATAGTTTTAGGATAAATGTACCTTTTATTTAAATAATAGATAGGGCATATAATAAAAAAAATACTTAATAAAATATATTTACTATCGAATAATTAATGTTGGTGTAAGTAACAGTTTTATAATTTTAAATTTTTGAATGAATTACATAATATATAATAAATTCATCGGTTACTGATCTTAATATATGGTTAAATCACATAAAATGTTGTTTTCTAGTTCAGTAAAGTATAGTTACAAAAAATATTAGCCTCTTCTTCAAATGAATCAAAATAATATTTTATAACCATTTAAAAACACATTTTATGTATAGCTTTGCTATAAAATTAAAAAATGTAATTCTTTAAAATAATTGAACGTATAGTGATGCTATGCGGATAATACAATTTATAAAGTTGAACGATCCACGTTTAGTGAGAATTGTAATTTCTTAGAGCAGGGACTTGAAAACAAAATATTGAACGTTAATATAACATTATTTAATTAAAATTAAAAGTAGTACAATTTATCATTATTCTGGTTTTTATGTCAACCTAATTTTGTTAATAATAGATGTTATATACAATATTATACAATTTATTTGTTTAACAAAAGTCATTCCACATAATGTAACATCTCAACAGTAATTAAACGATTAATGTAAATATTACTTAAATAATATGACTAATGACTAACTTGAAACCACAAGTTAGGTTAAGGCTTGATTAAAATACCAGACGGTGCTGGATCGCGGTTGAAGTTTTTTTTGCAATTTTTTTTTTTGCAATTTTCTTTAACATTTGGAAAACTGTCGATAAATACAATAAATGAACCAAAGTAGCAATTAGAAGAAATTTCCTTTCAGTGTTCTGAGAGGACGATTCTAAATTAAAGAAGTCGAGTGGATCAAATTTGTACATTTTTACTTTTTTCGGTATCAAATTATTGAAAATTTTGTATGGAAATTTCGTAATATTAGTCACTTTAGAGGAACAAATAGACTCCTTTTCATATCAAAAACCTCCCATGATCATACATACAAACAATACACACAAAAAAATTAATAAATCGTTTCACTCCAAATTTAAAATATGTAGTTATAACTAAAAATGTTTCCAAGTAAAGTTATAAATAATATAATATTTTAATGAAGAAATGTTAGACACAAATTCTGAATTTTTAACCAAAATCGACTTTTTCTTTGTTTTTGTTACTATTAAATATATGTTCCAAGTTTCCCACCCTTAGTCAAAATATAGCTCGATTAATTTTCCTTCATTCGATGATGATGCTGTATTTTTGTCCGCCTCAATAAAATGGGTTAACAATCCATAAATACCCTTTCGATAGATCTGAATATTTGAGACTTATTCTTTTTAATCATAATTAATGAATTGCAATAACATTCTGCATTTCATTTATTTCATTTTAACTTATTATTCTACATCGCGTTTTATTAAAAAAATATGGGAACACGTGAAACGTATACTTCTTATACTCCCCCCCTCCAAAAAAGTTTCAATTTGGTTAAAAACCATTACTATTTATATACTTTCCAGCTATTAGACTCTGATTGAAACGAAGTAACCGAGTAAATGAGCGTGATGATGTTTTTTTTTTTGTTTTTGCTGTTTCGACGTGTGTCGGCGGGTGTTAACCTAACCGGGTGGAGAATCGCTTTTGTATTTCGTAGAAATGTATTTCGTTTTCCTCTTAACGTTATACAAGGCGCGCCATCTACTGCGGCCGGCCTTGCGTTCGCTTTTCGTGCGCTGTATCGCGAGTGCGTGCCTAGAGTGGGTAATCGGTATGTGAGCGGCAGAATACACGCCGTCGTCGAATGCGACGAAAAACCCGTTCGAAATTGTGATTTATGTGGGGAGAGTTGCATCGATTGTGCTCTTAGGCGACACTTGAGCGCTGGACGAAAATGAACTCATCATCGGGTACAGAGCACAGATACATAGGTGCATCCGTAGGCATCTTCTGGACGAATTCGGTACAGATTAGTGTGACAATATCGTAACGAACAATTTAGTGGCAAGTCCAACAATTTAGTATAGGGCGTAAACGACACTTGATAGGGTATGAAATATATGCGGGGACTGATTGGTAACGGAATGAAATATACGGGGACTAATTGCCAAATACAATAATAACAATATATGTACTAACTACAAATCGATACGTTGTCGTGCAATGACGTCATATTATTAACACAAGCGTCAGTTGGCGTATTAGTGCCCGAAAATCAAATAATTTCATAAAAATTGTTCTTGACATTTCAATAATGGTCATAACTCATAACTCATTGAAAATTAAGTTGCTAGCGTGGACGTAAAAACAGCGTTTATTTGTTTGAAAAATCACTTAAAAAAAAAGTTATAGGAGTACGGAGTGTCAAAACAACATACGAGTAAAAAGCCGTTTTTTAGCCCCTACGAAAACTTAAGAAAAGAGTCGAATGTGCTTTTATGCCTTGTGGTCATCGAATTATAGAGACGTTGATTTAACCTGATGCACGACGATTTCGATTAAACCGCGGGTATATACGCATTTTGCGGGCGTTGTAGCGTAGTTCACAGATGCATGTAATATTAAATGTAAATGTAAACTAAACGCCTTTTAACTAGTATTCTCTCGCATATATCAGATGTTTTTGATTGTAGGTACTTCAAATAATTTATAACCAGAATAAATCAAATCAACGATTTACAATGTGGCCCACAGTGTCCCGGAAAAAGTATTAATAATTTGCACACAAAAAATACACTACTGGTCGACCAGACTCAGAACGGACGGCGTCAGATGGCGGATTTCATCCCACGCGGCACACACCGGGGAACGTAAGAATATACAACGTAACGCAATACAGCCCTGGGTGCGTACGTCCATCTACCCGACTATCCACAGAAGAATTCACGTGTCTGCAGGACAGTATACAATACGATTCAATACCAGGTTACTCACAAAGACCGCTGGTAAATATGCCAGACAGCCGAACACAAATGACAAATTGTTTCAAAATGTTTTCAAGTGCGATGGACGGAATTTTCATTTAGTCTAGTTAACGCAATATTAATTTCATAGAATGCTCTGGTTATATATATATATATACGAAATTCTAAAGAAATAGAGTCCAACGGATATTTATTATTATTAACTAACAAGGACACTATTTTTTTATTAGCATTTTTAGCAGATGTATTTTTAGTCGCTATTAGCAAACTGTTCAAAGTGATAAAATTATGGTTTTGGATATTCTGTTAAACATACTGAGTCAGTTGTAAACAAAATTAAATCATTGAGTTTCATTAATTTAGTTGGTGGTTGGGTAGATGTACTCGAAGATGAACTTTATGGTACTGATGGAAAAGCTCTAAAAGATATAATATTAATTGATTTTCAAGAAAAACGAAAACATAAGCATAATTTGTATGTAACTGAAAATAGATCTGTAAATGCCATAAGCCATGAAATAGTAGAAATTTTGGCTAATTTTTTGCAAGACCACATATGTATTGATGAATTATTTGTTAGTACTGTTAAACCTGTTGTTAACCTTGATTGTAATGCTAATATCAGGAATGTATTTGACGTTTTGGGTAAGGATTTAGATTTAGCTGATCTAAATATGGAGTATACAGGTTTAATGGAACATAATAGATTAGAAGAGATACGACAAATGCCATTGCCTAAATTAGTGCAATATTTATCTGGGTCTAACGAGTTTAAAAATATTAGTATTTTACTTGCTCGTGTTATAGCTGCTTAACTTCATAGCGCTGACGTTGAACAAATAGTAAGTAAAAGCAATATTCTTAAATCAATAAATCGTCAAATTTTGCATGTTGAAACAGAAAATGAATATCTATTTATTTATTTTAATATGCCTGCTCTTCAAAATTGGGCCCCAAGACTAGCAATATAAATATGGTTAAACCAGAAATGGACGTCGCATTAAAGACACACATAAAGCCAAAGAACAAGAATGGTTTAATGGGATATTTATGGAAACAACAAAAAGAAAATCTGAAGAAATAATTTAAAAAGAATATTCTAATATTGTTTTATGTGTTATGTACATTAATAGTATGAAAAAAGTACAGAGGACATTAATTAAAATAAAATATTTTAAACGTGAATGTTTATTTTATTTCTTCGTGACAGGTTAAATTTTAAATTATTCCACATTAAAGCTAAATTTATTTATTTAATTTATATTAATAGGCTGATTTTAAAAAAAAATGCGTGGTCGATAAAAATCCTTAAAATAAGCCCTGATGACAGTTGACTAGACAACGGGGTTTTTCACAAGAAACTCAATCCAGACGACGGGTAAGAACAGTGAGAATGTTGGTGCCCACGACATTTACCACGAGGGTTCTGGTCGTCGGACACCTAGCCGCAGATAAAATGACTCGGTGTCACTACAATAAAACTACAACACGCGATCCTACGAAAATTTTTTACACTGAACGCATGAGTGTGACATTATAAACATAACTATACGAAGAAATTAGACAATATACGAGATAAATATAAATATAAATTATATCTCGTATAACGGAAACATTTTCGCGCGACTGATAACGATGCCAATGCAACTTACCGCCTAGACCGAACGCTTCGATGCGGTGCTCGAAAGACGAAAATGATAGCAAATGATCGCATACAATGTTGACAATAATTGAAGTCGGCGCAAGCAATATTAATCAAAATTAATTGGCAAATTGATAATCGAAACGTATTACTTCGCGAAGCGTAGCCGTGCTGTCGGTTACGGAATGTTTTGATATTATTGAATAGTTAAAAAAACCTAACTTTTACCTTACAATGGTTTGACTCGACAGGGCGATTAGTGGATTTAGATGGCAACATTCGCGTGGAAAAGGAGATATTTGTATAATACGGCATTACCCTTAGTTACATCTGGTCGAAAAGTAGAACATAGTTACTTCAGTATCGCAAGCATCGACGTTTGTTAAATGGTCAATTCGATGCGTGCGATACTGAGATGCAACAACGTTATAACTGTACTGGCTTACTTAAAAAGGTTTAATTTTTTTCGATCACCTGGAGGTGGCCTTAAAGAACGCAAAAATGCTACTTAAAATACTAAAATTCCTTATATAGAAATAATAAGAATCAAACATAAGTAATTTCCATTCAACGTGTTGCCCAGCCGTGCTGTTAAATAAAGAATGTTTTAACATTATGAATTTGTTAAAAAAAATTCTAACCGGCCATCCCTTGCATGCAGAAGGAGAGAATTGTATGAAACGGTGATAACCCTTGGAGACATTTTTGTTGAAAAGTACAACATTGTCGCCTCAGTATCGCACGCATCGACGCTTGTCAAATGGTTTGTTCGACTAGTACGATTTTGAAATGCAATAACGTTATAACGTGTACTGATATACATCACATTTGTGGCTTACCTAGAGGTGGTCCTTAAGAATTACGAAGTGCTACCTATATTACTAAATACTAAATAACTAACCAAGATGTATTAACTACTACAATGCGAAGGTTTATGGGAAGTTGATTGACTGAAAAGCGCATTTAATTGAGCATCCTCGATACGCAAATAAAGAAAATTGTAAAAACCGGTGTATCCTTGAAAGAGCTCGTCAAAAAGTACAACAATGTCTTCCTAATATCTCACGCATTGACGCTTATTAAATAGTTAGTTCAAACGGAGAGATTTTATATACAATAACCTTATAACGTGTAATGTATTACATTCTAGTTCGTGGTTCACCACAAACGATTATTTTTCAAATTTTATATGTTTTTTATATTTTTGTTCTAATTATGTTGAAAAATCGAATGAAAAATGGGTACTAGTAAATTAAAATATTTATTTTAAAGGATAAAAAAATAAAACATGTGCTTAAAGTTAAAAAGAATTGGATGATAAGTAGTTTAATTTTTTTTCAAATGAAACAATTATTCGACATTAACTTTAAATTGATCTTCTTATGAAATATTTATTTCTGGGTTTTTATTCTTGGGAGTTATTAATAAATAACTATTTCTAAAATGTTTTTAATTAGATTATAAATACAGTACAATCTGTGTAAAATGGAACCTGAATAACGTGGGGACCTGACTTTTATGGAAAAATGCTAAGGTCCCGGCGAATCTAGTGTATTTTTAAATAAATCATTCCCTGAATAAGATGGAACCTGTTAAACGTGGAAATGGAAACGTTATTTTGTCATGCAACTGTATATCATGGAAATATGTACATGTATTTGAAAATTATCAGTTATTTTATATAATCTATATCAATTATACAGAAAACCTATACGCTTCAAAAATGTAGATCTGACAAAATTTCTCATAATTTGGCGAGTTAATAATAAAGCATGAATGACAGCAGGCATAATGGAAGATTGGTTGTAAACATTCTACAATGAAATAAAATAACAAAATCGAAAAGTTATTTTAATTTTTGATAATGCAACATTTCATCCACATTTAACTTTATCAAATGTTCGATTGGGTGGCTATCAGCTAACACGACAACACTTACACATCCTATAGACTAAGGTATTATTTATTCGATTTAAGTTAACTATGGTAATATGGTTTTACAATCGTTATCAGCAAGTATGGATATCATAATAAGTGTTAATGAATTGACGAATAAAATGAATGTACAGATGGAATTTATTATATAGGTTATGTGGAATAAAAAGTAGGTAAAATGCAATAATAAATATGTAAAATACACGTAAAAAGATCTATTGGGAAATTTTTTTTTTTTTACAACCCGTATTAAATGGAAAAAATATCCGGTTAAGATCCATAATACACAGGTTCTACTGTATTTCCAATTTAGTAAGTATTGAATAATAATTCGTTTTATATGAAATAATGGTCCATCGCTAAAAATTACATACCTAGTAACATTTGAACATTGTACCAAGAGTAAAACTTTAAGTTTTGTTCAATTCGTTCGAAATTTACTCTGAAACTGTATATGTACAATGTATATACGTATAATACACTTACAGTTCAATGATTTCATCAGTATGAAGGGTTGAACCCTTAAGACACGCCTTTTTAGTATGACTCACCCTTCGGATTTTCGGTTGACAAAATACACCCCATCGGTGTTAGTTTAGTGTATAGTGTAGTTGAAGACAGAAATCGATTTCGCGAAACCTCTGACTGACACGAACGTGCAAGCGCTCCCTCGCACACACACACACACACACACACACACACACACACACACACACACACACACAATATAATCACGAGAGATGGGTTGCAAGCTTTTATACGTTTTATAGCTAACACATCACTTACACATCCTATGGACCAAGGAATTATTCGATTAAAGTTAACTTACGTAAAATGGTTTTACAATCGTTATCAGCAAGTATGGATATCATAATAAGTGTTAATGAATTGACGAATAAAATGAATGTACAGATGGAATTTATTATATATGTATGTGGAATAAAAAGTAGGTAAATTGCAATAATAAATATGTGAAATACACGTAATAAAGATCTATCGGGAAATTTTTTTTTTACAACCCGTATTAAATGGTAACCTTTCTAAAATGGAAAAGTTATTTTAATTTTTGATAATGCAACATTTCATCCACATTTAACTTTATCAAATGTTCGATTGGGTGGCTATCAGCTAACACGACATCACTTACACATCCTATAGACTAAGGTATTATTTATTCGATTTAATTTAACTATGGTAATATGGTTTTACAATCATTATCAGCAAGTATAGAGAGCATAATAAGCTTTAATGAACTGTCGAATAATGGAATGTACAGATGAAATTTACTATATAGGTTATGTGGAATAAAAAGTAGGTAAAATGCAATAATAAATATGTAAAATACACGTAAAAAGATCTATCGGGAAATTTTTTTTTTTTACAACCCGTATTAAATGGAAACATTTCTAAAATGGAAAAAATATCCGGTTAAGATCCATAATACACAGGTTCTACTGTATTTCCAATTTAGTAAGTATTGAATAATAATTCGTTTTATATGAAATAATGGTCCATCGCTAAAAATTACATACCTAGTAACATTTGAACATTGTACCAAGAGTAAAACTTTAAGTTTTGTTCAATTCGTTCGAAATTTACTCTGAAACTGTATATGTACAATGTATATACGTATAATACACTTACAGTTCAATGATTTCATCAGTATGAAGGGTTGAACCCTTAAGACACGCCTTTTTAGTATGACTCACCCTTCGGATTTTCGGTTGACAAAATACACCCCATCGGTGTTAGTTTAGTGTATAGTGTAGTTGAAGACAGAAATCGATTTCGCGAAACCTCTGACTGACACGCACGTGCAAGCGCTCCCTCGCACACACACACACACACACACACACACACACACAACCACACACTCACAAACGTACACCAAAACACCCACACACACAACCACACAAATATATCGTATACATATATAAAATATAAAGGTTTTATGTAGCTTCACGCGATTTTGCATCGCATCACTGTGGCCCATGTCAAGTTTCTGCAATGACGCGACCCTTCAATTTAAAGATGACAAATAATATTTTTATACGTGGCGGCCATGTACGGAAACAAAGAAATAATAGATTTGCTGTTAAAATATAATCGCGAGAGATGGGTTGCAACGTTAAAGTTTTTATACGTATACGTTTTTGGATATCGTGCGATCGTCGTCGCCAGTCATGGTTTTTTTTTCAACTTTTTTAATTATCGCCTGATTAATTCAAACTTTTCGGAATACACTTATACGTGTGTTTTTCGAACCAACATTCGGATGGATAAAATATCTGAACCGTAGATAACACGTGTGGACTTTAAATTATTTATTACATATTCGTTACGTCGTACAATTAATATAATACATCATACATTATAATACCTAAAAGGATACATTTACTAAATAATAATTATATATTATAATATTATATGACGCCATGACGCGTCAGTAATCATGTAACGCCACTGCGGTCACGATTGATGTTTATTATAGATTTTCAAAACGAATTCAATTAAAATTTAGGTACAAATTAATAAATAATCGGACGATTAGTATTAATAATTGCATCATAAAAAAAACCCACTAATAGTTTTCAGGTTAAATATTATTCTCGTTTCTCCATATCTTTGATTGTCAGAAAATGAACTTGTACACACCCACACACACACACACACACATACACATACACATTCATACACTTATCGCATCGACGGTGTTTTTTTTTTACTTTTTGTAAATTGTAAAATACTAATTTTTTCTTATAATTATGTCTTTATTTTAATGAAATACTCATAGTGTACACGCATTACAATTCGTTATTAGAATAATTTTGTCGCTATCGCAATATTGTTATTAATATATAATATCATGCTATTCATAGGTGGGTGTACAATAGTATATATTTTTACTTTTAAACATCGAACAAACACCAATAATTTTGTAGTTATACGTACGTGTACTGCTTGAAGCTGCGGTCATTATTCTTCGTCGTCTACAATATTATGATGTTATAATACCATAGCATGTGACTGAACCTCGGACGTATGTAATGCAATAATAATGATGGCTTAATGGTGGCTCGTTCAAACACAAGAAAATGATCACATTACAGTAAGTTGCTCGACGAGAGCCCGTTTGGTGTCACGGCGGTCGTACGTCTGCACCGATGTTCGCTGCAGCTCCAGGCGTCGGGCGAAAGCCGGGTCTGTTGCTGGGGAGAGATTATTGGTAACCATGCACGCAGAATAAATACGAAACTCTAGGGGTGAACAAAAATCAATACATTACTAATTTAGTTTCCATCTAAAACAGATAACGTGCACAGCAGCTGGTACACAATTATTATATTCTTACATTTTATACGGGTCTTTATTATTTGCTTTTTTTTACACAATATTAAAAGTTGTACATTTTTTTCCCCTTTAAAATGTTCGACTGTGGCTCTATTTTTATTTATTTATTTTTTTATTTGATTTCTCCTGTAAAACTTGATATTTGTATTTTGAAAATTAGGATTGTATTCTAATCATTTGCATTTCGTCATTTAAGTACGTTATATTCTAATCTTAACTTCAAATGTTATTTGTTTCTACTTCTCTTCTAAATATAACATAATATTTTATGTAACGCACTTATAACTTTCTTTAATTTTGTGAATGACCACCTTGAAATCTACTGTTACATTCAATTTATTTGATACTTCTTACAACTCATCTTCAATTTTCCTTAAATCATTTGCTCTGACTTGATATTGCTTCATTATATTTGATAGTTTATTATGAAGATTAATGATTATAGCTTTTTCAGCACTAGTAAAAATATTTGCTTTTAACAATACCATATAAAGTACGAAATGTTATTATAATTTAAAATTTGTTAAGTAATAGACTGGAACTAGTCTATAATATAATGTTTGATTTGAAAAAAAATGTTTGTAAAAATAAAAAAAAACATTTTTAGAACATAATTGGAACCGTTTCCTCGTAGTGTCTTCTGGGTAATTCTAAGTGATTCTTAACTTTTATTTAACTATAAAATGTTTTATTAAATCCTATTCAAACACACTTTGAATCGTTGGAGCTTATATTTTTTTTAGGTAATAAAACTTACCAGTGGAATTGAAATAAAACAAGTCTTAAAAGTTTGTAATCGTTGAATTTACATGCGTCCCTTTACAACTACCCTTTACCAAACGACAATGGTTCGATATCCGCTCACATATGTTTTAAATAGAATATTAAAAACTTTTTTTTTTTTTTACTATACTACATATATTAATATAATAATTTAGATAAAGAAAAAATAAATAACTTACTGTCTTTTTGAAAAATTTGCTTAACTCGAATTTTTAGATTACCTACTCTAGTCTACCGTTATAAAAATAATAATATCGATTGATTGTTGGCTTACCAGGATATAGTTAAATATCGTTCGAACTCAAAACCACATAGTAAAAATATTGGTTTTAGTATAGTGAATGCAATTTTGTATATGTATTACATCGTATATTCTCAGATTAGGTATACTTTAAAAATGACTAAGACTAAGTCGAATATAGGAAGCTGTTTACGTGTTTAAGTAAATTTGTTGGTCATTTTCTAAGTTTGGTTTTTAGAGACCATTAAAATCACTAGTTATTAAAACCTGTAGTGACTTGCTTCTAAAAGAAAGTCACGCAACTCAGACTGTATTGTCCCCCTTCAATACATGTATTATGTATTTAAAATTATAAGCTGTTTTGATATAGAAGGACGTGAGAGCCTAAACATCTGTCTAAAAGTCAAAATAAACGGACTCCTAAAGAGGTGTTCCGCTTCAATATCCATTCATAGTGTAAATTATATAGGTATTTGCAGTAGACGCCTCTTATATGACTCACATTAGGACCAGCACAAAGCGAGTCTTATCACTGAATGAATATGTATATTCATAGATAAATTATTTAATATAATAATTGTATGTATTTTTTTTTTGTGTGTTTGAATCTTTAGTTCTTCCTCGGTCAATGAATTAATGGCAATCGGTTCAGTTAATTGATTAAATTTCTTATTTCCATTGGTTGACGCCATTGCATTTTTTTGAATAGATATTTAAATACTAATATAATAACCACATTGTCATAGATAAGTAGAATACTAAATATTGATATTACAATTTTAAATATACAGGGTGTTTTGGCTGTTACAGAACGATTCAACAAACCCAGTAACTTTTGTTCTACTCATTATTTTTTTTTTTTTTTTTGATATATTATATTTACTTGTTATTTTGTTTATTAATGTATTCATATATTAATATTAGTATTATTTCTTGATATTATTGATATTATTACTGCGCTTCATTAAAATGTGTAAAACCATATATTTTAAGAGGAAAAGTCCTAAGATCTTATTATACAATATTATATTGATTTATATATATAATTATTATACACATATAATTAGATTAGATTAGAAATCACAGTATATTATATACAGGTTCTACTGTATTCCGAATCTAGTAAGCATTGAATAATGATTCATTTTATATGAAATAATTGTCCTTCGCTAAAAATTAGTCAATTCGTTCGAAATTTACTCTGAATCTGTCTCTGTATAATATATATGCGTAACTTACACTTACAGTTCAATGATTTCATCAGTATGAAGGGTTGAATCCTTAAGACACGCCTTTTTAGCATGACTCACCCCTCACATTTTCAGTCGACAAAATACACCCCATCGGTGTCACTTTAGTGTATATACTCTATTCCAAATAAGATCAGCCTTCGGCGGTGACCAGTTTTCGTCGGGTGACGGTCATATTCACCCCACCAGCAATTCGACTGCAGCTCTACCGTTTTTGTGGCACGCGACTATGCGAGTGACGGCACGGAAAAATACATCCTGTTTCAGAGAATAAAATGCAATTTAAGTTATTTGTAAAGGTCGCTGGTGTAACAATTGTTACATATACTACGTTTACTACTATATATATATATATATATATATATATTACTTTTAGTATTACTATTATAGAAACATAATATAAGCTGACTATACATTAAGTCCCCCCCCACTCACAGTTTATATTGTAAGGCCTATGGTCGACTATCTATATGTAAGAGAACGTCAGTTCTTCGCGATTACCATCACGCTAACTAGAACTCCGTGTAACTACGAAACAGCTATATGATTGTTAAGTATGACAGTAAGTCTTAATAAACCATTATAGATTAATAATTACCTTTACCAATACGCATTTATTTATAATATTAAGATCCTATATACCATTTATGCTCCCGAGCTACGGTTAATTATATTCAAAAGAACCTAAATTCTTCCCTGAATATCTTATATTTAACGGGTCATCCCCGATCACGTTACATATTGGTGGAGGCGCCGAAGCTCTTAAATAGTTGGAATTACAAATACTTGCAATTGGTTTAGATTTTTACTTGTCTTTAGTCATTAAATTATATTATAGGAAGCGTATAGAAATAATAAAGTAAAGTGTAGTCGAAGTGAAAATTTTTGAGATATTTATTTATATATATTGAATATTTTTGAGATTTAATTGAGAATAATATTAAAGTGATTAGGGAAACAAAAAGAGTAGTCTTTTTGTGAATTAACGAGATTCATATGTTGAAAAGTTATGAAGTTTATGTTTTAATAATAATTGTATAAGGTAATAAAAAGAGTAAAAGTATATATTGTTATATTGAACATTTTTGAGATTTTTATTTATATCTATTGAAGATTTTTGAGATTTAATTGAGAATAATATTAAAGTGATTAGGGAAACAAAAAGAGTAAAAGAGTAGTCTTATTGTGAATTAACGAGATTTATATATTGAAAATGTATGAAGTTTAAGTTTTAATGATAATTGTATAAGGAAATAAAAAGAGTAAAGGTATATATTGTTATATTGAACATTTTTGAGATTTTTATTTATATATATATTGAAGATTTTTGAGATTTAATTGAGAATAATATTATACTGATTAGGGAAACAAAAAGAGTAAAAGGGTAGTCTTATTTGGAATTAACGAGATTTATATATTGAAAACGTATGAAGTTTAAGTTTTAATGATAATTGTATAAGAAAATAAAAAGAGTAAAGGTATATATTGTTATATTGAACATTTTTGAGATTTTTATTTATACATATTGAAGATTTTGATGATTTAATTGAGAATAATAATATAATGATTAGGGAAACAAAAAGAGTAAAAGGGTAGTCTTATTTGGAATTAACGAGATTTATATATTGAAAACGTATGAAGTTTAAGTTTTAATAATAATTGTATAAGGAAATAAAAAGAGTAAAATTATATATTGTTATATTGAAAATTTTTGAGATTTTTATTTATATATATTGAAGATTTTTGAGATTTCATTGAGAATAATATTATATTGATTAGGGAAACAAAAAGAGTAAAAGGGTAGTCTTATTGTGAATTAAAGAGATTTATTTATTGAAAATGTATGAAGTTTAAGTTTTAATAATAATTGTATAAGGAAATAAAAAGAGTAAAAAATTAAAAATTTTTGAGATTTTTATTTATATATATTGAAGATTTTTGAGATTTAATTGAGAATAATATTATATTGATTAGGGAAACGAAAAGAGAAAAAGGGTAGTCTTACTGCGAAGTAAAGAGATTTATATATTGACTATATACGTTTTTATGTAAATTTAAGTATAATTAAAAATAGAGAATAATATTAACGTGAATAGATATTTTAAGAGTTATATGATTAAGTGGATAATTAAGTAGATGAATAAAAGACAATAGTACATTTTAGAAAGAATATATTAGAATAAAACATTTTTTAAGTATTTATTTTTATTTAAGTATAAATGTTTCAATAAATAATGTTGCTTAATGGATAACAAATTTTATATCAAACGGAATACGAATAATCAAATTACAAAAGTGAATGAAACCAATATATTAAATCTAGATGAACATTTTGGGACCGAAATAAACGAAATAAAGTTAGTAAATTTGTTACGACGAACCGAAGAAGTCGATGTAGGTAATTTTTTTTCTAATTCCAAGTTTGGAAAGTTACCATTTTCTGCTAAATTAGTACAAAAATTTGCACTGTGTTCCCTATACGTAGTAAAAAATTTAGAAAAAGAAGAATTCAATCAGTCACCGTTACAAGATAAATTTGAATTTATAATTTCACAGAAAACAGTAGCTTGGATAAATGTATTAGATAAATCGAAAATAGTAGGTTTTTTAAATTTTTGTAATATACATAGTGAGGTTTCATCTACAATTACAGATTTGAGAAAGATTGCAAAATCAGCGATAAAAAGTTTTAGAAACATTCAAGACATTGATGAGGGCACAAATGAAACAAATTTAATATTTACAGATGATAACTTTCAATTAAATTCATACAACAACCAAGAAAATTTTTTTAGTGATATCCCTATAGAAACTAATTCAACGATAAACGTTTTAGAAAACACAGAGTTGCTAGAGGGAGATAATCCTGTAACATTGGACGTAACACATCAATTAAAGAATCTTTTAATACAGATAGATAAATCAATTTCACCTAAGTTTAGAGCAGAGAAAAAAAGAACAAATTAAATTTGACCCAATACCAAATATGGAAGATTTTACCTTTAATAATAAAAGAGGAGAAGGTTCAACAAATACGATAACAAAAAAACGATTTACAGATATGGCCCTTAACCAAATAACGCACAAACCTGATATTTTTTCGGGAAAAGGACATGAAGATATAGAGAAATTTATAAAAAAATTCGAATTGGTATCTATCATAAACAAGTGGGATGACGAAGACAAATTAATTATTTTACAATTATACCTTAAGGATTCAGCAGAAGATTTCTTTGATCAATTAAAATTAAAAAATGAGAATATAACATGGAACAAATAAAGATATTAGTGTTTGACTATAAACAAATAAATAATCAAATACCACACCAGCATTTTCCAATTACGAATATACAAACAATATTTGACTGTCTAGAAAGTTCTAAATATTTTAATATAATGGATGGGCAACAAGATTTTCTAAACATTCTACTAGGCAAAACTGACAGACATAAATTAGCGTTCATTATACTGTTTGGATTATACGAATCGACTAGGTTGCCATTTAGATATAAAAACTCGTCAAGACAGTTCTCTAAAGCAGTAGCCAACGCTCTTTCAGAATTACTTTATTTAGGCACTATATTTATTCATTGGATAGAAAATGAAATTCTAACAACCCTGGTTTGTCCAATCACTACAACATTTCACACTTTAAAAAGTACGAGGATTTTAAAAATACCGAAAGATTGCATGGTATATACATCAGTCATAATATTAATACCATTAAAAGAAGTAAATAAGACAGTGTTCATAGATTACTATACCGAATTCAGTGTTGTAAATGTAGACGAATTAACAAATAAAATTAAAAAAATACAATCATTAGACACCCCTTTGCCTAAATTACAAATGCCTAATTTTAAAAACTTAAAAGAATCCACAAATGATTTAGATTACATTATATCGGAAATAGAGAAAAACGATAATAATAATACTTAGGTAAAATAAGCGAATATGTAGTAGTATACAAATAATAATATTAGTGTTAATCTGATTGAAATAAAAAAAAAAAAAAAACGACAAAGCTACGGTAACACTTTATTGACATTGATGAGGAGGCATAATTAGATAATACACAGTGTTGAAACAAATATGGAGACTAAATAGCCAATTTTATATATAAATAATCTTTAAAGATGTATGAATTAGGCAACAATAGATATGTGACAGTGTCACTGTAAGAGGTAACATACATTTTACCGAATCTATATACCTAGAAAATAAAAACAATTTCCAATGATTGTATACATATAGACCAATGCCACAATAATCATGTCAAAGTTGTAGCAAACACTTAAATTTCAGTAGAATTTCAATCACTTTAAAATTAACATTATAAATATTGTAATAAAAAAAGGGGGACCATTTTCTAAATAAAAGCACATATATGTGGGAATGAAAAAAAAAAAAAAAAAACGTAAGCGCTCCCTCACACACACACACACACACACACACACACACACACAAATACACCAACACATTCACACACACATACACACAAATATATCGTATACATATATAATATTTAAAGGTTTCATGTAGCTTCACGCGATTTTGCATCTCATCACTGTGGCCACAAATTTTCCACCTTTACACTTTTGAAATAGTCAGATGAAATGTGGACGTAATTTGGATGCTACAATGTTATAATGTGTACTGCTTTACATTCAAGTACGTGGTTTCATCAACCACCTGGAAACGGCATTAATGAATGACATACCGGTACTTAAAATACTGAAATACTTAATATCTAATTAATAATTATGAAATAAAATTAATTTCTAGTTTATATACAGATATACAAAATTTAGTTATTAGAAAATCGTAGCCGTTCTGTTTGTTATAAAATAGTTTGACATTATTAAATGTTGAAAAAAAATTTTACTTTAATAACGTATAGATTTGTACGAACGCGATAGGGCGATGAGCGGATATATTTGGGTAACCTAAGACTGCAGAAGGAGCGATAAGTGTGAAACGGTATAACGCATGAGTTAAGAACAACAATGAGCTACTTAAGATACTATAATTACCTATTTTAAATTATATAATATTAACCAGTTGTTAGCGCATCAAGTGCCCGAAAAACTTTTAGGCGTGCTTATTCTTCAATAACATAAAATGTAAGTTATTTCTATAAAATTATTTTTAAGTAAATTTTTGTAAATGATAATAGAATAACCACTGAAAAATAGAATAACAGTAATTTGCTTGATCGCCGCATTAATACAGTACAATTGTTAATTTATTGAAAACAGAATTAAGTAAATGTGGTATACTGCAGCAAATATGATATATACAATACAATATCGTTGGCACAATATAAAAAATAATTTAATAAAAATGTGTATAAATGTGAAAAACTCACAAATTGCCTGTTCGGCAGAATAAATCAAATCAACGATTTACAATGTGGCCCATAGTGTCCCGGAAAAATTATTAATAATTTGCACACAAAAAATACACTACTGGTCGACCAGACTCAGAACGGACGGCGTCAGATGGCGGATTTCATCCCACGCGGCACACACCGGGGAACGTAAGAATATACAACGTAACGCCATACAGCCCTGGGTGCGTACGTCTATCTACCCGACTATCCACAGAAGAATTCACGTGTCTGCAGGACAGTATACAATACGATTAAAAACCAGGTTACTCACAAAGACCGCTGGTAAATATGCCAGACAGCAGAACACAAATGACAAATTGTTTCAAAATGTTTTCAAGTGCGATGGACGGAATTTTCATTATTTTAGTCTAGTTAACGCAATATTAATTTCATAGAATGCTCTGGTTATATATATATATACGAAATTCTAAAGAAATAGAGTCCAACGGATATTTATTATTATTAACTAACAAGGACACTATTTTTTTATTAGCATTTTTGGCAGATGTATTTTTAGTCGCTATCAGCAAACTGTTCAAAGTGATAAAATTATGGTTTTGGATATTGTTAAACATACTGAGTCAGTTGTAAACAAAACTAAATCATTGAGTTTCATTAATTTAGTTGGTGGTTGGGTAGATGTACTCGAAGATGAACTTTATGGTACTGATGGAAAAGCTCTAAAAGATATAATATTAATTGATTTTCAAGAAAAACGAAAACATAAGCATAATTTGTATGTAACTGAAAATAGATCTGTAAATGCCATATGCCATGAAATAGTAGAAATTTTGGCTAATTTTTTGCAAGACCGCATATGTATTGATGAATAATTTGTTAGTACTATTAAACCTGTTGTTAACCTTGATTGTAATGCTAATATCAGGAATGTATTTGACGTTTTGGGTAAGGATTTAGATTTAGCTGATCTAAATATGGAGTATACAGGTTTAATGGAACATAATAGATTAGAAGAGATACGACAAATGCCATTGCCTAAATTAGTGCAATATTTATCTGGGTCTAACGAGTTTAAAAATATTAGTATTATAAAATATTAGGATTTAGATGGCTACATTCGCGTGGAAAAGGAGATATTTGTATAATACGGCATTACCCTTAGTTACATCTGGTCGAAAAGTACAACATAGTTACTTCAGTATCGCAAGCATCGACGTTTGTTAAATGGTCAATTCGATGCGTGCGATACTGAGATGCAACAACGTTATAACTGTACTGGCTTACTTAAAAAGGTTTAATTTTTTTCGATCACCTGGAGGTGGCCTTAAAGAACGCAAAAATGCTACTTAAAATACTAAAATTCCTTATATAGAAATAATAAGAATCAAACATAAGTAATTTTCATTCAACGTGTTGCCCAGCCGTGCTGTTAATTAAAGAATGTTTTAACATTATGAATTTGTTAAAAAAAATTCTAACCGGCCATCCCTTGCACGCAGAAGGAGAGAATTGTATGAAACGGTGATAACCCTTGGAGACATTTTTGTTGAAAAGTACAACATTGTCGCCTCAGTATCGCACGCATCGACGCTTGTCAAATGGTTAGTACGATTTTGAAATGCAATAACGTTATAACGTGTACTGATATACATCACATTTGTGGCTTACCTAGAGGTGGTCCTTAAGAATTACGAAGTGCTACCTATATTACTAAATACTAAATAACTAACCAATATGTATTAACTACTACAATGCGAAGGTTTATGGGAAGTTGATTGACTGAAAAGGGCATTTAATTGAGCATCCTCGATACGCAAATAAAGAAAATTGTAAAAACCGGTGTATCCTTGAAAGAGCTCGTCAAAAAGTACAACAATGTCTTCCTAATATCGCACGCATTGACGCTTATTAAATAGTTAGTTCAAACGGAGAGATTTTATATACAATAACCTTATAACGTGTAATGTATTACATTCAAGTTCGTGGTTTTTTAGACCCCCATGAAGCAGTCTTATTGAACGACAAAGTCTTACTTAAAAATCTAATACACTAAATCGAACCAAGTTAGAATTTAAATGTACTAAATAATAATATGCATACTTATTACTTACCCATTGTAATGGAAAGTCAATATTCGGAACCTTGTACGTCGTGTAGCATTGCCATGATTTTGGATCTAAAATGTTTTGATTCTATTGAATGGTTAAAAAAATATCTTACTACTTCAATGTGGAGGTTTGTAGGAGGAACTCGACAGGTTAATGAGCGGTTTTAATTTAGCGGTCATGGTAGGCACTATGAAATAATATTATAAAACGGTTTTACTCTTGGAAAACTTTGCATGTTACTCGATTGTACTGTCAATAATATGTGGGACGTAATTATGGTATTCATCGGCTGAAGTAGACCACTATTTAAGGGCGTGCTTAAATAATTATGTATACACCACAAACGATTATTTTTCAAATTTTATATGTTTTTTAGATTTTTGTTCTAATTACGTTGAAAAATCGAATGAAAAATGGGTAAGTACTAGTAATTTAAAATATTTATTTTAAAGGATAAAAAAATAAAACATGTGCTTAAAGTTAAAAAAGAATTGGATGATAAGTAGTTTAATTTTTTTCAAATGAAACAATTATTCGACATTAACTTTAAATTGATCTTCTTAGGAAATCTTTATTTCTGGGTTTTTATTCTTGGGAGTTATTAATAAATAACTATTTCTAAAATGTTTTCAATTAGATTATAAATACAGTAAAATCTGTGTAAAATGGAACCTGAATAACGTGGAGACCTGACTTTTATGGAAAAATGCTAAGGTCCCGGCGAACCTAGTGTATTTTTAAATAAATCATTCCCTGAATAAGATGGAACCTGTTAAACGTGGAAATGGAAACGTTATTTTGTCATGCAACTGTATATCATGGAAATATGTACATGTATTTGAAAATTATCAGTTATTTTATATAATCTATATCAATTATACAGAAAACCTATACGCTTCAAAAATGTAGATCTGACAAAATTTCTCATAATTTGGCGAGTTAATAATAAAGCATGAATGACAGCAGGCATAATGGAAGATTGGTTGTAAACATTCTACAATGAAATAAAATAACAAAATCGAAAAGTTATTTTAATTTTTGATAATGCAACATTTCATCCACATTTAACTTTATCAAATGTTCGATTGGGTGGCTATCAGCTAACACGACATCACTTACACATCCTATAGACTAAGTTATTATTTATTCGATTTAAGTTAACTATGATAATATGGTTTTACAATCATTATCAGCAAGTATAGAGAGCATAATAAGTTTTAATGAACTGTCGAATAATGGAATGTACAGATGAAATTTACTATATAGGTTATGTGGAATAAAAAGTAGGTAAAATGCAATAATAAATATGTAAAATACACGTAAAAAGATCTATCGGGAAATTTTTTTTTTTTTACAACCCGTATTAAATGGAAACATTTCTAAAATGGAAAAAATATCCGGTTTGGATCCATAATACACAGGTTCTACTGTATTCCGTATCTAGTAAAAATTGAATAATAATTCATTTTATATGAAATAATTGTCCATCGCTAAAAATTACATCGTAACATTTGAACATTTTACCAAGAGTAAAATTTAATATTTTTGTTCAATTCGTTCGAAATTTACTCTGAATCTGTCTATGTATAATATATATGCGTAACATACACTTACAGTTCAATGATTTCATCAGTACGAAGGGTTGAACCCTTAAGACACGCCTTTTAGTATGACTCACCCCTCACATTTTCAGTCGACAAAATACACCCCATCGGTGTCACTTTAGTTTATAGTGTAGTTAAAGATAAAAATCGATTTCGCGAAACCTCTGACTGACACGCGCGCGCAAGCGCTCCCTCACACACACACACACACACACATACACCCACACACACACACAACCACACACTCACACACATACACCAAAACACCCACACACACATACACACAAATATATCGAATACATATATAAAATTTAAAGTTTTTATGTAGCTTCACGCGATTTTGCATCGCATCTCTGTGGCCCATGTCAAGTTTCTGCAATGACGCGACCCTTCAATTTAAAGATGACACATACTATTTTTATACGTGGCGGCCATGTACGGAAACAAAGAAATAATAGATTTGCTGTTAAAATATAATCGCGAGAGATAAATTGCAACGTTTATGCTTTTATACATATACGTTTTTGGATATCGTGCGATCGTCGTCGCCAGTCATGGTTTTTTTTCAACTTTTTTAATTATCGCCTGATTAATTCAAACTTTTCAGAATACACTTATACGTGTGTTTTTCGACCCAAGATTCGGATGGATAAAATATCTGAACCGTAGATATCACGTGTGGACTTTAAATTATTTATTACATATTCGTTACGTCGTACAATTAATATAATACATCATACATTATAATACCTAAAAGGATACATTTACTAAATAATAATTATATATTATAATATTATATGACGCCATGACGCGTCAGTAATCATGTAACGCCACTGCGGTCACGATTGATGTTTATTATAGATTTTCAAAACGAATTCGATTAAAATTTAGGTACAAATTAATAAATAATCGGACGATTAGTATTAATAATTGCATCATAAAAAATACCCACTAATAGTTTTCAGGTTAAATATTATTCTCGTTTCTCCATATCTTTGATTGTCAGAAAATGAACTTGTACACACCCACACACACACACACACACACACACACACATACACATACACATTCATACCACTTATCGCATCGACGGTGTTTTTTTTTTACTTTTTGTAAATTGTAAAATACTAATTTTTTCTTATAATTATGTCTTTATTTTAATGAAATACTCATAGTGTACACGCATTACAATTCGTTATTAGAATAATTTTGTCGCTATCGCAATATTGTTATTAATATATAATATCATGCTATTCATAGGTGGGTGTACAATAGTATATATTTTTACTTTTAAACATTGAACAAACACCAATAATTTTGTAGTTATACGTACGTGTACTGCTTGAAGCTGCGGTCATTATTCTTCATCGTCTACAATATTATGATGTTATAATACCATAGCATGTGACTGAACCTCGGACGTATGTAATGCAATAATAATGATGGCTTAATGGTGACTCGTTCAAACACAAGAAAATGATCACATTACAGTAAGTTGCTCGACGAGAGCCCGTTTGGTGTCACGGCGGTCGTACGTCTGCACCGATGTTCGCTGCAGCTCCAGGCGTCGGGCGAAAGCCGGGTCTGTTGCTGGGGAGAGATTATTGGTAACCATGCACGCAGAATAAATACGAAACTCTAGGGGTGAACAAAAATCAATACATTACTAATTTAGTTTCCATCTAAAACAGATAACGTGCACAGCAGCTGGTACACAATTATTATATTCTTACATTTTATACGGGTCTTTATTATTTGCTTTTTTTTACACAATATTAAAAGTTGTACATTTTTTTCCCCTTTAAAATGTTCGACTGTGGCTCTATTTTTATTTATTTATTTTTTTATTTGATTTCTCCTGTAAAACTTGATATTTGTATTTTGAAAATTAGGATTGTATTCTAATCATTTGCATTTCGTCATTTAAGTAAGTTATATTCTAATCTTAACTTCAAATGTTATTTGTTTCTACTTCTCTTCTAAATATAACATAATATTTTATGTAACGCACTTATAACTTTCTTTAATTTTGTGAATGACCACCTTGAAATCTACTGTTACATTCAATTTATTTGATACTTCTTACAACTCATCTTCAATTTTCCTTAAATCATTTGCTCTGACTTGATATTGCTTCATTATATTTGATAGTTTATTATGAAGATTAATGATTATAGCTTTTTCAGCACTAGAAAAAATATTTGCTTTTAACAATACCATATAAAGTACGAAATGTTATTATAATTTAAAATTTGTTAAGTAATAGACTGGAACTAGTCTATAATATAATGTTTGATTTGAAAAAAAATGTTTGTAAAAATAAAAAAAAACATTTTTAGAACATAATTGGAACCGTTTCCTCGTAGTGACTTCTGGGTAATTCTAAGTGATTCTTAACTTTTATTTAACTATAAAATGTTTTATTAAATCCTATTCAAATACACTTTGAATCGTTGGAGCTTAAGTTTTTTTTAGGTAATAAAACTTACCAGTGGAATTGAAATAAAACAAGTCTTAAAAGTTTGTAATCGTTGAATTTACATGCGTCCCTTTACAACTACCCTTTACCAAACGACAATGGTTCGATATCCACTCACATATGTTTTAAATAGAATATTTAAAACTTTTTTTTTTTTACTATACTACATATATTAATATAATAATTTAGATAAAGAAAAAATAAATAACTTACTGTTTTTTTGAAAAATTTGCAAATTTGCTTAACTCGAATTTTTAGATTACCTACTCTGGTCCACCGATATCAAAATAATAATATCGATTGATTGTTGGATTATCTGGATATAGTTAAATATCGTTCGAACTCAAAACCACATAGTAAAAATATTGGTTTTAGTATAGTGAATGCAATTTTGTATATGTATTACATGGTATATTCTCAGATTAGGTATACTTTAAAAATGACTAAGATTAAGTCAAATATAGGAAGCTGTTTACGTGTTTAAGTAAATTTGTTGGTCATTTTCTAAGTTTGGTTTTTAGAGACCATTAAAATCACTAGTTATTAAAACCTGTAGTGACTTGCTTCTAAAAGAAAGTCACGCAACTCAGACTGTATTGTCCCCCTTCAATACATGTATTATGTATTTAAAATTGTAAGCTGTTTTGATATAGAAGGACATGAGAGCCTAAACATCTGTCTAAAAGTCAAAATAAACGGACTCCTAAAGAGGTGTTCCGCTTCAATATCCATTCATAGTGTAAATTATATAGGTATTTGCAGTAGACGCCTCTTATAAGACTCACATTAGGACCAGCACAAAGCGAGTCTTATCACTGAATGAATATGTATATTCATAGATAAATTATTTAATATAATAATTGTATGTATTTTTTTTTGTGTGTTTGAATCTTTAGTTCTTCCTCGGTCAATGAATTAATGGCAATCGGTTCAGTTAATTGATTAAATTTCTTATTTCCATTGGTTGACGCCATTGCATTTTTTTGAATAGATATTTAAATACTAATATAATAACCACATTGTCATAGATAAGTAGAATACTAAATATTGATATTACAATTTTAAATATACAGGGTGTTTTGGCTGTTACAGGACGATTCAACAAACCCAGTAACTTTTGTTCTACTCATTATTTTTTTTTTTTTTTTGATATATTATATTTACTTGTTATTTTGTTTATTAATGTATTCATATATTAATATTAGTATTATTTCTTGATATTATTGATATTATTACTGCGCTTCATTAAAATGTGTAAAACCATATATTTTAAGAGGAAAAGTCCTAAGATCTTATTATACAATATTATATTGATTTATATATATAATTATTATACACATATAATTAGATTAGATTAGAAATTACAGTATATTATATACAGGTTCTACTGTATTCCGAATCTAGGAAGCATTGAATAATAATTCATTTTATATGAAATAATTGTCCATCGCTAAAAATTACATCGTAACATTTAAACATTTTACCAAGAGTAAAATTTTAATTTTTGTTCAATTCGTTCGAAATTTACTCTGAATCTGTCTATGTATAATATATATGCGTAACTTACACTTACAGTTCAATGATTTCATCAGTATGAAGGGTTGAATCCTTAAGACACGCCTTTTTAGCATGACTCACCCCTCACATTTTCAGTCGACAAAATACACCCCATCGGTGTCACTTTAGTGTATATACTCTATTCCAAATAAGATCAGCCTTCGGCGGTGACCAGTTTTCGTCGGGTGACGGTCATATTCACCCCACCAGCAATTCGACTGCAGCTCTACCGTTTTTGTGGCACGCGACTATGCGAGTGACGGCACGGAAAAATACATCCTGTTTCAGAGAATAAAATGCAATTTAAGTTATTTGTAAAGGTCGCTGGTGTAACAATTGTTACATATACTACGTTTACTACTATATATATATATATATATATATATATATATATATATATATATATTACTTTTAGTATTACTATTATAGAAACATAATATAAGCTGACTATACATTAAGTCCCCCCCCACTCACAGTTTATATTGTAAGGCCTATGGTCGACTATCTATATGTAAGAGAACGTCAGTTCTTCGCGATTACCATCACGCTAACTAGAACTCCGTGTAACTACGAAACAGCTATATGATTGTTAAGTATGACAGTAAGTCTTAATAAACCATTATAGATTAATAATTATCTTTACCAATACGCATTTATTTATAATATTAAGATCCTATATACCATTTATGCTCCCGAGCTACGGTTAATTATATTCAAAAGAACCTAAATTCTTCCCTGAATATCTTATATTTAACGGGTCATCCCCGATCACGTTACATATTGGTGGAGGCGCCGAAGCTCTTAAATAGTTGGAATTACAAATACTTGCAATTGGTTTAGATTTTTACTTGTCTTTAGTCATTAAATTATATTATAGGAAGCGTATAGAAATAATAAAGTAAAGTGTAGTCGAAGTGAAAATTTTTGAGATATTTATTTATATATATTGAAGATTTTTGAGATTTAATTGAGAATAATATTAAAGTGATTAGGGAAACAAAAATAGTAAAAAAGTAGTCTTATTGTGAATTAACGAGATTTATATGTTGAAAAGTTATGAAGTTTAAGTTTTAATAATAATTGTATAAGGTAATAAAAAGTGTAAAAGTATATATTGTTATATTGAACATTTTTGAGATTTTTATTTATATATATATTGAAGATTTTTGAGATTTAATTGAGAATAATATTATACTGATTAGGGAAACAAAAAGAGTAAAAGGGTAGTCTTATTTGGAATTAACGAGATTTATTTATTGAAAACGTATGAAGTTTAAGTTTTAATGATAATTGTATAAGGAAATAAAATGAGTAAAGGTATATATTGTTATATTGAACATTTTTGAGATTTTTATTTATACATATTGAAGATTTTGATGATTTAATTGAGAATAATATTATAATGATTAGGGAAACAAAAAGAGTAAAAGGGTAGTCTTATTTGGAATTAACGAGATTTATATATTGAAAACGTATGAAGTTTAAGTTTTAATAATAATTGTATAAGGAAATAAAAAGAGTAAAATTATATATTGTTATATTGAAAATTTTTGAGATTTTTATTTATATATTTTGAAGATTTTTGAGATTTAATTGAGAATAATATTATATTGATTAGGGAAACAAAAAGAGTAAAAGGGTAGTCTTATTGTGAATTAAAGAGATTTATATATTGAAAATGTATGAAGTTTAAGTTTTAATAATAATTGTATAAGGAAATAAAAAGAGTAAAAATATATATTGTTATATTAAAAATTTTTGAGATTTTTATTTATATATATTGAAGATTTTTGAGATTTAATTGAGAATAATATTAAATGATTAGGGAAACAAAAATAGTAAAAAAGTAGTCTTATTGTGAATTAACGAGATTTATATGTTGAAAAGTTATGAAGTTTAAGTTTTAATAATAATTGTATAAGGTAATAAAAAGAGTAAAAGTATATATTGTTATATTGAACATTTTTGAGATTTTTATTTATATATATATTGAAGATTTTTGAGATTTAATTGAGAATAATATTATACTGATTAGGGAAACAAAAAGAGTAAAAGGGTAGTCTTATTTGGAATTAACGAGATTTATTTATTGAAAACGTATGAAGTTTAAGTTTTAATGATAATTGTATAAGGAAATAAAATGAGTAAAGGTATATATTGTTATATTGAACATTTTTGAGATTTTTATTTATACATATTGAAGATTTTGATGATTTAATTGAGAATAATATTATAATGATTAGGGAAACAAAAAGAGTAAAAGGGTAGTCTTATTTGGAATTAACGAGATTTATATATTGAAAACGTATGAAGTTTAAGTTTTAATAATAATTGTATAAGGAAATAAAAAGAGTAAAATTATATATTGTTATATTGAAAATTTTTGAGATTTTTATTTATATATTTTGAAGATTTTTGAGATTTAATTGAGAATAATATTATATTGATTAGGGAAACGAAAAGAGATAAAGGGTAGTCTTACTGCGAAGTAAAGAGATTTATATATTGACTATATACGTTTTTATGTAAATTTAAGTATAATTAAAAATAGTAAGTGTAAGAGAATAATATTAACGTGAATAGATATTTTAAGAGTTATATGATTAAGTGGATAATTAAGTAGATGAATAAAAGACAATAGTACATTTTAGAAAGAATATATTAGAATAAAACATTTTTTAAGTATTTATTTTTATTTAAGTATAAATGTTTCAATAAATAATGGTGCTTAATGGATAACAAATTTTATATCAAACGGAATACGAATAATCAAATTACAAAAGTGAATGAAACCAATATATTAAATCTAGATGAACATTTTGGGACCGAAATAAACGAAATAAAGTTAGTAAATTTGTTACGACGAACCGAAGAAGTCGATGTAGGTAATTTTTTTTCTAATTCCAAGTTTGGAAAGTTACCATTTTCTGCTAAATTAGTACAAAAATTTGCACTGTGTTCCCTATACGTAGTAAAAAATTTAGAAAAAGAAGAATTCAATCAGTCACCGTTACAAGATAAATTTGAATTTATAATTTCACAGAAAACAGTAGCTTGGATAAATGTATTAGATAAATCGGAAATAGTAGGTTTTTTAAATTTTTGTAATATACATAGTGAGGTTTCATCTACAATTACAGATTTGAGAAAGATTGCAAAATCAGCGATAAAAAGTTTTAGAAACATTCAAGACATTGATGAGGGCACAAATGAAACAAATTTAATTTTTACAGATGATAACATTCAATTAAATTCATACAACAACCAAGAAAATTTTTTTAGTGATATCCCTATAGAAACTAATTCAACGATAAACGTTTTAGAAAACACAGAGTTGCTAGAGGGAGATAATCCTGTAACATTGGACGTAACACATCAATTAAAGGATCTTTTAATACAGATAGATAAATCAATTTCACCTAAGTTTAGAGCAGAGAAAAAAAGAACAAATTAAATTTGACCCAATACCAAATATGGAAGATTTTACCTTTAATAATAAAAGAGGAGAAGGTTCAACAAATACGATAACAAAAAAACGATTTACAGATATGACCCTTAACCAAATAACGCGCAAACCTGATATTTTTTCGGGAAAAGGACATGAAGATATAGAGAAATTTATAAAAAAATTCGAATTGGTATCTATCATAAACAAGTGGGATGACGAAGACAAATTAATTATTTTACAATTTTACCTTAAGGATTCAGCAGAAGATTTCTTTGATCAATTAATATTAAAAAATGAGAATATAACATGGAACAAAGTCAAAGAAGAATTTATATCAGTATTTACAATAATAGGAAAAAAACATTTACTTAGGGCGAGATTAGAAAATCTTAAATTATGAAAGGAGAAACGTATAAAGAATTTATAATTAAGATAACAGGAATTTGTTATAAAATAAATAAGAACATGACCGAGGAGGACATTAACGAACATATATTAAAGAGATTGCCCAAAGAGACTTTTCAATTAATAATGTTAGCTGATAATACATCAATTAAAAATATTAAAAAAACGCTTGAGAAACTCGAGGTATCTAATTTACTGCGGTCTGAAGATAAAGTAAATGAAGCAGTGGAAAAACTCACTAGAGATATGGATATTTTAAAAAATCATATAAACCAAATAAAACTTGAACATACTCAAAATAATACGCCTAATTATGGAAACGATACTTATCATAATGGAAGGAAAGGTTATAATAATAATGACGTCACGTTTGATAACAGAAATCCACCATACCAACCATTCAGATTCAATAATCCAAATCAATACTATCAAAACAATCCACGACGAAACTTTTATCCGTTTTATAATTTTGACCCAAATTATAATCAAATGACAAGTGTCCAATTTCGTAGACCATCTAATCAAGAAAATATACCTCGAACCAGATTTTCATATAGAAATCAACCTGGATTACCTACATGTTTCCGATGTGGAGTGTTGGGACATAGACAAAGAAACTGCAATATGCAAAAAAACCGAGTAGTTCCGCAGAAAATTGGGTTTACACAGGAAAAACAAAACAATACTTATAGATTATTTCCAAATAACGAAAAAAATCAAAAAAAATCTGCAACAGATATCACAATTAAGATTTATAAATTAGAACCTGAACATAAAAAAGAATATAATATTATAACAAGAACCCCGGAAAAAGATAGTGACGACATAATGAAAAATATAAAAAGGAGTGATGAAATACATAATAGGCAAAATGGTTTTGATGAGTTAATACATTGTATAGAACACAAATTTGAAAACAGTAACGACAATTTAACGGACGAAAAATTAGTACAAGACGATATAAATTTACAAAAATCGCAAGACACACTAATAAAAAACTGCGGATATAAAAAAACGGGTTTCATGAATTAGAATACTATCTAGAACACATTTTTGAAAACATAAACGAAAAGTTCATTGACTCGAAAATTGCACAAGACAATATCCATTTACAAATTACGCAAGACACTATTATAAAAACTAACGAAAATTGCAACATAGGTGATTTAAACAATTTACAAAACAACTCAGAAAAAAGAAAACTAGAATTTAATATTAACCCAGAATTAGATAAAAATCAGCAAATAAAAATAAAACAAATAATGATGAGATTTTCGGATTGTTTCGCACAATATGGTACGGACTTGGAAGCTATTGATATAGGAGATATACCAATACCTACGTTAACAGAAAACCCGATAAATTTACCACCAGATAGATTAGCACTTTATGAACAGGTTGAATTACAAAGACAAGTCAACAAATTTTTTAATGCCGGTTTAATTACACCATATAATTCAGCATACGCTAGTTCAGCATTTTTAGTTAATAAAGCAGATGAAATAAAGATATTAGTGTTTGACTATAAACAAATAAATAATCAAATACCACACCAGCATTTTCCAATTACGAATATACAAACAATATTTGACTGTCTAGAAAGTTCTAAATATTTTAATATAATGGATGGGCAACAAGATTTTCTAAACATTCTACTAGGCAAAACTGACAGACATAAATTAGCGTTCATTATACTGTTTGGATTATACGAATCGACTAGGTTGCCATTTAGATATAAAAACTCGTCAAGACAGTTCTCTAAAGCAGTAGCCAACGCTCTTTCAGAATTACTTTATTTAGGCACTATATTTATTCATTGGATAGAAAATGAAATTCTAACAACCCTGGTTTGTCCAATCACTACAACATTTCACACTTTAAAAAGTACGAGGATTTTAAAAATACCGAAAGATTGCATGGTATATACATCAGTCATAATATTAATACCATTAAAAGAAGTAAATAAGACAGTGTTCATAGATTACTATACCGAATTCAGTGTTGTAAATGTAGACGAATTAACAAATAAAATTAAAAAAATACAATCATTAGACACCCCTTTGCCTAAATTACAAATGCCTAATTTTAAAAACTTAAAAGAATCCACAAATGATTTAGATTACATTATATCGGAAATAGAGAAAAACGATAATAATAATACTATTTCAAATAATACACTGCGCCAATACGGATTATATATAGGAGCGTTAGTATTAAGCTATATAATTATTCATATAATGGTAAGAAAGGTTAGTGTGTACTGGGTAAAATCAACAAACCACGAGATCATTAAAAAGAAACTGAGGGGTCATTATAGAATAAGTTATACAATAATTAGACAATAATTAATAAATAATATTGTTTTTTTTAATGTACTTTTATGTTTAGGACAAAATATAGGGAAAATGTATTGCAAATTATAATATCATTGTTTTGGTTTACCACATAATGTAATTAAAAAGAAAAAAAAAGAGAGAGAGAGGACATTGAGAGATTAGGATGGCAGTACCGGATGATGGCAATATCTACAGGAATCAAGGATCTTGTCTTACCGGATTCACCAATAACCTTACATACGGAGATGGCAGAAGAAGAGCTCCAGAATATATATTTATGTAAAACAAACAAATTTGTAACGATATAAAAATAACATTAAAAAATATCCCTGGAAATAGATATTTAGGTAAAATAAGCGAATATGTAGTAGTATACAAATAATAATATTAGTGTTAATCTGATTGAAATAAAAAAAAAAAAAAACGACAAAGCTACGGTAACACTTTATTGACATTGATGAGGAGGCATAATTAGATAATACACAGTGTTGAAACAAATATGGAGACTAAATAGCCAATTTTATATATAAATAATCTTTAAAGATGTATGAATCAGGCAACAATAGATATGTGACAGTGTCACTGTAAGAGGTAACATACATTTTACCGAATCTATATACCTAGAAAATAAAAACTATTTCCAATGATTGTATACATATAGACCAATGCCACAATAATCATGTCAAAGTTGTAGCAAACACTTAAATTTCAGTAGAATTTCAATCACTTTAAAATTAACATTATAAATATTGTAATAAAAAAAGGGGGACCATTTTCTAAATAAAAGCACATATATGTGGGAATGAAAAAAAAAAAAAAAAAACGTAAGCGCTCCCTCACACACACACACACACACACACATACACCAACACACCCACACACACATACACACAAATATATCGTATACATATATAATATTTAAAGGTTTTATGTAGCTTCACGCGATTTTGCATCGCATCACTGTGGCCACAAATTTTCCACCTTTACACTTTTGAAATAGTCAGATGAAATGTGGACGTAATTTGGATGCTACAATGTTATAATGTGTACTGCTTTACATTCAAGTACGTGGTTTCATCAAACACCTGGAAACGGCATTAATGAATGACATACCGGTACTTAAAATACTGAAATACTTAATATCTAATTAATAATTATGAAATGAAATTAATTTCTAGTTTATATACAGATATACAAAATTAAGTTATTAGAGAAGCGTAGCCGTTCTGTTTGTTATAAAATAGTTTGACATTATTAAATGTTTAAAAAAAATCTTACTTTAATAACGTATAGATTTGTACGAACTCGATAGGGCGATGAGCGGATATATTTGGGTAACCTAAGACTGCAGAAGGAGCGATAAGTGTGAAACGGTATAACGCATGAGTGAAGAACAACAATGAGCTACTTAAGATACTATAATTACCTATTTTAAATTATATAATATTAACCAGTTGTTAGCGCATCAAGTGCCCGAAAAACTTTTAGGCGTGCTTATTCTTCAATAACATAAAATGTAAGTTATTTCTATAAAATTATTTTTAAGTAAATTTTTGTAAATGATAATAGAATAACCACTGAAAAATAGAATAACAGTAATTTGCTTGATCGCCGCATTAATACAGTACAATTGTTAATTTATTGAAAACAGAATTAAGTAAATGTGGTATACTGCAGCAAATATGATATATACAATACAATATCGTTGGCACAATATAAAAAATAATACGTCTATCTACCCGACTATCCACAGAAGAATTCACGTGTCTGCAGGACAGTATACACAATTCGATTCAAAACCAGGTTACTCACAAAGACCGCTGGTAAATATGCCAGACAGCCGAACACAAATGACAAATTGTTTCAAAATGTTTTCAAGTGCGAAAAACTTAAAAAGGTTTAATTTTTTTCGATCACCTGGAGGTGGCCTTAAAGAACGCAAAAATGCTACTTAAAATACTAAAATTCCTTATATAGAAATAATAAGAATCAAACATAAGTAATTTTCATAGTAATATATGCCAAATTAAAACGTAACGTGTTGCCAAGCCGTGCTGTTAAATAAAGAATGTTTTAACATTATGAAATTGTGAAAAAAAATTCTAACCGGCCATCCTTAGCATGCAGAAGGAGAGAATTGTATGAAACGGTGATAAACCTTGGAGACATTTTTGTTGAAAAGTACAACATTGTCGCCTCAGTATTGCACGCATCGACGCTTGTCAAATGGTTTGTTCGACTAGTACGATTTTTAAATGCAATAACGTTATAACGTGTACTGATATACATCACATTTGTGGCTTACCTAGAGGTGGTCCTTAAGAATTACGAAGTGCTACCTATATTACTAAATACTAAATAACTAACCAATATGTATTAACTACTACAATGCGAAGGTTTATGGAAAGTTGATTGACTGAAAAGCGCATTTAATTGAGCATCCTCGATACGCAAATAAAGAAAATTGTAAAAACCGGTGTATCCTTGAAAGAGCTCGTCGAAAATTAGAACAATGTCTTCCCAATATCGCACGCATTGACGCTTTTAAATAGTTAGTTCAAACGGAGAGATTTTATATACAATAACCTTATAACGTGTAATGTATTACATTCAAGTTCGTGGTTTTTTAGACCCCCATGAAGCAGTCTTAATGAACGACAAAGTCTTACTTAAAAATCTAATACACTAAATCGAACCAAGTTAGAATTTAAATGTACTAAATAATAATATGCATACTTATTACTTACCCATTGTAATGGAAAGTCAATATTCGGAACCTTGTACGTCGTGTAGCATTGCCATGATTTTGGATCTAAAATGTTTTGATTCTATTGAATGGTTAAAAAAATATCTTACTACTTCAATGTGGAGGTTTGTAGGAGGAACTCGACAGGTTAATGAGCGGTTTTAATTTAGCGGTCATGGTAGGCACTATGAAATAATATTATAGAACGGTTTCACCCTTGGAAAACTTTGCATGTTACTCGATTGTACTGTCAATAATATGTGGGACGTAATTATGGTATTCATCGGCTGAAGTAGACCACTATTTAAGGGCGTGCTTAAATAATTATGTATACACCACAAACGATTATTTTTCAAATTTTATATGTTTTTTAGATTTTTGTTCTAATTACGTTGAAAAATCGAATGAAAAATGGGTAAGTACTAGTAATTTAAAATATTTATTTTAAAGGATAAAAAAATAAAACATGTGCTTAAAGTTAAAAAATAATTGGATGATAAGTAGTTTAATTTTTTTCAAATGAAACAATTATTCGACATTAACTTTAAATTGATCTTCTTATGAAATCTTTATTTCTGGGTTTTTATTCTTGGGAGTTATTAATAAATAACTATTTCTAAAATGTTTTCAATTAGATTATAAATACAGTACAATCTGTGTAAAATGGAACCTGAATAACGTGGGGACCTGACTTTTATGGAAAAATGCTAAGGTCCCGGCGAACCTAGTGTATTTTTAAATAAATCATTCCCTGAATAAGATGGAGCCTGTTAAACGTGGAAATGGAAACGTTATTTTGTCATGCAACTGTATATCATGGAAATATGTACATGTATTTGAAAATTATCAGTTATTTTATATAATCTATATCAATTATACAGAAAACCCATACGCTTCAAAAATGTAGATCTGACAAAATTTCTCATAATTTGGCGAGTTAATAATAAAGCATGAATGACAGCAGGCATAATGGAAGATTGGTTGTAAACATTCTACAATAAAATAAAAAAACAAAATCGAAAAGTTATTTTAATTTTTGATAATGCAACATTTCATCCACATTTAACTTATCAAATGTTCGATTGGGTGGCTATCAGCTAACACGACATCACTTACACATCCTATAGACTAAGGTATTATTTATTCGATTTAAGTTAACTATGGTAATATGGTTTTACAATCATTATCAGCAAGCATAGAGAGCATAATAAGTTTTAATGAACTGTCGAATAATGGAATGTACAGATGAAATAATAAAGATAGACTAGCAGTACGTCCCTCAGGCGGTGTCGCTATAATAATTAAAACTAAAATTAAACATCAACAATCATATCTACCTTCATTACAAACTCTTGAAGCAGTATAAATATCTATTTCAATTAATCACTCAATCACAACAATAATTAGCGCATACCAATCGCCTAGCTTTCAAATGTACACTAATGACTTTGAAAAAATTTTAAATAGCTATCAAAGAATTTTGCTAGTAGGCGACCTAAACTGCAAACACACAACGTGGAACTGCAAAGCTACAAATGCAAACGGACGTAAATTATTTAAATATCTCTCAAATAGCTCCACGATCATGTGTGCTCCGGATACGCCTACCTACTTCCCATATGATCAAAACAGAAGTTCTGATATTTTAGACGTAATTTTACAAAAATCGATCCGTTTTTCTATTAACCAAAAACCACTATTTGAACTCGATTCTGACCATTTACCTGTAAAAATTACAATAGATGCGTCTGTATCATTTTCAATACCAACCCGCAAACTCATCTCTGGGAAACCAAATTGGGAAAAATTCAAACAACATATTACTCAAAACCTAATTATTCCTAAAAACATTTTAAACATTTCCAACGCAGATAATGCAGTAAAACATCTTCGCGAAATCATCTGTCAAGCGGCCAATACATGCTCAGCAAAACCAAACACGGAAACCAATTATTATAGCCCTAATCAACTTCCCGATTCAATATTAAAATTAATCAAATCAAAACATCAAACGAGGAGACTCTGGCAACTACATAGACTACCACAAGATCGAGAAAAATTAAATTACCTTACAAAAAAGGTCAAAAACTCACTCGAAGAACACAGAATTAACTGTTATCAACAATATTTATCTACAATACACCCAGCAGACTCCAACTTATGGATTGCAACCAAAAGATTAATAAAACCAAATTCCAATGAAATCCCCCCCTTGAAAGCGGGAGATGCTTATCTAAATACAGAAGCCGATAAATGCGAATTGTTTGCTAATACTCTTGAAAATTCTTTTACATTAAACAGCTCACTAGATAACTCTACAAACTATCTAGTTCAACAAAAACTAAGCGAGCACGATATTCATCCACAAAATATGCTGCCATACTCAAGCCCCAATGAAATATTAGATATAATCAAAAAATTACCAAAAAGAAAAACACCTGGACACGATTTAATCACTAATACTATTATAAAAAATCTACCCAGAAAAGCAATAACATATTTATCCATCTTATTCAATTCCCTAATAAAAATCGGGTACTTTCCTACTGAATGGAAATTGGCTACAATAATATTGTTCAAAAAACCAGGTAAAGATAACTCAAACCCCATAAATTACAGACCTATAAGCCTTCTGTCCTCAGTATCAAAAATATTTGAAAAAATTATTCACTCAAGGCTTACCAGTTATTTAAATGCAATAAATGCTATCCCGCATTTCCAATTTGGATTTAAATCTCACCACTCCACTACTCAACAACTTTTACGACTAACGGAGCATATAAATGATGGATTTGAAAAAAAACTACACACAGGTGCGGCCTTCTTAGACGTAGCCCAAGCCTTTGATCGCGTATGGCATGATGGACTCTTATATAAATTAAAAACATTAAACACTCCTACTGCAATATATTATCTAATTAAATCCTACCTCACTGATCGCTACTTCAAAGTTCGAATCAATGATACTACTTCGGAAACAAAACAAATCAACGCAGGTGTACCACAAGGTTCAAAAATTTCACCATTACTTTTTAATCTATACGTTTCGGACTTCCCTACAACGAATAATACTGAAGTAGCACTATACGCTGATGATAGTGCTATATACTCAAGCGCTAAGGACGTTGAAACATTAACACAAAATATTCAAACCCACTTGGATGAAATCCAAAAATGGGGAGAAAAATGGAAAATTGCATTAAACCCTCAAAAGAGTACAGCGGTACTCTTCTCCAACCGGCGCCCCAAAACTCCTAAAAATTTGAAATTGAACGATAATAGTATTCCTTGGTCACCAAATATCAAATACCTCGGTGTAATATTGGACAGGAAATTAACCTGGAATCCTCATATCACCTCCAAACTACAACAAGGATACCAAAGACTAAAAGTTCTATACCCGTTGATTAACCGTCAAACTGCATTAAGCTGGAGATGCTCTCTTATGCTATATAAGCAAATACTACGACCATTACTTCTTTACGCATCCCCTGTGTGGGGAAATTGTGCAAAAACCCACATACATAAAATACAAATCTTTCAATCAAAAGTTCTGAGAACCATTTCTAATGCCCCATGGTTTGTACGCAACGATGCACTTCATCAAGACTTCCAGCTACCCACAATAGTTGAGTTCATAAAAAAATCAGCAATCAACTTCTTCGGCCACATCAACTCTGCTCACAGTGCGAAATTTTACAAACTAAGCGTCCCTCCTTCTGTACGCCGACTCAAGCGCGGACGCCCCCACGACTTGTTGCTATAACGACTATAACTAATTTATTTAATTTAATTTAATTTAATATGAAATTATAATATTATAATATTATTATTATATTACATATATGTAGCCGTTTGTATCTTATATCACTAATGTAGTTTTAATTTGTTATTTATTTTCTAAATGTCAAAAAAAAAAAAATAATGTTATTAACAATAAGTTAAGATGACATTCGTCAGTAAAACTTTATGGGAAAAAAAAAAAATAAAAAAAAAAAAAAAACTATATAGGTTATGTGGAATAAAAAGTAGGTAAAATGCAATAATAAATATGTAAAATACACGTAAAAAGATCTATCGGGAAATTTTTTTTTTTTTACAACCTGTATTAAATGGAAACATTTCTAAAATGGAAAAAATATCCGGTTAAGATCCATAATACACAGGTTCTACTGTATTTCCAATTTAGTAAGTATTGAATAATAATTCGTTTTATATGAAATAATGGTCCATCGCTAAAAATTACATACCTAGTAACATTTGAACATTTTACCAAGAGTAAAACTTTAAGTTTTGTTCAATTCGTTCGAAATTTACTCTGAAACTGTATATGTACAATGTATATACGTATAATACACTTACAGTTCAATGATTTCATCAGTATGAAGGGTTGAACCCTTAAGACACGCCTTTTTAGTATGACTCACCCTTCGGATTTTCGGTTGACAAAATACACCCCATCGGTGTTAGTTTAGTGTATAGTGTAGTTGAAGACAGAAATCGATTTCGCGAAACCTCTGACTGACACGCACGTGCAAGCGCTCCCTCGCACACACACACACACACACACACACACACACACACACACACACACACACAATATAATCGCGAGAGATGGGTTGCAAGCTTTTATACGTTTTATAGCTAACACATCACTTACACATCCTATGGACCAAGGAATTATTCGATTAAAGTTAACTATCGTAAAATGGTTTTACAATCGTTATCAGCAAGGATGGATATCATAATAAGTGTTAATGAATTGACGAATAAAATGAATGTACAGATGGAATTTATTATATATGTATGTGGAATAAAAAGTAGGTAAATTGCAATAATAAATATGTGAAATACACGTAATAAAGATCTATCGGGAAATTTTTTTTTTTTACAACCCGTATTAAATGGTAACCTTTCTAAAATGGAAAAAATATCCGGTTTCGATCCATAATACACAGGTTCTACTGTATTCCGAATCTAGTAAGCATTGAATAATAATTCATTTTATATGAAATAATTGTCCATCACTAAAAATTACATCGTAACATTTAAACATTTTACCAAGAGTAAAATTTTAATTTTTGTTCAATTCGTTCGAAATTTACTCTGAATCTGTCTATGTATAATTTATATGCGTAATTTACACTTACAGTTCAATGATTTCATCAGTACTAAGGATTGAACCCTTAAGACACGCCTTTTTAGTATGACTCACCCTTCGGATTTTCGGTTGACAAAATACACCCCATCGGTGTTAGTTTAGTGTATAGTGTAGTTGAAGACAGAAATCGATTTCGCGAAACCTCTGACTGACACGCGCACGCAAGCGCTCCCTCACACACACACACTCACACACACACACACACACACACACACACACAACCACACACTCACACACATACACCAAAACACCCACACACACATACACACAAATATATCGTATACATATATAAAATATAAAGGTTTTATGTAGCTTCACGCGATTTTGCATCGCATCACTGTGGCCCATGTCAAGTTTCTGCAATGACGCGACCCTTCAATTTAAAGATGACAAATACTATTTTTATACGTGGCGGCCATGTACGGAAACAAAGAAATAATAGATTTGCTGTTAAAATATAATCGCGAGAGATGGGTTGCAACGTTTAAGCTTTTATACGTATACGTTTTTGGATATCGTGCGATCGTCGTCGCCAGTCATGGTTTTTTTTTCAACTTTTTTAATTATCGCCTGATTAATTCAAACTTTTCGGAATACACTTATACGTGTGTTTTTCGAACCAACATTCGGATGGATAAAATATCTGAACCGTAGATATCACGTGTGGTCTTTAAATTATTTATTACATATTCGTTACGTCGTACAATTAATATAATACATCATATATTATAATACCTAAAAGGATACATTTACTAAATAATAATTATATATTATAATATTATATGACGCCATGACGCGTCAGTAATCATGTAACGCCACTGCGGTCACGATTGATGTTTATTATAGATTTTCAAAACGAATTCGATTAAAATTTAGGTACAAATTAATAAATAATCGGACGATTAGTATTAATAATTGCATCATAAAAAAAACCCACTAATAGTTTTCAGGTTAAATATTATTCTCGTTTCTCCATATCTTTGATTGTCAGAAAATGAACTTGTACACACCCACACACACACACACACACACACACACATACACATACACATTCATACCACTTATCGCATCGACGGTGTTTTTTTTTTACTTTTTGTAAATTGTAAAATACTAATTTTTTCTTATAATTATGTCTTTATTTTAATGAAATACTCATAGTGTACACGCATTACAATTCGTTATTAGAATAATTTTGTCGCTATCGCAATATTGTTATTAATATATAATATCATGCTATTCATAGGTGGGTGTACAATAGTATATATTTTTACTTTTAAACATCGAACAAACACCAATAATTTTGTAGTTATACGTACGTGTACTGCTTGAAGCTGCGGTCATTATTCTTCATCGTCTACAATATTATGATGTTATAATACCATAGCATGTGACTGAACCTCGGACGTATGTAATGCAATAATAATGATGGCTTAATGGTGGCTCGTTCAAACACAAGAAAATGATCACATTACAGTAAGTTGCTCGACGAGAGCCCGTTTGGTGTCACGGCGGTCGTACGTCTGCACCGATGTTCGCTGCAGCTCCAGGCGTCGGCGAAAGCCGGGTCTGTTGCTGGGGAGAGATTATTGGTAACCATGCACGCAGAATAAATACGAAACTCTAGGGGTGAACAAAAATCAATACATTACTAATTTAGTTTCCATCTAAAACAGATAACGTGCACAGCAGCTGGTACACAATTATTATATTCTTACATTTTATACGGGTCTTTATTATTTGCTTTTTTTTACACAATATTAAAAGTTGTACATTTTTTTCCCCTTTAAAATGTTCGACTGTGGCTCTATTTTTATTTATTTATTTTTTTATGTGATTTCTCCTGTAAAACTTGATATTTGTATTTTGAAAATTAGGATTGTATTCTAATCATTTGCATTTCGTCATTTAAGTACATTATATTCTAATCTTAATTTCAAATATTATTTGTTTCAACATCCCTCTAAATATAACATAATATTTTATATAACATACTTATAACTTTCATCAATTTTGTGAATGACCACTTTGAAATCTACTGTTACATTCAATTTATTTGATACTTCTTACAACTCATCTTCAATTTTCCTTAAATCATTTGCTCTGACTTGATATTGCTTCAATATATTTGATAGTTTATTATGAAGATTAATGATTATAGCGTTTTCAGCACTAGAAAAAATATTTGCTTTTAATAATACCATATAAAGTACGAAATGTTGTTATAATTTAAAATTTGTTAAGTAATAGACTGGAACTAGTCTATAATATAATGTTTGATTTGAAAAAAAATGTTTGTAAAAATAAAAAAAAACATTTTTAGAACATAATTGGAACCGTTTCCTCGTAGTGACTTCTGGGTAATTCTAAGTGATTCTTAACTTTTATTTAACTATAAAATGTTTTATTAAATCCTATTCAAATACATTTTGAATCGTTGGAGCTTACAGGACGATTCAACAAACCCAGTAACTTTTGTTCTACTCATTATTTTTTTTTTTTTTTTGATATATTATATTTATTTGTTATTTTGTTTATTAATGTATTCATATATTAATATTAGTATTATTTCTTGATATTATTGACTATTGTACTGCGCTTCATTAAAATGTGTAAAACCATATATTTTAAGAGGAAAAGTCCTAAGATCTTATTATACAATATAATATTGATTTATATATATAATTATTAAAATATTTTTATGTAGAACCTATTGACAAGGTGTCTATTATATTATATATCATCAGTAGTACATTTCGATCTGGGTATACTTTCATCTATACGTTATAATTAAAAATAATTTATAGTATTATTATTAAGAGTGACACGGTTGAAAAACAGGAGACGCATTCGGCGTCTAGAGCGTTTGATATCTAACAGACACGGGCAACCACGATACTTCTTAATAGAAGTTCCATTGTCATTGACGTCTAACCATATATTTCTACAATTAAATACACATGTTTTAGTAACCTGTTTAGGGTCTCACTTCTGATCAAAAGTAAAACGTAAAAAGTTCATGTTGTGTAAGAATTGTAATTTCTTGCAGTAAAATATTGAATATCCGTTTACCATTATTAAATGAGAATTTACAAAGTAGTACAATCGTTTGTAATTGTACATATGAAAAGATGAATATTTTACCAAAAGTGTGTTACAGTATTATAATTATAATTGAGACATCTAATAAATACCACCAAGGATAACTTGAAACTTTTTTGAATGTGTAATGATCAAAATCAAAAAATAGTCAAACACAGTAGGTTACTCAGTATATTTGATAATAGTAGCTTATTAGAGCTAGAGACAGAAACTATAACACATAATGTGTCCTATCAACAATAGTTTTAGGATAAATGTACCTTTTATTTAAATAATAGATAGGGCATATAATAAAAAAAATACTTAATAAAATATATTTACTATCGAATAATTAATGTTGGTGTAAGTAACAGTTTTATAATTTTAAATTTTTGAATGAATTACATAATATATAATAAATTCATCGGTTACTGATCTTAATATATGGTTAAATCACATAAAATGTTGTTTTCTAGTTCAGTAAAGTATAGTTACAATAAATATTAGCCTCTTCTTCAAATGAATCAAAATAATATTTTATAACCATTTAAAAACACATTTTATGTATAGCTTTGCTATAAAATTAAAAAATGTAATTCTTTAAAATAATTGAACGTATAGTGATGCTATGCGGATAATACAATTTATAAAGTTGAACGATCCACGTTTAGTGAGAATTGTAATTTCTTGGAGCAGGGACTTGAAAACAAAATATTGAACGTTAATATAACATTATTTAATTAAAATTAAAAGTAGTACAATTTATCATTATTCTGGTTTTTATGTCAACCTAATTTTGTTAATAATAGATGTTATATACAATATTATACAATTTATTTGTTTAACAAAAGTCATTCCACATAATGTAACATCTCAACAGTAATTAAACGATTAATGTAAATATTACTTAAATAATATGACTAATGACTAACTTGAAACCACAAGTTAGGTTAAGGCTTATGATGTATTGAACAAAAAGAGTAAAAGGGTATTCTTTTTGTGAATTAAAGAGATTTATATATTGAAAATGTATGAAGTTTATGTTTTAATAATAATTGTATAAGGAAATAAAAAGAGTAAAAATATATATTGTTATATTAAAAATTTTTGAGATTTTTATTTATATATATTGAAGATTTTTGAGATTTAATTGAGAATAATATTATATTGATTAGGGAAACGAAAAGAGAAAAAGGGTAGTCTTACTGCGAAGTAAAGAGATTTATATATTGACTATATACGTTTTTATGTAAATTTAAGTATAATTAAAAATAGTAAGTGTAAGAGAATAATATTAACGTGAATAGATATTTTAAGAGTTATATGATTATTGGATAATTAAGTAGATGAATAAAAGACAATAGTACATTTTAGAAAGAATATATTAGAATAAAACATTTTTTAAGTATTTATTTTTATTTAAGTATAAATGTTTCAATAAATAATGGTGCTTAATGGATAACAAATTTTATATCAAACGGAATACGAATAATCAAATTACAAAAGTGAATGAAACCAATATATTAAATCTAGATGAACATTTTGGGACCGAAATAAACGAAATAAAGTTAGTAAATTTGTTACGACGAACCGAAGAAGTCGATGTAGGTAATTTTTTTTCTAATTCCAAGTTTGGAAAGTTACCATTTTCTGCTAAATTAGTACAAAAATTTGCACTGTGTTCCCTATACGTAGTAAAAAATTTAGAAAAAGAAGAATTCAATCAGTCACCGTTACAAGATAAATTTGAATTTATAATTTCACAGAAAACAGTAGCTTGGATAAATGTATTAGATAAATCGGAAATAGTAGGTTTTTTAAATTTTTGTAATATACATAGTGAGGTTTCATCTACAATTACAGATTTGAGAAAGATTGCAAAATCAGCGATAAAAAGTTTTAGAAACATTCAAGACATTGATGAGGGCACAAATGAAACAAATTTAATATTTACAGATGATAACTTTCAATTAAATTCATACAACAACCAAGAAAATTTTTTTAGTGATATCCCTATAGAAACTAATTCAACGATAAACGTTTTAGAAAACACAGAGTTGCTAGAGGGAGATAATCCTGTAACATTGGACGTAACACATCAATTAAAAGATCTTTTAATACAGATAGATAAATCAATTTCACCTAAGTTTAGAGCAGAGAAAAAAAGAACAAATTAAATTTGACCCAATACCAAATATGGAAGATTTTACCTTTAATAATAAAAGAGGAGAAGGTTCAACAAATACGATAACAAAAAAACGATTTACAGATATGGCCCTTAACCAAATAACGCACAAACCTGATATTTTTTCGGGAAAAGGACATGAAGATATAGAGAAATTTATAAAAAAATTCAAATTGGTATCTATCATAAACAAGTGGGATGACGAAGACAAATTAATTATTTTACAATTATACCTTAAGGATTCAGCAGAAGATTTCTTTGATCAATTAAAATTAAAAAATGAGAATATAACATGGAACAAAGTCAAAGAAGAATTTATATCAGAATTTACAATAATAGGAAAAAAACATTTACTTAGGGCGAGATTAGAAAATCTTAAATTAATGAAAGGAGAAACGTATAAAGAATTTATAATTAAGATAACAGGAATTTTTTATAAAATAAATAAGAACATGACCGAGGAGGACATTTGCGAACATATATTAAAGAGATTGCCCAAAGAGACTTTTCAATTATTAATGTTAGCTGATAATACATCAATTAAAAATATTAAAAAACGCTTGAGAAACTCGAGGTATCTAATTTACTGCGGTCTGAAGATAAAGTAAATGAAGCAGTGGAAAAACTCACTAGAGATATGGATATTTTAAAAAATCATATAAACCAAATAAAACTTGAACATACTCAAAATAATACGCCTAATTATGGAAACAATACTTATCATAATGGAAGGAAAGGTTATAATTAGGGCTCGGATGTTTATGAAATTGCATATTTTTTTCTATTTATCCAATTTATTGCTAACCTGGATACAAATTTGATTCATGTTCTACTGAATAAAATAATGCTATTTTTGTTTTGCATATTTTTGCATATTTAGTGGTTTTGTATTTTAAATGCATAATTTTGTATTTTAAGAATATAAATGCATATTTCAAGACAATTTAACGTAAAATATTAATAATGTTCCTTATTAGGTATTTTTATATCGTGCTTGTCTGGAATATTTATTTTATTAGATAACGATTTAAAGATAAAATGTTGTATACACTTCATGCTATGAGTATGTGGCGACGACCGGGCCACGTATTAGTACGATTTTAATCGCCGTATTTCCCGGTCGGTCGTTAAGAGTACCTACTATTATTTATATTTTTCCGCGGTCAGTTTTACTTTTATTTAAAAATGCCGAAATGTAAATCTTCTTGTTCAATTCGTCTTAAAAGTTTTGTAGACGAGTTTGGAAACGATGTTTTTTCTACGGATGGGACAGTTTTGTATTGTAAAGTGTGTGAAATTAAAGTTGGATCTGAACGTCGTTTTACCGTCGAACAACACTTGAAGACAGCTAAACATATTCGCACAGCTGATCGACAGAAACAAACTCAGTCACAACAACTAATTTCCAATGTGGTCGGTAAAAAATCATCATTTTACATGGATATGTGTAGAGCGTTTCTAGGAGCCAATATCCCTTTCCTTTCTTCAAGTATGCTCCAATAACGTCGGTAGATGTAGAACGAAGTTTTTCACGTTACAAAAATTTACTTTCCGATAACAGACGCAGCTACAAGTTTGATCAAATTAAAAAAACTATTGTATCACAGTGTAACACGCTGATAATTTAATATAAATGTAATAAAATGAATTATTAGTCACTAATAAATAATAAATTATAATATAAATTAAAGTTAATAAAACGCTATGTAAATTTAAGAAATGTATTTTAAATTGTAGTAAAAAAAATAATATATAAAAATGACTACTATAATATAATATTTTTGTTTTATGAATTGTAATAAATTTTATAATTTTTAGCGCATATTTTGTTTGCATATTTCGTAATTTTTTAGTGCATAAATGCATGCAAATTACAGTAGTTTTAAGTGCATAAACATCCGAGCCCTAGTTATAATAATAATGACGTCACGTTTGATAACAGAAATCCACCATACCAACCATTCAGATTCAATAATCCAAATCAATACTATCAAAACAATCCACGACGAAACTTTTATCCGTTTTATAATTTTGACCCAAATTATAATCAAATGACAAGTGTCCAATTTCGTAGACCATCTAATCAAGAAAATATACCTCGAACCAGATTTTCATATAGAAATCAACCTGGATTACCTACATGTTTCCGATGTGGAGTGTTGGGACATAGACAAAGAAACTGCAATATGCAAAAAAACCGAGTAGTTCCGCAGAAAATTGGGTTTACACAGGAACAACAAAACAATACTTATAGATTATTTCCAAATAACGAAAAAAATCAAAAAAAATCTGCAACAGATATCACAATTAAGATTTATAAATTAGAACCTGAACATAAAAAAGAATATAATATTATAACAAGAACCCCGGAAAAAGATAGTGACGACATAATGAAAAATATAAAAAGGAGTGATGAAATACATAATAGGCAAAATGGTTTTGATGAGTTAATACATTGTATAGAACACAAATTTGAAAACAGTAACGACAATTTAACGGACGAAAAATTAGTACAAGACGATATAAATTTACAAAAATCGCAAGACACACTAATAAAAAACTGCGGATATAAAAAAACGGGTTTCATGAATAAGAATACTATCCAGAACACATTTTTGAAAACATAAACGAAAAGTTCATTGACTCGAAAATTGCACAAGACAATATCCATTTACAAATTACGCAAGACACTATTATAAAAACTAACGAAAATTGCAACATAGGTGATTTAAACAATTTACAAAACAACTCAGAAAAAAGAAAACTAGAATTTAATATTAACCCAGAATTAGATAAAAATCAGCAAATAAAAATAAAACAAATAATGATGAGATTTTCGGATTGTTTCGCACAATATGGTACGGACTTGGAAGCTATTGATATAGGAGATATACCAATACCTACGTTAACAGAAAACCCGATAAATTTACCACCAGATAGATTAGCACTTTATGAACAGGTTGAATTACAAAGACAAGTCAACAAATTTTTTAATGCCGGTTTAATTACACCATATAATTCAGCATACGCTAGTTCAGCATTTTTAGTTAATAAAGCAGATGAAATAAAGATATTAGTGTTTGACTATAAACAAATAAATAATCAAATACCACACCAGCATTTTCCAATTACGAATATACAAACAATATTTGACTGTCTAGAAAGTTCTAAATATTTTAATATAATGGATGGGCAACAAGATTTTCTAAACATTCTACTAGGCAAAACTGACAGACATAAATTAGCGTTCATTATACTGTTTGGATTATACGAATCGACTAGGTTGCCATTTAGATATAAAAACTCGTCAAGACAGTTCTCTAAAGCAGTAGCCAACGCTCTTTCAGAATTACTTTATTTAGGCACTATATTTATTCATTGGATAGAAAATGAAATTCTAACAACCCTGGTTTGTCCAATCACTACAACATTTCACACTTTAAAAAGTACGAGGATTTTAAAAATACCGAAAGATTGCATGGTATATACATCAGTCATAATATTAATACCATTAAAAGAAGTAAATAAGACAGTGTTCATAGATTACTATACCGAATTCAGTGTTGTAAATGTAGACGAATTAACAAATAAAATTAAAAAAATACAATCATTAGACACCCCTTTGCCTAAATTACAAATGCCTAATTTTAAAAACTTAAAAGAATCCACAAATGATTTAGATTACATTATATCGGAAATAGAGAAAAACGATAATAATAATACTATTTCAAATAATACACTGCGCCAATACGGATTATATATAGGAGCGTTAGTATTAAGCTATATAATTATTCATATAATGGTAAGAAAGGTTAGTGTGTACTGGGTAAAATCAACAAACCACGAGATCATTAAAAAGAAACTGAGGGGTCATTATAGAATAAGTTATACAATAATTAGACAATAATTAATAAATAATATTGTTTTTTTTAATGTACTTTTATGTTTAGGACAAAATATAGGGAAAATGTATTGCAAATTATAATATCATTGTTTTGGTTTACCACATAATGTAATTAAAAAGAAAAAAAAAGAGAGAGAGAGGACATTGAGAGATTAGGATGGCAGTACCGGATGATGGCAATATCTACAGGAATCAAGGATCTTGTCTTACCGGATTCACCAATAACCTTACATACGGAGATGGCAGAAGAAGAGCTCCAGAATATATATTTATGTAAAACAAACAAATTTGTAACGATATAAAAATAACATTAAAAAATATCCCTGGAAATAGATATTTAGGTAAAATAAGCGAATATGTAGTAGTATACAAATAATAATATTAGTGTTAATCTGATTGAAATAAAAAAAAAAAAAAACGACAAAGCTACGGTAACACTTTATTGACATTGATGAGGAGGCATAATTAGATAATACACAGTGTTGAAACAAATATGGAGACTAAATAGCCAATTTTATATATAAATAATCTTTAAAGATGTATGAATCAGGCAACAATAGATATGTGACAGTGTCACTGTAAGAGGTAACATACATTTTACCGAATCTATATACCTAGAAAATAAAAACTATTTCCAATGATTGTATACATATAGACCAATGCCACAATAATCATGTCAAAGTTGTAGCAAACACTTAAATTTCAGTAGAATTTCAATCACTTTAAAATTAACATTATAAATATTGTAATAAAAAAAGGGGGACCATTTTCTAAATAAAAGCACATATATGTGGGAATGAAAAAAAAAAAAAAAAAACGTAAGCGCTCCCTCACACACACACACACACACACATACACCAACACACCCACACACACATACACACAAATATATCGTATACATATATAAAATATAAAGGTTTTATGTAGCTTCACGCGATTTTGCATCGCATCACTGTGGCCCATGTCAAGTTTCTGCAATGACGCGACCCTTCAATTTAAAGATGACAAATACTATTTTTATACGTGGCGGCCATGTACGGAAACAAAGAAATAATAGATTTGCTGTTAAAATATAATCGCGAGAGATGGGTTGCAACGTTTAAGCTTTTATACGTATACGTTTTTGGATATCGTGCGATCGTCGTCGCCAGTCATGGTTTTTTTTTCAACTTTTTTAATTATCGCCTGATTAATTCAAACTTTTCGGAATACACTTATACGTGTGTTTTTCGAACCAACATTCGGATGGATAAAATATCTGAACCGTAGATATCACGTGTGGTCTTTAAATTATTTATTACATATTCGTTACGTCGTACAATTAATATAATACATCATATATTATAATACCTAAAAGGATACATTTACTAAATAATAATTATATATTATAATATTATATGACGCCATGACGCGTCAGTAATCATGTAACGCCACTGCGGTCACGATTGATGTTTATTATAGATTTTCAAAACGAATTCGATTAAAATTTAGGTACAAATTAATAAATAATCGGACGATTAGTATTAATAATTGCATCATAAAAAAAACCCACTAATAGTTTTCAGGTTAAATATTATTCTCGTTTCTCCATATCTTTGATTGTCAGAAAATGAACTTGTACACACCCACACACACACACACACACACACACACATACACATACACATTCATACCACTTATCGCATCGACGGTGTTTTTTTTTTACTTTTTGTAAATTGTAAAATACTAATTTTTTCTTATAATTATGTCTTTATTTTAATGAAATACTCATAGTGTACACGCATTACAATTCGTTATTAGAATAATTTTGTCGCTATCGCAATATTGTTATTAATATATAATATCATGCTATTCATAGGTGGGTGTACAATAGTATATATTTTTACTTTTAAACATCGAACAAACACCAATAATTTTGTAGTTATACGTACGTGTACTGCTTGAAGCTGCGGTCATTATTCTTCATCGTCTACAATATTATGATGTTATAATACCATAGCATGTGACTGAACCTCGGACGTATGTAATGCAATAATAATGATGGCTTAATGGTGGCTCGTTCAAACACAAGAAAATGATCACATTACAGTAAGTTGCTCGACGAGAGCCCGTTTGGTGTCACGGCGGTCGTACGTCTGCACCGATGTTCGCTGCAGCTCCAGGCGTCGGCGAAAGCCGGGTCTGTTGCTGGGGAGAGATTATTGGTAACCATGCACGCAGAATAAATACGAAACTCTAGGGGTGAACAAAAATCAATACATTACTAATTTAGTTTCCATCTAAAACAGATAACGTGCACAGCAGCTGGTACACAATTATTATATTCTTACATTTTATACGGGTCTTTATTATTTGCTTTTTTTTACACAATATTAAAAGTTGTACATTTTTTTCCCCTTTAAAATGTTCGACTGTGGCTCTATTTTTATTTATTTATTTTTTTATGTGATTTCTCCTGTAAAACTTGATATTTGTATTTTGAAAATTAGGATTGTATTCTAATCATTTGCATTTCGTCATTTAAGTACATTATATTCTAATCTTAATTTCAAATATTATTTGTTTCAACATCCCTCTAAATATAACATAATATTTTATATAACATACTTATAACTTTCATCAATTTTGTGAATGACCACTTTGAAATCTACTGTTACATTCAATTTATTTGATACTTCTTACAACTCATCTTCAATTTTCCTTAAATCATTTGCTCTGACTTGATATTGCTTCAATATATTTGATAGTTTATTATGAAGATTAATGATTATAGCGTTTTCAGCACTAGAAAAAATATTTGCTTTTAATAATACCATATAAAGTACGAAATGTTGTTATAATTTAAAATTTGTTAAGTAATAGACTGGAACTAGTCTATAATATAATGTTTGATTTGAAAAAAAATGTTTGTAAAAATAAAAAAAAACATTTTTAGAACATAATTGGAACCGTTTCCTCGTAGTGACTTCTGGGTAATTCTAAGTGATTCTTAACTTTTATTTAACTATAAAATGTTTTATTAAATCCTATTCAAATACATTTTGAATCGTTGGAGCTTACAGGACGATTCAACAAACCCAGTAACTTTTGTTCTACTCATTATTTTTTTTTTTTTTTTGATATATTATATTTATTTGTTATTTTGTTTATTAATGTATTCATATATTAATATTAGTATTATTTCTTGATATTATTGACTATTGTACTGCGCTTCATTAAAATGTGTAAAACCATATATTTTAAGAGGAAAAGTCCTAAGATCTTATTATACAATATAATATTGATTTATATATATAATTATTAAAATATTTTTATGTAGAACCTATTGACAAGGTGTCTATTATATTATATATCATCAGTAGTACATTTCGATCTGGGTATACTTTCATCTATACGTTATAATTAAAAATAATTTATAGTATTATTATTAAGAGTGACACGGTTGAAAAACAGGAGACGCATTCGGCGTCTAGAGCGTTTGATATCTAACAGACACGGGCAACCACGATACTTCTTAATAGAAGTTCCATTGTCATTGACGTCTAACCATATATTTCTACAATTAAATACACATGTTTTAGTAACCTGTTTAGGGTCTCACTTCTGATCAAAAGTAAAACGTAAAAAGTTCATGTTGTGTAAGAATTGTAATTTCTTGCAGTAAAATATTGAATATCCGTTTACCATTATTAAATGAGAATTTACAAAGTAGTACAATCGTTTGTAATTGTACATATGAAAAGATGAATATTTTACCAAAAGTGTGTTACAGTATTATAATTATAATTGAGACATCTAATAAATACCACCAAGGATAACTTGAAACTTTTTTGAATGTGTAATGATCAAAATCAAAAAATAGTCAAACACAGTAGGTTACTCAGTATATTTGATAATAGTAGCTTATTAGAGCTAGAGACAGAAACTATAACACATAATGTGTCCTATCAACAATAGTTTTAGGATAAATGTACCTTTTATTTAAATAATAGATAGGGCATATAATAAAAAAAATACTTAATAAAATATATTTACTATCGAATAATTAATGTTGGTGTAAGTAACAGTTTTATAATTTTAAATTTTTGAATGAATTACATAATATATAATAAATTCATCGGTTACTGATCTTAATAACACTATGGTTAAATCACATAAAATGTTGTTTTCTAGTTCAGTAAAGTATAGTTACAATAAATATTAGCCTCTTCTTCAAATGAATCAAAATAATATTTTATAACCATTTAAAAACACATTTTATGTATAGCTTTGCTATAAAATTAAAAAATGTAATTCTTTAAAATAATTGAACGTATAGTGATGCTATGCGGATAATACAATTTATAAAGTTGAACGATCCACGTTTAGTGAGAATTGTAATTTCTTGGAGCAGGGACTTGAAAACAAAATATTGAACGTTAATATAACATTATTTAATTAAAATTAAAAGTAGTACAATTTATCATTATTCTGGTTTTTATGTCAACCTAATTTTGTTAATAATAGATGTTATATACAATATTATACAATTTATTTGTTTAACAAAAGTCATTCCACATAATGTAACATCTCAACAGTAATTAAACGATTAATGTAAATATTACTTAAATAATATGACTAATGACTAACTTGAAACCACAAGTTAGGTTAAGGCTTATGATGTATTGAACAAAAAGAGTAAAAGGGTATTCTTTTTGTGAATTAAAGAGATTTATATATTGAAAATGTATGAAGTTTAAGTTTTAATAATAATTGTATAAGGAAATAAAAAGAGTAAAAATATATATTGTTATATTAAAAATTTTTGAGATTTTTATTTATATATATTGAAGATTTTTGAGATTTAATTGAGAATAATATTATATTGATTAGGGAAACGAAAAGAGAAAAAGGGTAGTCTTACTGCGAAGTAAAGAGATTTATATATTGACTATATACGTTTTTATGTAAATTTAAGTATAATTAAAAATAGTAAGTGTAAGAGAATAATATTAACGTGAATAGATATTTTAAGAGTTATATGATTATTGGATAATTAAGTAGATGAATAAAAGACAATAGTACATTTTAGAAAGAATATATTAGAATAAAACATTTTTTAAGTATTTATTTTTATTTAAGTATAAATGTTTCAATAAATAATGGTGCTTAATGGATAACAAATTTTATATCAAACGGAATACGAATAATCAAATTACAAAAGTGAATGAAACCAATATATTAAATCTAGATGAACATTTTGGGACCGAAATAAACGAAATAAAGTTAGTAAATTTGTTACGACGAACCGAAGAAGTCGATGTAGGTAATTTTTTTTCTAATTCCAAGTTTGGAAAGTTACCATTTTCTGCTAAATTAGTACAAAAATTTGCACTGTGTTCCCTATACGTAGTAAAAAATTTAGAAAAAGAAGAATTCAATCAGTCACCGTTACAAGATAAATTTGAATTTATAATTTCACAGAAAACAGTAGCTTGGATAAATGTATTAGATAAATCGGAAATAGTAGGTTTTTTAAATTTTTGTAATATACATAGTGAGGTTTCATCTACAATTACAGATTTGAGAAAGATTGCAAAATCAGCGATAAAAAGTTTTAGAAACATTCAAGACATTGATGAGGGCACAAATGAAACAAATTTAATATTTACAGATGATAACTTTCAATTAAATTCATACAACAACCAAGAAAATTTTTTTAGTGATATCCCTATAGAAACTAATTCAACGATAAACGTTTTAGAAAACACAGAGTTGCTAGAGGGAGATAATCCTGTAACATTGGACGTAACACATCAATTAAAAGATCTTTTAATACAGATAGATAAATCAATTTCACCTAAGTTTAGAGCAGAGAAAAAAAGAACAAATTAAATTTGACCCAATACCAAATATGGAAGATTTTACCTTTAATAATAAAAGAGGAGAAGGTTCAACAAATACGATAACAAAAAAACGATTTACAGATATGGCCCTTAACCAAATAACGCACAAACCTGATATTTTTTCGGGAAAAGGACATGAAGATATAGAGAAATTTATAAAAAAATTCAAATTGGTATCTATCATAAACAAGTGGGATGACGAAGACAAATTAATTATTTTACAATTATACCTTAAGGATTCAGCAGAAGATTTCTTTGATCAATTAAAATTAAAAAATGAGAATATAACATGGAACAAAGTCAAAGAAGAATTTATATCAGAATTTACAATAATAGGAAAAAAACATTTACTTAGGGCGAGATTAGAAAATCTTAAATTAATGAAAGGAGAAACGTATAAAGAATTTATAATTAAGATAACAGGAATTTTTTATAAAATAAATAAGAACATGACCGAGGAGGACATTTGCGAACATATATTAAAGAGATTGCCCAAAGAGACTTTTCAATTATTAATGTTAGCTGATAATACATCAATTAAAAATATTAAAAAACGCTTGAGAAACTCGAGGTATCTAATTTACTGCGGTCTGAAGATAAAGTAAATGAAGCAGTGGAAAAACTCACTAGAGATATGGATATTTTAAAAAATCATATAAACCAAATAAAACTTGAACATACTCAAAATAATACGCCTAATTATGGAAACAATACTTATCATAATGGAAGGAAAGGTTATAATTAGGGCTCGGATGTTTATGAAATTGCATATTTTTTTCTATTTATCCAATTTATTGCTAACCTGGATACAAATTTGATTCATGTTCTACTGAATAAAATAATGCTATTTTTGTTTTGCATATTTTTGCATATTTAGTGGTTTTGTATTTTAAATGCATAATTTTGTATTTTAAGAATATAAATGCATATTTCAAGACAATTTAACGTAAAATATTAATAATGTTCCTTATTAGGTATTTTTATATCGTGCTTGTCTGGAATATTTATTTTATTAGATAACGATTTAAAGATAAAATGTTGTATACACTTCATGCTATGAGTATGTGGCGACGACCGGGCCACGTATTAGTACGATTTTAATCGCCGTATTTCCCGGTCGGTCGTTAAGAGTACCTACTATTATTTATATTTTTCCGCGGTCAGTTTTACTTTTATTTAAAAATGCCGAAATGTAAATCTTCTTGTTCAATTCGTCTTAAAAGTTTTGTAGACGAGTTTGGAAACGATGTTTTTTCTACGGATGGGACAGTTTTGTATTGTAAAGTGTGTGAAATTAAAGTTGGATCTGAACGTCGTTTTACCGTCGAACAACACTTGAAGACAGCCAAACATATTCGCACAGCTGATCGACAGAAACAAACTCAGTCACAACAACTAATTTCCAATGTGGTCGGTAAAAAATCATCATTTTACATGGATATGTGTAGAGCGTTTCTAGGAGCCAATATCCCTTTCCTTTCTTCAAGTATGCTCCAATAACGTCGGTAGATGTAGAACGAAGTTTTTCACGTTACAAAAATTTACTTTCCGATAACAGACGCAGCTACAAGTTTGATCAAATTAAAAAAAACTATTGTATCACAGTGTAACACGCTGATAATTTAATATAAATGTAATAAAATGAATTATTAGTCACTAATAAATAATAAATTATAATATAAATTAAAGTTAATAAAACGCTATGTAAATTTAAGAAATGTATTTTAAATTGTAGTAAAAAAAATAATATATAAAAATGACTACTATAATATAATATTTTTGTTTTATGAATTGTAATAAATTTTATAATTTTTAGCGCATATTTTGTTTGCATATTTCGTAATTTTTTAGTGCATAAATGCATGCAAATTACAGTAGTTTTAAGTGCATAAACATCCGAGCCCTAATTATAATAATAATGACGTCACGTTTGATAACAGAAATCCACCATACCAACCATTCAGATTCAATAATCCAAATCAATACTATCAAAACAATCCACGACGAAACTTTTATCCGTTTTATAATTTTGACCCAAATTATAATCAAATGACAAGTGTCCAATTTCGTAGACCATCTAATCAAGAAAATATACCTCGAACCAGATTTTCATATAGAAATCAACCTGGATTACCTACATGTTTCCGATGTGGAGTGTTGGGACATAGACAAAGAAACTGCAATATGCAAAAAAACCGAGTAGTTCCGCAGAAAATTGGGTTTACACAGGAACAACAAAACAATACTTATAGATTATTTCCAAATAACGAAAAAAATCAAAAAAAATCTGCAACAGATATCACAATTAAGATTTATAAATTAGAACCTGAACATAAAAAAGAATATAATATTATAACAAGAACCCCGGAAAAAGATAGTGACGACATAATGAAAAATATAAAAAGGAGTGATGAAATACATAATAGGCAAAATGGTTTTGATGAGTTAATACATTGTATAGAACACAAATTTGAAAACAGTAACGACAATTTAACGGACGAAAAATTAGTACAAGACGATATAAATTTACAAAAATCGCAAGACACACTAATAAAAAACTGCGGATATAAAAAAACGGGTTTCATGAATAAGAATACTATCCAGAACACATTTTTGAAAACATAAACGAAAAGTTCATTGACTCGAAAATTGCACAAGACAATATCCATTTACAAATTACGCAAGACACTATTATAAAAACTAACGAAAATTGCAACATAGGTGATTTAAACAATTTACAAAACAACTCAGAAAAAAGAAAACTAGAATTTAATATTAACCCAGAATTAGATAAAAATCAGCAAATAAAAATAAAACAAATAATGATGAGATTTTCGGATTGTTTCGCACAATATGGTACGGACTTGGAAGCTATTGATATAGGAGATATACCAATACCTACGTTAACAGAAAACCCGATAAATTTACCACCAGATAGATTAGCACTTTATGAACAGGTTGAATTACAAAGACAAGTCAACAAATTTTTTAATGCCGGTTTAATTACACCATATAATTCAGCATACGCTAGTTCACCATTTTTAGTTAATAAAGCAGATGAAATAAAGATATTAGTGTTTGACTATAAACAAATAAATAATCAAATACCACACCAGCATTTTCCAATTACGAATATACAAACAATATTTGACTGTCTAGAAAGTTCTAAATATTTTAATATAATGGATGGGCAACAAGATTTTCTAAACATTCTACTAGGCAAAACTGACAGACATAAATTAGCGTTCATTATACTGTTTGGATTATACGAATCGACTAGGTTGCCATTTAGATATAAAAACTCGTCAAGACAGTTCTCTAAAGCAGTAGCCAACGCTCTTTCAGAATTACTTTATTTAGGCACTATATTTATTCATTGGATAGAAAATGAAATTCTAACAACCCTGGTTTGTCCAATCACTACAACATTTCACACTTTAAAAAGTACGAGGATTTTAAAAATACCGAAAGATTGCATGGTATATACATCAGTCATAATATTAATACCATTAAAAGAAGTAAATAAGACAGTGTTCATAGATTACTATACCGAATTCAGTGTTGTAAATGTAGACGAATTAACAAATAAAATTAAAAAAAATACAATCATTAGACACCCCTTTGCCTAAATTACAAATGCCTAATTTTAAAAACTTAAAAGAATCCACAAATGATTTAGATTACATTATATCGGAAATAGAGAAAAACGATAATAATAATACTATTTCAAATAATACACTGCGCCAATACGGATTATATATAGGAGCGTTAGTATTAAGCTATATAATTATTCATATAATGGTAAGAAAGGTTAGTGTGTACTGGGTAAAATCAACAAACCACGAGATCATTAAAAAGAAACTGAGGGGTCATTATAGAATAAGTTATACAATAATTAGACAATAATTAATAAATAATATTGTTTTTTTTAATGTACTTTTATGTTTAGGACAAAATATAGGGAAAATGTATTGCAAATTATAATATCATTGTTTTGGTTTACCACATAATGTAATTAAAAAGAAAAAAAAAGAGAGAGAGAGGACATTGAGAGATTAGGATGGCAGTACCGGATGATGGCAATATCTACAGGAATCAAGGATCTTGTCTTACCGGATTCACCAATAACCTTACATACGGAGATGGCAGAAGAAGAGCTCCAGAATATATATTTATGTAAAACAAACAAATTTGTAACGATATAAAAATAACATTAAAAAATATCCCTGGAAATAGATATTTAGGTAAAATAAGCGAATATGTAGTAGTATACAAATAATAATATTAGTGTTAATCTGATTGAAATAAAAAAAAAAAAAACGACAAAGCTACGGTAACACTTTATTGACATTGATGAGGAGGCATAATTAGATAATACACAGTGTTGAAACAAATATGGAGACTAAATAGCCAATTTTATATATAAATAATCTTTAAAGATGTATGAATCAGGCAACAATAGATATGTGACAGTGTCACTGTATACTCCCCCCCTCCAAAAAAGTTTCAATTTGGTTAAAAACCATTACTATTTATATACTTTCTAGCTATTAGACTCTGATTGAAACGAAGTAACCGAGTAAATGAGCGTGATGATGTTTTTTTTTTTGTTTTTGCTGTTTCGACGTGTGTCGGCGGGTGTTAACCTAACCGGGTGGAGAATCGCTTTTGTATTTCGTAGAAATGTATTTCGTTTTCCTCTTTACGTTATACAAGGCGCGCCATCTACTGCGGCCGGCCTTGCGTTCGCTTTTCGTGCGCTGTATCGCGAGTGCGTGCCTAGAGTGGGTAATCGGTATGTGAGCGGCAGAATACACGCCGTCGTCGAATGCGACGAAAAACCCGTTCGAAATTGTGATTTATGTGGGGAGAGTTGCATCGATTGTGCTCTTAGGCGACACTTGAGCGCTGGACGAAAATGAACTCATCATCGGGTACAGAGCACAGATACATAGGTGCATCCGTAGGCATCTTCTGGACGAATTCGGTACAGATTAGTGTGACAATATCGTAACGAACAATTTAGTGGCAAGTCCAACAATTTAGTATAGGGCGTAAACGACACTTGATAGGGTATGAAATATATGCGGGGACTGAACGGTAACGGAATGAAATATACGGGGACTAATTGCCAAATACAATAATAACAATATATGTACTAACTACAAATCGATACGTTGTCGTGCAATGACGTCATATTATTAACACAAGCGTCAGTTGGCGTATTAGTGCCCGAAAATCAAATAATTTCATAAAAATTGTTCTTGACATTTCAATAATGGTCATAACTCATAACTCATTGAAAATTAAGTTGCTAGCGTGGACGTAAAAACAGCGTTTATTTGTTTGAAAAATCACTTAAAAAAAAAGTTATAGGAGTACGGAGTGTCAAAACAACATACGAGTAAAAAGCCGTTTTTTAGCCCCTACGAAAACTTAAGAAAAGAGTCGAATGTGCTTTTATGCCTTGTGGTCATCGAATTATAGAGACGTTGATTTAACCTGATGCACGACGATTTCGATTAAACCGCGGGTATATACGCATTTTGCGGGCGTTGTAGCGTAGTTCACAGATGCATGTAATATTAAATGTAAATGTAAACTAAACGCCTTTTAACTAGTATTCTCTCGCATATATCAGATGTTTTTGATTGTAGGTACTTCAAATAATTTATAACCAGAATAAATCAAATCAACGATTTACAATGTGGCCCACAGTGTCCCGGAAAAAGTATTAATAATTTGCACACAAAAAATACACTACTGGTCGACCAGACTCAGAACGGACGGCGTCAGATGGCGGATTTCATCCCACGCGGCACACACCGGGGAACGTAAGAATATACAACGTAACGCAATACAGCCCTGGGTGCGTACGTCCATCTACCCGACTATCCACAGAAGAATTCACGTGTCTGCAGGACAGTATACAATACGATTCAATACCAGGTTACTCACAAAGACCGCTGGTAAATATGCCAGACAGCCGAACACAAATGACAAATTGTTTCAAAATGTTTTCAAGTGCGATGGACGGAATTTTCATTTAGTCTAGTTAACGCAATATTAATTTCATAGAATGCTCTGGTTATATATATATATATACGAAATTCTAAAGAAATAGAGTCCAACGGATATTTATTATTATTAACTAACAAGGACACTATTTTTTTATTAGCATTTTTGGCAGATGTATTTTTAGTCGCTATTAGCAAACTGTTCAAAGTGATAAAATTATGGTTTTGGATATTCTGTTAAACATACTGAGTCAGTTGTAAACAAAATTAAATCATTGAGTTTCATTAATTTAGTTGGTGGTTGGGTAGATGTACTCGAAGATGAACTTTATGGTACTGATGGAAAAGCTCTAAAAGATATAATATTAATTGATTTTCAAGAAAAACGAAAACATAAGCATAATTTGTATGTAACTGAAAATAGATCTGTAAATGCCATATGCCATGAAATAGTAGAAATTTTGGCTAATTTTTTGCAAGACCGCATATGTATTGATGAATAATTTGTTAGTACTATTAAACCTGTTGTTAACCTTGATTGTAATGCTAATATCAGGAATGTATTTGACGTTTTGGGTAAGGATTTAGATTTAGCTGATCTAAATATGGAGTATACAGGTTTAATGGAACATAATAGATTAGAAGAGATACGACAAATGCCATTGCCTAAATTAGTGCAATATTTATCTGGGTCTAACGAGTTTAAAAATATTAGTATTATAAAATATTAGGATTTAGATGGCTACATTCGCGTGGAAAAGGAGATATTTGTATAATACGGCATTACCCTTAGTTACATCTGGTCGAAAAGTACAACATAGTTACTTCAGTATCGCAAGCATCGACGTTTGTTAAATGGTCAATTCGATGCGTGCGATACTGAGATGCAACAACGTTATAACTGTACTGGCTTACTTAAAAAGTTTAATTTTTTTCGATCACCTGGAGGTGGCCTTAAAGAACGCAAAAATGCTACTTAAAATACTAAAATTCCTTATATAGAAATAATAAGAATCAAACATAAGTAATTTTCATAGTAATATATGCCAAATTAAAACGTAACGTGTTGCCAAGCCGTGCTGTTAAATAAAGAATGTTTTAACATTATGAAATTGTGAAAAAAAATTCTAACCGGCCATCCTTAGCATGCAGAAGGAGAGAATTGTATGAAACGGTGATAAACCTTGGAGACATTTTTGTTGAAAAGTACAACATTGTCGCCTCAGTTAAATGCAATAACGTTATAACGTGTACTGATATACATCACATTTGTGGCTTACCTAGAGGTGGTCCTTAAGAATTACGAAGTGCTACCTATATTACTAAATACTAAATAACTAACCAATATGTATTAACTACTACAATGCGAAGGTTTATGGAAAGTTGATTGACTGAAAAGCGCATTTAATTGAGCATCCTCGATACGCAAATAAAGAAAATTGTAAAAACCGGTGTATCCTTGAAAGAGCTCGTCGAAAATTAGAACAATGTCTTCCCAATATCGCACGCATTGACGCTTTTAAATAGTTAGTTCAAACGGAGAGATTTTATATACAATAACCTTATAACGTGTAATGTATTACATTCAAGTTCGTGGTTTTTTAGACCCCCATGAAGCAGTCTTAATGAACGACAAAGTCTTACTTAAAAATCTAATACACTAAATCGAACCAAGTTAGAATTTAAATGTACTAAATAATAATATGCATACTTATTACTTACCCATTGTAATGGAAAGTCAATATTCGGAACCTTGTACGTCGTGTAGCATTGCCATGATTTTGGATCTAAAATGTTTTGATTCTATTGAATGGTTAAAAAAAAATCTTACTACTTCAATGTGGAGGTTTGTAGGAGGAACTCGACAGGTTAATGAGCGGTTTTAATTTAGCGGTCATGGTAGGCACTATGAAATAATATTATAGAACGGTTTTACCCTTGGAAAACTTTGCATGTTACTCGATTGTACTGTCAATAATATGTGGGACGTAATTATGGTATTCATCGGCTGAAGTAGACCACTATTTAAGGGCGTGCTTAAATAATTATGTATACACCACAAACGATTATTTTTCAAATTTTATATGTTTTTTAGATTTTTGTTCTAATTACGTTGAAAAATCGAATGAAAAATGGGTAAGTACTAGTAATTTAAAATATTTATTTTAAAGGATAAAAAAATAAAACATGTGCTTAAAGTTAAAAAAGAATTGGATGATAAGTAGTTTAATTTTTTTCAAATGAAACAATTATTCGACATTAACTTTAAATTGATCTTCTTATGAAATCTTTATTTCTGGGTTTTTATTCTTGGGAGTTATTAATAAATAACTATTTCTAAAATGTTTTCAATTAGATTATAAATACAGTAAAATCTGTGTAAAATGGAACCTGAATAACGTGGAGACCTGACTTTTATGGAAAAATGCTAAGGTCCCGGCGAACCTAGTGTATTTTTAAATAAATCATTCCCTGAATAAGATGGAACCTGTTAAACGTGGAAATGGAAACGTTATTTTGTCATGCAACTGTATATCATAGAAATATGTACATGTATTTGAAAATTCTCAGTAATTTAATATAATCTATATCAATTATACAGGAAACCCATACGCTTCAAAAATGTAGATCTGACAAAATTTCTCATAATTTGGCGAGTTAATAATAAAGCATGAATGACAGCAGGCATAATGGAAGATTGGTTGTAAACATTCTACAATAAAATAAAAAAACAAAATCGAAAAGTTATTTTAATTTTTGATAATGCAACATTTCATTCACATTTAAATGTATCAAATGTTCGATTGGGTGGCTATCAGCTAACACGACATCACTTACACATCCTATAGACTAAGGTATTATTTATTCGATTTAAATTAACTATGGTAATATGGTTTTACAATCATTATCAGCAAGTATAGAGAGCATAATAAGCTTTAATGAACTGTCGAATAATGGAATGTACAGATGAAATTTACTATATAGGTTATGTGGAATAAAAAGTAGGTAAAATGCAATAATAAATATGTAAAATACACGTAAAAAGATCTATCGGGAAATTTTTTTTTTTTTACAACCCGTATTAAATGGAAACATTTCTAAAATGGAAAAAATATCCGGTTTGGATCCATAATACACAGGTTCTACTGTATTTCCAATTTAGTAAGTATTGAATAATAATTCGTTTTATATGAAATAATGGTCCATCGCTAAAAATTACATAGTAACATTTGAACATTTTACCAAGAGTAAAACTTTAAGTTTTGTTCAATTCGTTCGAAGTTTACTCTGAATCTGTCTATGAATAATGTATATACGTATAATACACTTACAGTTCAATGATTTCATCAGTATGAAGGGTTGAACCCTTAAGACACGCCTTTTTAGCATGACTCACCCCTCACATTTTCAGTCGACAAAATACACCCCATCGGTGTCACTTTAGTGTATAGTGTAAGTAAATATAAAAATTGATTTCGCGAAACCTCTGACTGACACGCACGTGCAAGCGCTCCCTCGCACACACACACACACACACACACACACACACACACACCCACACACACACACAACCACACACTCACACACATACACCAAAACACCCACACACACATACACACAAATATATCGTATACATTTATAAAATTTAAAGGTTTTATGTAGCTTCACGCGATTTTGCATCGAGTCACTGTGGCCCATGGTAAGTTTCTGCAATGACGCGACCCGTGAATTTAAAGATGACACATACTATTTTTATACGTGGCGGCCATGTACGGAAACAAAGAAATAATAGATTTGCTGTTAAAATATAATCGCGAGAGATGGGTTGCAACTTTTATGCTTTTATACGTTTTATATCTAACACATCACTTACACATCCTATGCATTGGCGTTTCCTGATTTTTGGCGTAAGGCGTTAATGTGTGATTCATTAAGAAAACCCCCTTTATAGAAAACAAATTCTCATAGACTATTAACGTATTATTAAGATTATTTATTTTACATACTTTTTAAATTTTTAAAAACATAAAATATCTAAAAACTAAATATAAATTTTAAAAATGAAATAAAATACAAAACTTTTTTGTGCAAATGGATAAACTTCTAAACTGATTTTTACTTGAATTCAAATTCTACTCCTCGCTGTCTTTAATTAAAATCATTAACCCAAAAACTGATGCACAGAAATGGAAAATACTATACAGGATACTGGATAGGCAACCCGTAACAAACTATTTGAGTTGTAACTATATGTTAATTCCATTTCCAACGCCTTGGTTTAGTATACACATAGCACCGAAGTTAGTCGACAATTTCACGACAAATTACGACTATAGAAATTTAGAGACCACGAGTCGTTGATCAAAAAATTAATTTCCTACACAACATATTACCTATATATTTCGTTATCTTACCGACCGCCGCGCCGTCATAGCTGCAAGTGCTACAACTGTCGGTACACGGTCGACTCGGTCGAGTTAAAAATAGTTTATTAGTTGATTATTATTTTTATTTATAGACAATAAGAGCACATACTTGATAATTATCTACAGATCTTGTAAATACAATTATATAACTATGTAATATGCATTATACTATTACAGTATTAGAATTATTAAACACATCAATGTGACAAAATAAGGCGTTAACACACGACTTGCACACCAAGAGAAAACGCCACTAATCATATGAACCAAGGAATTATTTATTCGAATAAAGTTAACTATCGTAAAATGGTTTTACAATCATTATCAGCAAGTATGGATATCATAATAAGTGTTAAAGAATTGTCGAATAAATTGAATGTCCAGATGAAAATTATTATATAAGTATTTCGAATAAAAAGTAGGTAAAATGCAATAATAAATATGTATAATACACGTAATAAAGATCTATCGAGAAATTTTTTTTTTTTTACAACCCGTATTAAATGGTAACCTTTCTAAAATGGAAAAAATATCCGGTTTGGATCCATAATACACAGGTTCTACTGTATTCCGAATCTAGTAAGTATTGAATAATAATTTGTTTAATATGAAATAATGGTCCATCGCTAAAAATTACATCGTAACATTTGAACATTTCACCAAGAGTAAAATTTTAATTTTTGTTCAATTCGTTCGAAATGTACTCTGAATCTGTCTGTGTATAATGTATATGCGTATAATACACTTACAGTTCAATGATTTCATCAGTACGAAGTGTTGAACCCTTAAGACACGCCTTTTTAATATGAGTAACCCCTCAGATTTTCGGTTGACACAATACACCCCATTGGTGTCACATTAGTGTACTCGTATAGTGTAAGTAAAGATAGAAATCGATTTCGCAAAACCTCTGACTGACACGCGCGCGCAAGCGCTCCTCACACACACACATACACACACCCACACACACACACCCACACACTCAAACACATACACCAACACACCCACACACACATACACACAAATATATGGTATACATATATAAAATTTAAAGGTTTTATGTAGCTTCACGCGATTTTGCATCGCATCACTGTGGCCCATGTCAAGTTTCTGCAATGACGCGACCCTTCAAATTAAAGGTGACACATACTATTTTTATACGTGGCGGCCATGTACGAAAACAAAGAAATAATAGATTTGCTGTTAAAATATAATCGCGAGAGATAAATTGCAACGTTTATGCTTTTATACGTATACGTTTTTGGATATCGTGCGATCGTCGTCGCCAGTCATGGTTTTTTTTCAACTTTTTTATTTATCGCCTGATTAATTGAAACTTTTCAGAATACACTTATACGTGTGTTTTTCGACCCAAGATTCGGATGAATAAAATATCTGAACCGTAGATATCACGTGTCAACTTTAAATTATTTATTACATTTTCGCTACGTCATACAATAAATACAATACATCATACATTATAATACCTAAAAGGATACATTTACTAAATAATAATTATATATTATAATATTATATGACTCCATGACGAATCAGTAATCATGTAAAGCCGCTGCGGTCACGATTGATGTTTATTATAGATTTCAAAACGAATTCGATTAAAATTAGGTACGAATTAAAAAATAATCGGACGATTAGTAATAATAATTGCATCATAAAAAAAACACACTTATAGTTTTCAGATTAAATATTGTTCTCGTTTCTCCATATCTTTGATTGTCAGAAAATGAACTTGTACACACACACACACACACACATACATACACATACACATTCATACCACTTATCGCATCGACGGTTTTTTTTTCTTTTTTTAAATTGTAAAATACTAATTTTTTCTTATAATTATGTCATTATTTTAATGAAATACTCATAGTGTGCACGCATTCCAATTCGTTATTAGACAAATTTTGTCGCTATCGCAATATTGTTATTAATATATAATATAATGCTATTCATAGGAGGGTGTACAATAGTATATATTTTTTAGATAATACATTTAAACATCGAACAAACACCAATAATTGTGTATTTATACGTACGTGTACTGATTGCAGCTGCGGTAATTATTCTTCATCGTCTACAATATTATAATGTTATAATACCATAGCATGTGACTGAACCTCGGACGTATGTAATGCAATAATAATGATGGCTTAATGGTGGCTCGTTCAAACACAAGAAAATGATCACATTACAGTAAGTTGCTCGACAAGAGCCCGTTTGGTGTCAGGGCGCTCGTACGTCTGCACCGATGTTCGCTGCAGCTCCAGGCGTCGGGCGAAAGCCGGGTCTGTTGCTGGGGAGAGATTATTGGTAACCATGCACACAGAATAAATACGAAACTCGAGGGGTGAACAAAAATCAATACATTACTAATTTAGTTTCCATCTAAAACAGATAACGTGCACAGCAGCTGGTACACAATTATTATATTCTTACATTTTATACGGGTCTTTATTATTTGCTTTTTTTTACACAATATTAAAAGTTGTACATTTTTTTCCCCTTTAAAATGTTCGACTGTGGCTCTATTTTTATTTATTTATTTTTTTATTTGATTTCTCCTGTAAAACTTGATATTTGTCTTTTGAAAATTAGGATTGTATTCTAATCATTTGCATTTCGTCATTTAAGTACGTTATATTCTTATCTTAACTTCAAATGTTATTTGTTTCAACTTCTCTTCTAAATATAACATAATATTTTATACAACGCACATAAAACTTTCATCAATTTTGTGAATGACCACCTTGAAATCTACTGTTACATTCAATTTATTTGATACTTCTTACAACTCATCTTCAATTTTCCTTAAATCATTTGCTCTGCCTTGATATTGCTTCAATATATTTGATAGTTTATTATGAAGATTAATGATTATAGCGTTTTCAGCACTAGAAAAAATATTTGCTTTTAACAATACCATATCAAGTACGAAATTTTGTTATAATTTAAAATTTGTTAAGTTATAGACTGGAACTAGTCTATAATATAATGTTTGATTTGAAAAAAAATGTTTGTAAAAATAAAAAAAAACATTTTTAGAACATAATTGGAACCGCTTCCTCGTAGTGTTATCTGGGTAATTCTAATTGATTCTTAACTTTTATTTGACTATAAAATGTTTTATTAAATCCTAATCAAATACACTTTGAATCGGTGGAGCTTATATTTTTTTTAGGTAATAAAACTTACCAGTGGAATTGACATAAAAAAAGTCTTAAAAGTTTGTAATCGTGGAATTTACATGCGTCCCTTTACAACAACCCTTTACCAAACGACAATGGTTCGATATCCGCTCACATATGTTTTAAATAGAATATTTAAAACCTTGTTATTATACTACATATATTAATATAATAATTTAGATAAATAAAAAATAAATAACTTACTGTTTTTTTGAAACATTTGCAAATTTGCTTAACTCGAATTTTTAGATTACCTACTCTGGTCCACCGATATCAAAATAATAATATCGATTGATTGTTGGCTTATCAGGATATAGTTAAATATCGTTCGAACTCAAAACCACATAGTAAAAATATTAGTTTTAGTATATTGAATGCAATATTGTATATGTATTACATCGTATATTCTCATATTAGGTATACCTTAAAAATGACTAAGATTAAGTCAACTATAGGAAGCTGTTTACGTGTTTAAGTAAATTTGTTGGTCATTTTCTAAGTTTGGTTTTTAGAGACCATTAAAATCTCTAGTTATTAAAACCTGTAGTGACTTGCTTCTAAAAGAAAGTCACGCAACTCAGGCTGTATTGTCCCCCTTCAATACATGTATTATGTATTTAAAATTATAAGCTGATTTGATATAGAAGGACGTGAGAGCCTACACATCTGTCTAAAAGTCAAAATAAACGGACTCCTAAAGAGGTGTTCCGCTTCAATATCCATTCATAGTGTAAATTATATAGGTATTTGCAGTAGACGCCTCTCATAAGACTCACATTAGGACCAGCACAAAGCGAGTCTTATCACTGAATGAATATGTATATTCATAGATAAATTATTTAATATAATAATTGTATGTATTTTTTTTTGTGTGTTTGAATCTTTAGTTCTTCCTCGGTCAATGAATTAATGGCAATCGGTTCAGTTAATTGATTAAATTTCTTATTTCCATTGGTTGACGCCATTGCATTTTTTTGAATAGATATTTAAATACTAATATAATAACCACATTGTCATAGATAAGTAGAATACTAAATATTGATATTACAATTTTAAATATACAGGGTGTTTTGGCTGTTACAGGACGATTCAACAAACCCAGTAACTTTTGTTCTACTCATTATTTTTTTTTTTTTTTTGATATATTATATTTACTTGTTATTTTGTTTATTAATGTATTCATATATTAATATTAGTATTATTTCTTGATATTATTGACTATTGTACTGCGCTTCATTAAAATGTGTAAAACAATACATTTATATTTTCAAACAAAAATTTTCAAATTTCAAATTTTTTTCTACTGTAAAAAAAAATTCTTAATAAGTCATTTTGTGACATGAACTTTTAAAAAAATGTTGATGCTTGAATGTCTTATAAAGGTTTAAGCGTTCATTTTCTACGATTTTTTTTAATTTTGTGAAAAAGTTTAGAATAATATTGTGCATCACATCATTTTATCACATGATATTGTATTTGTATCACCACGAATTAAATGGTTTTTGGAAATTTAATTTATTTCAAAATTTTTTGTTATCACTTGGAGATGTTATTCTATGAACATTAACTAACTTTTATGAGTCTCGCTTTGGGTGAAAATCGCTTTAGGGCGAGTTTCGCTACGGATGGGAAGTGGGAAAAGTCCTAAGATCTTATTATACAATATTATATTGATTTATATATGTAATAATTAAAATATTTTTATGTAGAACCTAACAAGGTGTCTATTATATTATATATCATCAGTAGGACATATCGATTTTGGTATACTTTCATCTATACGTTATAATTAAAAATAATTTATAGTATTAATAATATTATTATTAAGAGTGACACGGATGAAAAACAGGAGACGCATTCGGCGTCTAGAGCGTTTGATATCTAGCAGACACGGGCCACATACAAGTATCGTACTTCTTAATAGAAGTTCCATTGTCATTGACGTCGAACCATATATTTCTGCTATTAAAGACACATGTTTTAGTAACCTGTTTTGGGTCTCACTTCTGATCAAAAGTAAAACGTAAAAAGTTCATGTTCAGTAAGAATTGTAATTTCTTGCGGTAAAATATTGAATATCAGTTTACCATTATTTAATGAGAATTAACAACGTAGTACAATCGATTGTAATATTGTACATATGAAAAGATGAATATTTTACCAAAAGTATGTTACAGTATTATAATTACAATTGATACGTCAAATAAATACCACCAAGGATAACTTAAAACTTTTTTGAATGTGTAATTATCAAAATCAAAAAATAGTCAAACATAATGTGTCCTATCAACAATAGTTTTAGGATAAATGTACCTTTTATTTAAATAATAGATAGGGCATATAATAAAAAAAATACTTAATAAAATATATTTACTATCGAATAATTAATGTTGGTGTAAGTAACAGTTTTATAATTTTAAATTTTTGAATGAATTACATAATATATAATAAATTCATCGGTTACTGATCTTAATAACACTATGGTTAAATCACATAAAATGTTGTTTTCTAGTTCAGTAAAGTATAGTTACAAAAAATATTAGCCTCTTCTTCAAATGAATCAAAATAATATTTTATAACCATTTAAAAACACATTTTATGTATAGCTTTGCTATAAAATTAAAAAATGTAATTCTTTAAAATAATTGAACGTATAGTGATGCTATGCGGATAATACAATTTAAAAAGTTGAACGATCCACGTTTAGTGAAAATTGTAATTTCTTGGAGCAGGGACTTGAAAACAAAATATTGAACGTTAATATAACATTATTTAATGAAAATTAAAAGTAGTACAATTTATCATTATTCTGGTTTTTATGTCAACCTAATTTTGTTAATAATGGATGTTATATACAATATTATACAATTTATTTGTTTAACAAAAGTCATTCCACATAATGTAACTTCTCAACAGTAATTAAACGATTAATGTAAATATTACTTAAATAAAATGACTAATGACTAACTTTGAAACCACAAGTTAGGTTAAGGCTTGATAAAAATACCAGACGGTGCTGGATCGTGGTTGAAGTTTTTTTTGCAATTTTTTTTTTTGCAATTTTCTTTAACATTTGGTAAACTGTCGATAAATTCAATAAATGAACCAAAGTAGCAATTAGAAGAAATTTCCTTTCAGTGTTCTGAGAGGACATTCTAAATTAAAGAAGTCGATTGGATCAAAGTTGTACATTTTTACTTTTTTCGGTATCAAATTATTGAAAATTTTGTATTGGGAATTTCGTAATATTAGTCACTTTAGAGTTTAGAGGAACAAATAGACTCCTTTTCATATCAACAACCTCCCATGATCATACATATACACACAAAACAATTAATAAATCGTTTCACTCCAAATTTAAAATATGTAGTTATAACTTAAAATGTTTCCAAGTAAAGTTATAAATAAAATAATATTATAATGAAGAAATGTTAGACACAAATTCTGAATTTTGAACCAAAATCGACTTTTGTTATGTTTTTGTTACTATTAAATATATGTTCCAAGTTTCCCACCCTTAGTCAAAATATAGCTCGATTAATTTTCCTTCATTCGATGATGATGCTATATTTTTGTCCGCCTCAATAAAATGGGTTAACAATCCATAAATACCCTTTCGATAGATCTGAATATTTGAGACATATTCTTTTTAATCATAATTAATGAATTGCAATAACATTCTGCATTTCATTTATTTCATTTTCACTTATTATTCTACATCGCGTTTTATTAAAAAAATATTGGAACACGTGAAACGTATACTTCTTATACTCCCCCCTCCAAAAAAGTTTCAATTTGGTTAAAAACCACTACTATTTATATACTTTCCAGCTATTAGACTCTGATTGAAACGAAGTAACCGAGTAAATGAGCGTGATGATGTTTTTTTTTTATACAAGCCGCGCCATCTACTGCGGCCGGCCTTGCGTTCGCTTTTCGTGCGCTGTATCGCGAGTGCGTGCCTAGAGTGGGCAGTCGGTATGTGAGCGGCAGAATACCCGCCGTCGTCGAATGCGACGAAAAACCCGTTCGAAATTGTGATTTATGTGGGGAAAGTTGCATCGATTGTGCTCTTAGGCGACACTTGAGCGCTGGACGAAAATGAGTTCATTTTACTTATTTAGTACTCATCATCGGGTACAGAGCACAGATACATAGGTGCAAAATACCTAACCAATATAAAACGCCTTATTTCCCATTTTTTTCTGTCTTTTGATTATAAATGTTATCGATAATATACTATTATTATCACCTAATTTATCTACATGACAGATGTCAATATGTCATAGTTTATTTTATCTGTGGGAGTTGAGAATAATTATATTTATTTATATTAATATTACCATCCAAGCAGTAGTTTGGGAATCATTGTGTTTTAATATTTTGTACTACGAATATTTTAATAAAAATAACCAATATCTACTCGATTTATTATTGTTTATAGTAAACTGGCCAATCACAGTTTACCTGTCAATAATCGGATCATAACAAAAAATGCATATTTAAATATTTGTTCTGCTAAAAATTCAAATAAATGGATTATACATTCCATTACAAGGGTACTTTAAATTGCACCCAACTGTTAAATTGAAAATAAAAACAAAATTGGTGGATGGTCGATGCACGATATAGTATAATTTAAGCACTTCGATGGCACTGGTGAAGAATTCTTCTCTCCTCTGTTGTTGTATACACTTTCAGTTTACTTGTTTTGAATACATTTATAAGTTATAACATAGATTATAAATAATATTGTTTTTAAATTAAAAGACACAAATTTCTATTGTATGAATACATGTCAATATTATGGCAATTATATACTCGTGATCATTAAAAGTGATGAGGCGAGGAGGACTCAAATAATACGAATTGTACAGTTGATAATATTGTTTAAGCTGGCGAGTGGAAAAGTAGAAGTATACCATATGCCATATACTCGTGACTGTTGCAGCAAACGAATAAAATAATAAAATGTATTGTTATAAAACCACGCGCATCGGCACCGAACAAAAAATATTTAACGGACAAAGATAATGCATATGTGGTGTGTTGTGCGTAGTAGAATATTATTTAATATTATTACAGATTATTTAAAAACAGGCCGTTGTCGTTATAATAATAATACGTATTATAGTGAACACATTTTTATCGATAAGACATATGCCACTGATTTGGGTAGGCGTTGACCACATGTCCACCGATTACGGATTACTACTGGAGCGGGTGTATCTGGTTTTACAGATTACGGAGACTAACAGCTTGTTCGCTGTACAATTTCAAGTCGTAGTAGCTCTGAAAAAAAAATAATATTATCATAACGTATAACATTTGGATAGTATCTGAATATTTCGAAAAAGTCGTTTCCAGTGTGTCGGAAAAAATACAAAAAAAAAAATAAAAAAATCTCGCTTAACATTGTACCATAATATACGCGTACACGTTGTCGTGATTAATGACTTCCAGTGCGCGTGTAGAGGATCCTCATAGCGTAAAAGGAAATGGCCATTTGCATAAAATTATACAATTACGATTATAATAATATGTTTTACGAACTTCCTATGTAAATAATATAATAATATCACAGTTTTAATACCACACATCACATTACGCGCAGTGTACACGGGTATCCGATACGCCGCATATCTGTCGCCGTTTCTGCACGATTCGTTTCCCACGCTTGTTGACGTACAGCGACGTGAATTACAATTTTTTCACCATAATAACACACCGTTGAACGCATACATAAACTATACACACGCGAATTTTACAATCGATAGGTATTATTTGCATATATATATATATATACGATATACATGCATATATACATGTACGTGTACAAAATATTTATAATATATGGTGCCTTAGAGAGGATTGAAGCACGTTATGGTAATGCTTAAAATATAAACCGTACTGTTCGCGAGGTAAGTCATACTTTATTTATATCATTGACAGATTATTTGAACTGTAACAGAACACGTTTTAAAATAGACTGTTTACTGACGGACCGCGGAATGTCTCAACTATTAGCCATGTATACAGAGCGGGTAGCTGTAAGGTGTATATGTAGTGCGCGTATTAATTTCCTTGTTGTTTTCGGTCGACATGATTTATTGTGCACGCACACCGCATAGATTAGCGAGGGGGTGAGCTTTTAAACGCGTAGTACAGCAAAGTTTTTTTTTTTCTTATAAATATTGTGTTGTACACGGATTTAGTTAAGTGATAAAATATATCATATTTAGGTAGGTAATACATTTATTGTTCCCCCAAACCCTTTATGTAATGCGATTAATGATTATGATTTGTCATATAACGCGTTTGCGTTTATGATTTAAATTTTAAAAAGTTTTTTGCTGATTCATTTTAGATTACTTTAAAGTCGTTAAAGACCAGTAATAGAATAATTCGCTTCAATTATGATACGTATTACAGCCACCAATATAATAATGATTATTATTGTATCCATTATAATTAATGAAATAATTTATAATTCTGATCATTCATATAATATAATTGGAACAAACACTACTCGCAAATATTTATTAAACTAATCTACGCATTGGTGATGTGTTAAACAAATATATTTATTTTATTTTAACCTTAAAGGTACGAGAACGTTATAATTTAATAAATGTTGAACTTGATTTTCTGTGCTTCAAAACGTTTGAAAACGAGCAATTATCGAACGATAGGTCGATAGGTTTGAATATTAATAAAAAATGATAATATCACATAAATAATTTGTATTGTTGTGATCGTCTTTCAAATGTACAGGGGTTCATAACAATATTATAAAAGTAAAAATAGTTATGAAGCATAAAATATGAACTGGACTTGAACTTCAGGCTGTTATGTAAGCATGTTATATTTTAAATACTAAAAATGAACATGGTCTCTATAGAGTAAACGCATTATCTGCGGTTCTCGGAAAAAAAAACTTTTACAAATATACGGCCAACAAAACAAATCGGCTATTGCGACCAGTCGCATGTTGACCGTGACTTTTAGGGGCAGTCACCCGATTTTTTTAATAGGAGGTGGGTCCTATCTGGTGATCATCATACATCTTACTTGAGGTATTTTATGTTGGTAATATTCTATAATCAATAGTAATAATAAGTTAAATTTTAAGTTTTAATAAATGCGTAGCTATACCGAATAAACATTAAACATCCCATAGATTACTTCTTCTACTATTGTAGTTCTACAGACCACAATGTGTTATATAGATAACATTTTATCGGGACACAAACACGACGGTTGCAACCGGCTTTCAATTCCATATAATACATAATAATAGTATATCCTTATTAATTCACCAGATGACCAGACATAATAGCATTGATTATAAATACGATATATGATGAAAATATGATTATATATAGTATTTATAATCAATGATAATAGTAATAGGTAATAACTAATAACTATTATTCTATGGTCATTGGACATATATATTAATATATTATCAAGATGATCATCAGTCTTAGAAAAATCCTTAGTGTTTAAATAATTATATTGATTTTATTTTATTTGTTTAGTGTTAGATATCAACAATATGCATACCTAGTTATATTAAATTATTATGTATAATTTTATTGTATTAATATTACAAAAAATATGGATAAATAATACATCTTTCATAATTATGGTATGGTGGGGGGTGGGTGGTGTACTTAGTATAATATGTTTGTCCAAAGAATTTTAACACTTCATCACGCCACTGATTGTGACAATAGTTGAGTGATACTCGTATATGTATTTAATGTCCAACACTAATCCTATGTCAATAAATGTCCAACATTTTAAATCGTTAATAATTTAAAAAAATAGAGGCGAAATAACATGCGTTAAAAAGTATCTAGATCCGAATATATAGACAAAATTATTTATAAAATATCTTAGTGTATGAGTCAATACTACTTTTACAACATTATCTACATCCATAAAAAATAACTATCACAGTAAAATTATAATAATACATATTATTATAAGCATTTATTTTAAGATGTTTTTATTTATTGAAATTTAATTATTTAAAATATTGACTCTCGCAAATAATCATCGAACGCAGATAAGCCATATTATAGAATAGGTACTATTAATTTATTTGTTAGTGAATTATACATAATAGTAAATATAAAACGAGAATCTTAATTCATATAATATTTGTATAAGACAATTTCTATTTAAAATACCAAAATGAAAGGACTAGGTCAAAATAACGATGTGGAAAAAATATTTACATACTATAATAATAGAAGAATACTTGTAATTTATTAAATCCAAGCGAACACGCATTGAGTTATAATAAATGTCAAGATTTTAAAAATGTCCCTTCCGTTATAATCGATATTCCGCAGTAACCAATTCTACAACTTTCTTCTGGACATTTATCACGACCTAATTATGATAATAAACAAATTAATAACTGATAAATAATTATTGTTATAAATAAAATGTCTTACAAAATATATTGTAAATGCATAAACGATTTCGTTATAATATACCCTGTACCGCTGTTCCCACAAAGCGGCATTCTTAACCGATCGTCCGAGTGCAAGTATACATATTATATACATTTTAATCACCATTGTTGGTAATAATTTACCACGCGCGGTGTATACGAAATTCTAGAGTATATATATATATATATGTTACAGTTAAAACCCGAAATTCGTCAAAACTAGTTTTAACCAGGATTTCAATGTCGATACTAGTATATTTGTATTGATTGTTTGACCAATCTAATCGGAGTAGTGTTAGAAAAAACAGAGGTTGATCTTTACAAGATTGGAACTAAAGATGGAATTTTGGACATACTTTATTGCAGGTACGTCTATTATCACCTCCTCATCCACTGAATATTATAAAATAAGTAATTTGGTAGTAAATAATAAAATTATTTCCGGTCTGAATTTAGTTGTTGTAAAGAAGTATTTATTACTGTCAAACAAGTTCCTGACAGTCAAATTACTCTTCGCGCAGCCGCAACAAAATTATCAACGGGATCAGGGCAAGGATTTATAAGGTGTACTTGTAAAAAGTCATGTGGGACAAATCGCTGTTTTTGTAAAAAAAAAAATATATTATTTTACTCAAAATGCCAAGATAGTCAATGCCTTGTCAAAATAAATAAAACAAATAATATATTATCTTAAATTGAATTTGGTTTTTGTTAAAATTGTACTTTAAAAATAGGATCAATATATTGAAGTTCTGTTTAATTCTCCAATTTAACTAGTTAAAATTAGTTATGACGTATTTCGGGTTTTAACTGTGACATCAACATTGAAATCCTGGTTAATTCTAGTTTTAACTAGTCAAAACTAGTTTTGACGAAATTGATTTATAAACACTAGTTTTGACTAGTTAAAACTAGTTTTGACGAATTTCGGGTTTTAACGGTAACATATGTTCGGGTAACATACTTTCGGGCTGATAGAACCGCCGTTCGGCCCAACCCGTGTAACTATATTATGTATTAAACATAAAACGAACAAGCAATATAAGATAATAATATAATTATACTCGTATAAACAGTAAAGATCACTCCGTACAGACGGAATCGTTATAGTTGAGAAACCCCGTTTTAGACGAGATTTCGGCTCATCCGGTGTAGGTACCCACCTCATTAGTGATGTGACATGAATCCGGGTTCTCCACAAATCCGAAAAATCTGGATTGCGGATTTTTGGAATTCATTAAGGTTTAATTGTTGAACCTAATTTAATATTTATTTTAATAAAATTGTTGTTACGGTCATGATTTTGGTTGATTTAAAATACAATTCCAGTTAGTAAATCATATAAACTTAAAATACATTAAATATAATAATTTAATTTTAAAAAACGTGTAGTTATTATGACTTTTTTTATAAAGTAATGCCTAAAATAATCCTAATTTTAGGCTTAAAAATCAAAAATATGCGTTTAGAGCGAAATTCAAGGATTTTCAAATTTCGGCAAATCTACGGATTTTTCAACCATCACTGAAGTATCTATACTTACCTATACAACGGTCGACATATTTTGATTTGCGGCAGATCCGAGTTCAATATAATTATTTTCCGTCCAAGACAGATTTCCGTATCATGCGCATGATGTTGTCCGTATAACATCGGTTTTGTGTTGTATAATTATTATATCTGTTAGTTTTTTTTTTCCTATATAAAATACGCGGGTATAATCCAATATTCAAACTATACTCGTTATTATATTATTATTATTATTATGAACCTGTTGTATTGTATTGATAATAATGTATGATATGTACATAGTAAAAATTATTTAAGTGTAAATAATTCGCCGTCCGACAAGACTATAATGTGTTTAATTGATGAGAATATACGCTGTATATGCACGCATATTGCCCACATGTGTATTATATAGTATATTATACAGAATAATTTGACGTGCGTGGGCAGTGTGACGAATGGGTTGATAAGGTGCTGATTTACGACGGTCCCTTTGTTAGTCGAATTTTATCATTCTGCTGTATATTTCATAATCTCGTCTAAAGTGATAATATATAAAGAGCCCATTGACTGAGAGTTGTGAATTGCATAGGGTGTATATTATTATTCAATGCCCGTAAGATTTTCGATCGATTGCGGCTGACCGATATACTACATAATTTCGCCTGGTTTCTCTATTTTCCGAGGGCTACATATTTTAATAACGGCAATTTCAAATGTTATCACACACTCATATGTGCAAGTAATAAAATCAACATTTTTTTTTTCAAACGGCAACCCCTATTTTTTAACGACGAGACGTGGTAGGTATTGCCCATGTTTTCTTTATAATTTCGAGGATCGAATCATCTTATTTCCTTTATTATAATATTGTTAACTATACGACCCTCTAATATTTAGTATAGATCAATGATCAGTTTTTTGGTTCAAATGTCTGCAGGAATAGATCATTTTTTACTATAAATATTAATTTACACGATTCTGTACTTTGAAAAAAAAAAACTGAAAACGGAACAATGTGTTGTAATCATTCGTATTTAAAAAGTTTACAACTGATTAGGTAATTATTATTAAATTACTTGTTAAACCGTTATATTTCGTGCGACTGAGCTGTATGTAGGTATACACGTATTACAATTCATAATATTCACGCGCATGCGAGAATTGCGTGAAAACATGTTTTCTAAAAATAGGTTTTTTTTAACAAATCGCCATAATAATTCATGACATAAATCGCCGTATCGGTCAACGCGTAGTCTAATATATTAAGGTTGTATTATTGCAATCAAATTCTTTATAGACCCCTTCAAAAATCGACTAAAGTATTTCTACCATATATATATATTGCAGATACATGAAGTACATATGTAAATGCATTAGAATATCGATAAGAAGTCGATAAAACGCAACCTGTAAAAAAATTTAAACTTATCGAAAACGGATAAAAAAATACATACGAGTATATATACACATATTTAAGTGTATAAGAAATTTCGATGGGATTCGATTTTCTTCGCGAGTTATCTGCAAGATCTCATGCTGAATACATATATGTATCGCCCTTTGTGCAGCTTAAACGTATACGGCGCACGCATTAACATACTATTATTATTATTATTATTATTGTAAATAAATGCATCAATGATACGCGCCAATGGCGCAAACGCATGGAATGTTTATAATCGGGTATTATAATATAAGTAGTACGGTATAATAGTATGCGATACGACGATACGATTTAATATCTTAACATTTTTGGGAACGATTCGAATGTAACTATGATAAATCATAATATAATAGCTACCGTCGTGGAACGATGGCGGTATATGGTACCAATTACTATTGATATTAGAACATACAGCTGATACGCCATCCTATTATTGAAATTGGTAGCGCTTACACGTGGACGCAGCCACAAGACGTCGCTGTAGTCGTTTGCATTCGACTTGAAAAAAAAAAACAAGTATTAAACAATAATATAGAGTGATAGTAAATTGTTGCTTCTGTTGTTGTAGACCTGTTTTCATCAAGTCAAATTCATACGATTACAGCGACGTCCTGTGGCTGCGTCCGCACGTAGGTGTTACAAATTTGAACAATATGGAATACCGTCGTATCGGCTGCATGCTAGAAAATCAGTAGTATACCTACTATATAATTACGATACGCACACGTATAGTCGCAGTGGTTCCCAATGCGCACTTTGCAAACAAGCCATACAATACACGAAACGATTATATTTTTTATTGACAGTAATAGTTCGTGTATCCACTCCGTGATGACTGCTTGCGGCCCTTCACCCCTGCCCCCCCCCTCCACCACTGCAGGTTGGGAAACACTGTCACGACGTTAAAGAATGATCGAACAACGCGTTTTAATGTACTTACGTGAAAACGTCTTTACGCGCATATCGTTATAAATGTGTACCGACAAAAATTACGTTTATTTTAAATACATTTTGTTTACGGGTTGATGATAAAACATTGTCGTTAAAACTTTACGTTGCACAGGACGCGTATCTCTGCAGCGTACCTGCAGCCGTGCCGCGGCGCCGCTGCGGAGAGGGAGACCCGGAGTTTATATTTTTGAACTTTAGCAAGAACATTAAGTGTTTCGCCGAACATTAATCGAAAGAGAAGATCTGCGAGATTGCATACTTAATAACGTTATATTCACTGCCAGACTTCCCAGAACGGTTATCGAAAGCGACGAGTGAGCATTGCGATCGTTTTTGACAACAACTGTCGGTTCGTCGTGGATCGCGTGTAATACTAGTATGCAGTCGGTAAGTATTGTCATAGACGGTGCAACAAAAACCATGGATCGCGCGTGTGCGCGGTTTCAAACGTACAAACAAATTCTACACTCGAGTGTAAAACAATAATTAATATAATATTTCCGCAAAGAGCTTTACCGAACAATTATTTTTCTATCTGCGGTCGCAAACGAATGGTGAACGGACTACGGGTGCGCGTGTATGATATAGGACTATTTCTACGAACTAGAAACGCGTCTAAATAGCAAAAGGATAAAGTTTAAGGAACACTTTTATATACCTATAAAAAAAAGGTTAAACAACACGTTCCGCTGAAATTTCAACCGGCGAAAACTAGAAAACTGGCCCCTATTCTTGATACATGGACGTGTACGGTAAGCGTTTAAGGATAGGGGCCCTATAATACGTGTACGCGGTCTTATCTCTCCGGGCGTTCAACTACACCGCGATAGATATTAGAATAGCGATTACAAAATGCATTAATTTTATTTTTCCGAAAACGCTAATCCACGGATCCGTTTCAATTATGTATTAGACACTTTTTACCGATTAAAACTGTTAATATTATTCTGCAACACAAACATGTACACGACGCGACGGTCTAATATCATATACAATTGCATAAAGTTACGTTATTGTTTATAACAGTATATCCCCAAGTCTGTGTTTTATCACACGAATACGCATGTCATCATTTATTAACCGACATTGTACATAATATTTACTATTTATAGTACCTTATATATTTAAAAAATAAAAAACAGTTTTATACTTACAAACTTAACAATAGATACTCGAACGTTTTCATGCGAAAACAAAAACTATGTACTTTCATTGTGGCAACGTCGCACTTATATTTTACGTATCTATACCAATATACGATACTGTTATTTGTTACGTATACGAAAATTATTTCTATTTCTAGACTAACTAATAACTCAGCTATAACAGTGAAAAATGTATCTAAGTATCGACATTTTTAGTATATTAGATTAAATTTTCATCGTGTTTACTACTTCGAAAAATGATAGTTTTCGCGGAGTTATTCACACACACACACATAAAAAGATAATAATACGAAAAATACTGTTCATAAGTTAGATATTCGAAGGTATACGAGTCTTTTCGCTTATAATAATGACGATCTTATAATAATGACATTGTTAAATATACCTGTAAAGATATATGGTGATATTGAACTCCTAATTTGTACTGAAAATAATAAGCAAGGAATTATAATTATTTTACATAAACACTATTTACCGCATTGCATTGTTGTGTATTATTGGATATCAGCAGTATAAAAAAATATAAGTGGGTAGTAAGTATATTATGATACGTAGTTCGTAATCGTAAGTATAGGAAGGCGCAACCAATGCCGTTACAGTTTTTTCGCAAAAAAAATCAGGTAGTATTATGCTACACTATTTTACTTAAAAACGAATTTTCTATACGTTTTCACTATACTATGAGTGCTAAATTAAATATTATAATAATAAAAGTTTGTTTTTATTCATTTTGGAGTAGTTTAGGTTAGCAAATTATATACGTCACGAATCGTGATAAACCTATTTTTCCTGTATAGTATAATAATCTTCACAAGACATACGTATATTAAAGGTATTAATTGTTAAATGGATTTTTTGATAATAAGATTTTATTAGTGCAATATAAATATTTATCATGGTCAAAATCAATACAATATAATATAAATTATCGGACATTTTCAGGCTCCCAATGAATATAGCGAGGAATGAATTAGTTTTATATACGAGTATAGTGATTTAATATCCTTTTTGGTTAATTGTTTCATACAGTAAAATATTCAGGTCTTATAAATTTGACACTGCATATAGTACGAATTTTAAAGTGGTCGACTATTTATCAGTAAGTTATCACGTGTTCTTCTAAAACCTAAGAATGACTGCGAAACATTTTGGAATTCATTGGTTTGCTAATAATTGTTGTTGTTGTATATAAAATTAATCTAAGTTCACTTAGAATTGTTTTTTACAATTCAACGATATATTATAATGAATGTAAAATAAAATATTATTGCTTTCTTATTTAAAATGATATTCCCCACTCCAGGGATTTACTTAACTTCTGCATCATTCATTATTCATTATGGACAGTATTTTTATTTGCAGATCACGTTATTGAACAGTTTGAAACACTCGAAAGAATAAACTGCGTATAAAATAAAGATTATACGATACATATATATTATATACATATTAATTTTGTACCGTAATCGAGGGGGCAGAGTGGGTGTCATATAATTTGACGTATTTTGTACTTATTCATTGTTTTGCACAGTACGTGTTATTCTGATTGTTAGTTAGGGCAGGGAACACGCATGTTTCGATATTATTAAGATTTGTAGATTTTTAGTTTTAGTTCTTAGACTTTGCCATATGCGTGCGTTATAGTTTAGTGTAATTTTAAATACATTTTTATGTGGAATGTTTTGAATCAACTCAGAAAGTTTTTACGTCTAGTTTCGACTTCGACATGCGAATCTGGATTTCGTTTCCGTGGATCAGGGATTGACCCGAAGTTCTGCAAATTCTGCCAGCATATTCTGCGAGGGCTTTATTGGTAGTGAATCCATCTGCCGTAGTAAACAACGAAGCTGTTCAAAATAATAAGTAGAATTTTCCTTCTCCATAAACGAAAACCATACCCACATGATTTATGGTTTTAGATGCATCTGAACATTTGAGTATACTTTGCTATTGCGGACGAAATAAGATAAGATTTCTTTGAGTATACTAGTAGGTATTATTATATTATTCGCAAACTATAGAGTGATGGTAATTTTTTAGGATCTGAGACTAATTTATGTTAATCTAAGGAGGTAAATCGTATAATTTTCTGTTAATAATTATAAATATTTAGCTCGGTTTTGTTATCTTTTAAAATACGAGTAAGTTGTAAGGACATTCCTAAATGGAAAAACTGGGATTATACTCTTTTTGGCAGGTTTGGTTGCAATATAGTATTACTGTGGATTCGCTCCTTTTTAATTGAGGTACATTGAACAATATTATTAAAATATTAGGAGTATGAGAGCTATATGTATTGTATTTGTATATTTGTATGAGTTGTAATAAAGTTAAAATTAGAGGGTTGGATTGATCAGATCCAAAGAAAAGGATAATATTGATTAGTCGTGGACTGGGCTTGCGGGATACCCAGAAATTTCCCGGAGGGCCAATAATCGTAGAGATACAAAATAATTTAGTTAGAGTATAATGCTTTTGATTATTATTGTGTTGAATCAATTTAAAAATAATGTAATTTTAAGTGTACACAAGTGGGTATTGACAGTAATACGGTATAAGCGAATTAGCTTACTGTCATACTGAATGCTCAGAATACTGCTATTAATGATGAATAAGTTAAAAGGAGTTTCTCGATAGTTTACCAATGCTAATAGAGATAACAAAAACATCGTCGCCGCGTCGGAAAAAAATTTAAATTTGATAAGTCATTTTCCTAAGAAAAGTAATTTTAATAGACAGTTGGTACTTATTGTATAATGTTGAGCTAAAATGCACTTAACACCCCTCGATTTTTTTTATTTTAGATCCATTTATTTCACACTATAAAAAAATAGGGTACTTATTGAATATTATTTACAATCCACCCATGTACACAAATTGTTGTCACTTAATTTGTTTTAAACTGTTTTAATACTTAATTTCAAATTGATGAAGTAAAATTTGCTTGTTGAATAGTATAATAGCATAAAAAGTTCCTATATAGTATATAGAATCAATAAAAATAATGCAATAAAATAAGTATAATATAATAGTTATATAATTTATATTTGTATTTACCTACTATTTAACAGCTAAGTATGAACATATTTTATTGAAAATTATTACAATTTGTTTTTCTACAAATGTTTTTGAATGAAATGATCAGAAATATTAACAATATTTAAGTCCATTATTATTGTAAATAATGTTCCTATTAGTACATAATAGAACACAAAATTGGTATTTGAGTGGCAGAATGCCCCGCTTGTATAAGCCACTTCCCACTATTTGGTGTAACAAATTTATAAATGTTTATCTATTTATTGCCTAATAAATTCCCGTTTTAACTAAATTTCATTATATTCTACTAAAATAAAATGTAAGGTTGAAAATGATTGGGCCTAATCACAAAAAAGGCCTCTTAAATTATAATTTCCCCGGGCCGATTTTTTCCTCCAGCCCGCCGCTAGTATTGATATTTGTGATCGTGTATTCAATCTGTTTTTAACTTTTACTGGTCAACATGTAAAATTGTGTTTCAAATATTATGGATGGGCGTCACAACGGTTTAAAATTTGCTAAAATATTTTATTGCTATTGTTTATCATAATGCATTGATGCTTAGAGTCAATGACTTTTTTTATTGCATTATCTAATAAAATGTATCACCAATTTTATACAGCGTTGTGTCTTTTGGCGGATGTTTGAGTGATAGTTAAAAAAAAGTCCTGAAACTATCGACTTGATAAATACAATGAATTTGAACCACTGTTGTTCCAGGTAATATAAAGGTTGATAGTTATATTTCTCAGCATAAATTATGCCTGTTATGGCTAAGCTTTCCAACTCATAACTGTGATACCGGGTTTCATAGTCCGTATACTACGTTAATAAATTTAAATACCGAATGAAATGTATTGTCATGTTATTGTTTTTGAACTGAGACTAAGCCATAGATCCACAGTCCCATTTCTAGGCATCACGATATGTAACTCATTTTCTTATAATGATGAATACAGAGATAAGACTGGTGAACAAGTTAAATGTGATTTAAACTTTTCAAATGCTTAAACCTTCAAAAGGTCATACTGGTATCAAATAGCAAACGAATCAGAAGAAACACTAGCCACACGAGCAATCTTCTCCCACGATGCGACACGCACCAACTCCGCACGCACCTACTTTCCAAGGCATTACATTTTATATCAATGGTCTAATCCTAAACCAATGACAACACATATTGTGGTCATCCCTCGACATAAATCTGAAGGAAAGAAAAACCACCATAATATACCATGTCCAACTTTTCCTCTATATCCAGACGACAGGAAGTAATTGTATACGGAATACGAAAAGGCCTCACATGGTTGACCCATGAACACCCCATGACCAAAACGGAACCAATGTTTTACACGAGGACTACGTCGAGGAGAAAATATAATCACTTTCAAACACACAATCTGCTACTACCGAAACTACATGGACATCAGAGCCAAGCTCGATAACCTCCGCGAAGCCACTGGGTCCTAAATTCCCAATCCAACTAACATCAACAATATCATAAACTTCCTCAAAGCGACGTAATTATACCATTTTGTACCTAAGCAGGACATAGTATAATAAAATCTTCAAAACTCTCTCCCTTTATCATATTTACATAATATGAAAGCAGCTCGACATTTCTACATACTATTTGTGTAATTCTAAAAGCTAATACTCTTTGTTGTTATGCTTTCAATATAATAATAAAAAACACGGGCTCGTCATTTGGTACAATTATGTATTATTATGATGTAAATATCGTTTGATTTATTGTTTAAAGGCGTCGTCGTTTTTTGTCATATAATCGACATTTTTGTTTGCCCCACATTAAGATCTTTAATAATTCTCAGTGAAGTTTAAATAACGTAAACAACGATGATACAATTTTCCGTCAAAACAGGAATAACAATATTGTTCTCCGGTTTTAGGCAGTCCATGACTGAAAATAATCGTGATATAATATCTAGAAATATTACATTAACCATGTAAATCATGTCTGGTTAAATCAGTTGATAACAAAAACCTAAAGTTTGTTTTTCCAATTGTATTCCATTTGTAAGCAATGGGAAAAGGGTAATTTTTTTTTTTTACATTTACAACAAATAAAATTTGAAATAGACACATTATTATTAGTGTCTATAAATAAATATAAACAGAATATTATAATCTATAACAACGTGGAATTCTGTGGTACTGCAGTGTAATCGCTAAAAAAATATGGAACAATTAACTGAGAATTATTCTAAAGTTTTCAAAAATTAAAAAAAAATGCAATACTTTAAAAATATTTTATTTTAAAGAGTAGTTACTATATGCATATTACGGATTAACTTGCCAAAGGCATTTTCTTTATTTTTGAATAATTGAATTATTATATAGCACAATAAATATCCAAAGTGTTAAATAATAATAAAAATGTCCTCACCTTTAGGCTGAGCTTATGGTAGTGCACGGAGTAATAGTAAACATACCAACCAATGTAACAGTTACAAAATAAAAATAAAAATACATTTTATTACACATTTTTTTTTTATATGGATCTATGAACAAATCAAAATAAATTAAACAATATAATATAATAATATAATAACTAAATTAAGGTGTAGAAAAATTATATATTATGAATTATAATTAATATTATTTTTCATTAATAGATTCACACTTAACCTAGAGACAAAAATAACCATATGTAACTGACATTTTGGCATTAGAATATTTACAAATAATATTTTTTTTTTGTAAAAATATGCATATAATTAAAATAAGTAGGACCGAGGTTAGGCAACATGAATACTGCCCATAAACCTGCAATGTTATGAACGATAAGGCATACACATTAAGTGTGTTGGGTACCTAATTAATATATTTTCAAATATTTTGGTCAAATAAATCAGTAGTACCAATCGATTTCACTATATAATGTTCTTTATGGCTGCTGATAAATGTATAGGCTTATATAGTCTTGGGTCTTATTAACTGTTTTATAAGATTATTCCATTTAAACAGTTTCTAAATGATGAACCTAATATCCTGGAGAATATTGTTGTAACCTCGCACTTGTTTTTGGGATGAAATAGGATGAAATTATTAAGAATCAAAAATATCCGTCCCTATTATGCCATATACGATTCTTCTATCACTCAAGAAGTCTTTAAAAAATATCACTACACGTCAACGAATAAGATTTTTTATACCAATCAAAATTTAATGTAAAAAAAATGAATTTCAAGAAATGACATTTAAGTTTGGCACATTGAACGATGCGTGATCTTTAAATTTGATATTTACATTATTTGTTTATTTAGTGTGGAATATAAAGTACGAAGTAATGTGTATATTATGATATGATATAGATTGTGTTTAAATATGCCATGTATTGCAAGAACGACTTTATTTCTTTCGGAACCGAAACCCTCAAATACAATAAACCTGACATTATAAGATATTTGTTGTCTGGATCCAATTAAAAAAAAAAAGACAAAATATTTGATTTTATTTATTATACGTATACATTTATACCAAAAAGTCGAATGAATTATTTAGAATATTGATTAGTTTTAAGATTACGAACTTAGATTTATTAATTTTTAATACGGTTTACAAACTGCAGTATATAAATAATGAATAACAAATGATGCGCACAACGTTAGATTTTATCCGAAATAATAAATCGTCTTAAATAAGAATCGTTTCGATAACCATTTATGGAGTTTGGAATTACTTTGGAACGTCTACTATTCGTATGCCACTATATAATCGGGGACAAACATTATCATAAGATAATAGTATATAAATACATGGCAATGTAAATGCCGCGTACAGTAAAGGTTGATTTCTGAATTTTTGATATACACTGCGCGTGATTCGGCCATATTATACTGTTGGAATTCGTATGATGATTGATAAAATGTTCAGCATAAATCAAAACGTAGAATGTGCTTAATTTTTTACACTGTATCAAAACAAGCGCTGTTGCGCTGTCTGCTCCGTAAGATTAATGTTTTAGCGTTGGGCAAATGGAATAGCGTATAAGCTCGTGTAATATGTACATAATATGGAAACTAGTATACTGTGTACATGTACCTATGTACATAATATGGAAACTCGTATACTGTGTACATGTACCTATGTATAATAATATTATGTGCGCGTTTTATTTTTCAATTTTTACACATGTTTTGTAGTTTTTTTAATTTTTTTTTTTAACAATGCGTGCATATAATAATACGCATTTATGCTTTTGTACAATAAAAATAATGCATATGCATACGATTTGTTCTAAAATAATTCAAAGAATATATTTAAAAAAAAAATCATACTATACGTTTACCGCGGCACGAAATAAAAAATACAACTAGGCGTACATAATTAACTGCAGTCAGTTAATAAACAATTTGTGTACACCTTACGCCTATGGCCGCCTATTTTGGCGTTAAATTTAAGACACAAATCTGTTCTTATTCTCATATTATTTGAAAGAGATTCCATTTTTTTTTATTTTTTTTTTGTAGTCAATTAAAAAAAATCGTTAACAATAAAAGTTATTTGTTATTAAATACTAATAAGGTGAAATACAAGATTATTTTTTTTAATTATTGAATTCTATATGCTATACATCGCTTGTTTGCTACAACAACGACAAAATTAAAGAATCATGATTTTACACAAAACGAATTTGAAAATTTAATTTACAATAAGATGATGATAAATCATGTTTAATGTTTATATCTTGATGGAAAAAGAGTGTATAACACACCATATTCATGCTTTCAATTCTCACCTACAAAAATATAACTATTATATAATTAGGAGTTAGTTTAAGTTTTTTAACTTATGACACTATTGATGCAAATATTGATTTCAGTTATGAGTTATTTGGCAATATGTCGTTTATGCAAAACTTTCATTTCGAGTTTGATCCTAACTTAATGTGTTATTTGTAGTTATGAAAATTACAGTAGACAAAGAAACACCAAGAAACTGTTATTATTTGCAAACAACTCAAAAATGACGATTTTCGAATTATGTCGTTGTTGTAGCAAACAATCGAGTCATATACATATAACATATTGTAAGTACATTATACCCCAATGGTAGGAAACTATATGTCACACGAAAGAGACTATTATTTAAATCCAATTCTAGATTTATAATATTCAAAGAAATATTTTTAAATATTTTTGTGGAACAATTACTAATTTGCAGTGACATATATATATTATGTATATATTAATCTTCTTAGAGTCAATCTTTGCTAAAATTATACAACCAAGTCAATGAAACAAACGATTTATCCTTAATTTCAGCTTGATATACTTTTAAAACCAATCACTGCAATATATGAAACGTTTTCCAACTGTCGTTCAAAATAATGGAACACTAAGTAAATACGTACAGGAATGCACCAAACAAAAAACAAAGTCGTCTAAAAAAAAAATGTTATTCGTTTTTATTATAATACGCGCACAATAATATTATATTCTGTAATTTCGAAATATTTATTTATTTATCAGTAATCGTATGGAATAGTTATATTTTATTTTGATTGTCGCTTACATGATTTATACATTTTTTCGTTATCTACGATTGAATCGGTTGGGAGTCCCGCTGTTTTTCTACAGTCTGCAGTACTTGGTCCAAATGATACACTGATTACGGCGGACAATGGCGGTAGTATACATACTGCAGAAGATTCACAGTTATTATATACGCCGTGTATGTTTCAAATATAAATCAATAGTCGAACTGAGATAATGTATTTGCACTGTATCGATGTATTACTGCGGAGAGAGATGTCCGAGTGGATTATCCGTATAGGTCGAAAAAAAACCAACGTGTCCCATGCGTTTCAAATTAAATCAATCGATTGTACGATGTGCGTATTTTAAGTGTACGTCGCGCAAGGAGAATCATTTTATTTCGAACGCCACGCGTTATAATGACGAGTTCGATTATTATTTTTAATTTTTTTTTTTACAAAAATGTTTTTACAGTTAATATTATGCAGATAGTGTTTGTTCATAAAATGTCATCATAGTACGTACATTATCTGTTCATAAATTAATATCAATTTTATTATGTAGAATTGTAAATAGAATAATACTACAGTCTGCACTTTGTAGTGAATATATGTATATATATATATTTATAAATTATGAAATTGATCCTGGTTAAAATTTGTACTAGTGAACAATGACTAATATAAATATTATATTATAAATTTAATATTTACACGTGCATAATATAATATAACGATTATTTAGCGGTATATTTCTTTTTTTTTGTAAATTAACTGGTCAACGAAGCGTACCTTTATATAATATACCAACAGTCTACACTTAATTGATATACATTATACATACATCATTATACGTGTTTAATATGCGCGCATTATAGCAGTTTTTTGAGTTTTCAGCAGGAGTATATAATCATTAGTATTCATTTTTTCCCGTCATTTTTTTAAATAATCAAAACGATTGTAAAATTAAGTAAAAAATTATACGCAGTCAATGTAAATATTATGCCGAGTAGTGCGATTATTATTTGGTCGAGTCAAGTATTACATCCAGTGAACTATTTTCATCCGTCTGACTATATACATATGTGAATTTGGTGTTTTTAATCAGTTGTATGTGAGTTTAGAATCAATGAATTATCAATAATTATAATATGTAGGGATTGAATAACAGTGACACTTGAATTTAGCTAAAATTGATTTTGGCTAATGCGTAGTCATAATATGCGTGTATGTGTGTGTGTGTGTGTGTGTGTGTGTGTAAGGTTAATTTTGTTACTTTAAGTAAATCCTTTAGTCTACATGTAGATGTTCAATATCCTTTTTTTAGCTTCATCGAAAAAAACAAATTTAATAAAACTCACTTAAGGATACTTGCCTTTATACTTCGGGAAACGAGAGTATACATGATAATAACGATTAATCCTCATTAATCCTTACACGGATTATTCAGATTTCGACTAGATTTCATGTTTTTTTTAATTGATTTAATTAAAGTTGAATTATTTAAATTATTAACTAATTTTTTTTTTTTTTTTGACAATTTAGTTTTATTAAAACTAAAAAAATATTAGAACTAGAACTTTGTAGCAGTATAAAACTCCTAAAATATTCGTAGAATCAAATTAGCTCTAAATTACATCGCTCGCATCTTATCCTCCCCAGAAAACTCAACATTACCATTTTTAATTCAAAATCGTTTTGCAAATATATTTTGCTCCAATTCCAATCTAAAAAAACCACTAGGTTTAAAGATGTTGAATGAAATGTCGCTTACTAATATTGATTCAAATTCAATTATCAAACGAGAATGCAGTGTGGTGCCTCCTTGGAGGGTGCCAACCTTTCTTGTGGACACCAGTCTAGCAAATCATAGGAAAAAAGAAACGTTAAATATTATATATAAAAATTTATTCAATGACATCATAGACTCTTCTCCGTCCTACCAACTAATCTATACAGACGCCTCCAAAACCAACTCAGGTGTTGCGATCGCTATCGTAAATGGTGATCAATCCATATCGTACAAACTACAAGACCATAACAGTATCTATACGGCGGAATACATTGCACTCCTGGAGGGAGTCCACCTAGCCATTAAACTGCCTGATTCGACCATTAACATTTGCACAGATTCGCTCAGCGCCCTTAACAATCTGAAGTATAACTTACACTCAAGCACCCTAGCAATTAAAATAAGCAACATCATTGAAAAAACGAACAAGAATATACGGTTTATATGGACACCAGGCCATTGTGGTATAGATGGCAATGAGAAAGCTGACAAACCAGCTCGTGAAACAATTAATAACCCTCTGACCGAAACACGCACATACTCCTCACTCATTGACATCCATAGGAATGTTAACACCTTTTGTACCAATACATGGGAATCCGAATGGCGGCGAACATCCAATAATAAACTAAGAGAAATAAAAAATACTACCGTATACTGGCCCAAATCCCATACATCAAATCGCAAAGATGAAGTAGTTATCAATAGACTACGTATAGGTCACTCTAAGATGTCCCATGGACATCTTATGCGCTGAGAAGAACCTGAAATGTGCCAAACATGCGGAGAACCTCTCACAGTCAAGCACCTCCTTGTTCACTGTCGTAACCACTCGGATACCAGAAAAGTATTAAAAATACCCAATAACCTCTTCGAAGCCCTCAGCCCAACCCATGAAAACACCAACAGAATAATCACATTCCTAAAACAAATAGACATGTACAACCTAATTTAAGATTTTTTTTTTTTTATATATTCTATGTAATAAATATTCATGTCGCAAGCTAATAACCTTAGCAGTTGAAGCTGTAAAAATAAAAAAATAAAAAAAAATAAAAAACTCCTAAAACAAAGCAAAAGAGCACCAAAAAACTAAAAGAAACTTTTAAACAATTATTTATGTAAAAAAAGAAAAATGTAAAACAGTAGTATGAGTTTTGTTCAGTGTTACTATTTTATAAATACATAGCGATCAATATATTGATAATATAAGAGGTTAAAGTTATTTTATAATTCTTGATTGCACAAGAAAATGGGAAAATATTTAAAAATTTAGTATCAAAATAGCCTGTAGCAGTAGCTTGTGGATGTTATGTCAGACTAAAAAATAATGAAGAGTTAATAACTTTTATTTAAACCATTAAATCAAACATTACAATATACAACCGATCGAACCACAACCTAACGACTATTATAAAAAAAAATCTCGACCTTTCAAATATTTCAAATATTTAAATACGCAGGTATGTTTAGAACATATTTTGTAAACGTTTTATTAATAATAAAGAAAATCAACTCGAAAAATGTAAATAATACCAACGAAAGTTCTTTTAACAGAAAATAAGAAAATTAAAATCTCGTTTATTTTATTCTACGAAGTAAGTATCAAATGTATAGCTATGTTTAGTAGCTCGATTTAGGCTCTATTTAGATCAACTGAAAAAAAGGCAAACGTCTATTATAAAATCCAAATTCTAAACTTATTGTACATACATATTTTGTTTACGTAAAAAACATTGCTGAAGAGGATGAGTGAATGGCCAACCCATTACTCGATCTGACTATATGCAACTAAATAGTTTAGTCATTTCGTAATAATAAACGCTCTTTGTCTACAGTTGAGTATACCCACACTTATGCGGCTAAGGACGCAAAATATGAAGCTTTAGGCCATATTATATTATGCGTATATCGTATATATATATATATATACTTTAAAATAAATAATTATACCAATTAATTTATTGCAATACAACATTTTCGCCTAAAGTATGTTTTCTAGAAGCCATTCGATTGTTCATCAATTTTGCGATGGATATACATTAGAGGGCTGATACAAGATTTACTATTTCGTTTTGGTCGGTATATTCACCGAAAACTAATATTTCATGTAGCGTGTATTACATTTTTAGCGACAAAAGTTCTTTGGATCGTTTTGATATGAATTGCAGTCTCTAAAGTGTAATGATGTGTATCCTACTTACAACCTATGTATTATAATTGATATTATAGTTAATCAAAAACTTAAGACTATTGTTGTGAAATATAACGTTTTTAAAGTTGAATAAATTCGATCACTTATAGATATGGGTACTTTACAAAACATAACAAACACCGCAGTTTTCATCACAAGATTCTTTGGATTATGGAGGCATATACTAATATTTTAAACACGCGGATTTTAACACACAATTTTTGCAATGCTATTTCGAAAATCTAAAATTCAAATGCAGTCAATTATTCAACTGAAAATATGTATATAATTTTAAAAAGATGTAATTTTAGAGTTTTCGAAAGATTAAACATTTATGATTTATACCCCGTACTGACGTAGAGTAATAAATATTAATAAATAATAATATATTGCTAATATTCGAGTATATTATGACGTAGACATTAAATTACCTTAGTGGTTCCCAAATAATTTTTTCTCGGCATTCTTATTATTATTGATTTTAAGTAAAGGTACTCATTACACACGTTGTATACTACTATAAATTCAAAAGTAATTTTAGGCCCAGGAAAAACGTTTTCCGGCAACCTGTTGACATCATCATGGAGCACCAATGTGCCACGACACAACAGTACTACAGCACCCTTTGAGAAACATTATTGTAGTTGTTTTTGTTATTGTTTTTCGGTAATAATATTTACTTAATTATTAGGTATCGGGTCGGGTTTAAGTAGGTATTTAAGGATTCGCATTCAACAATAAGCTATATGTACGATAAAACAACATTTCGCTTTGTTATGGTTCTTGTCAAAACTAAAATTAAAACTATTTCGTTTTATTTATTATCTATGAATTGCCATATGGTATATACACGTAATCGTGTATAAAATATAAACGTACAGTATAGGTACCTGACTCTAATTTAGTTTTTAATGCATCCATGATCCGTATATGTATATATAATATATTATAATTTACGAGTACACTCTTAAAAAGTATTGTTGTAACTGCTGTATGTGTATATTGTGTACGTAAATATTTAATTTTTAAAATACAAACTCGTCAAATTTAATTAAATACCTGAGATCTGTGGAATAAGTGAACCAGGGTGTGGGGTGTCCAACCATTGGTTGGAAAGACGAAGACTGGGTCACACGAAACGAGTAAAAGTTGTTGTGGACCAAGTGTATTTTGAAAATTATAAAATATTTTATTTATAATCACAGTAGTGAATTCATGAATATTTATTTATATAGTTGGTACGTTTTATGAGGACAAAAATACATTTATTTGTAATTTATTGAAGAAAAACATTTTTAAATAGCAAATCAAAAGTGTAAAAATTGCATTTTTTCCCAAAAGTAATGAAAGTACGAAATTGATTATGGGGGCCGGATTAGAATTTACCGCAGGTCGCATGAGGCCCTCGGGTCGTGGGTTGGTCACCCCTAGGCCCTGACCTAGACAGTTTAATAGACATCTGTATAGGAGTGGTCGGGTATAATATGTATAATAATAATAAAAACAGCGATACCTAATATGAACAAAAAATAAATAAATGAAGCCATCGACTTATAAGAACATAAAATAAACTTATCGTACTAAAAGACTTAAGTAATTGTATGTCCTCGCAGACGAGTAGGCGTTTTAAAATTTATCGTCACTGGAATTATAGCCGTACACCTCTCGGATGCAACTGCAGTACACATGTCACATTCACACGTAAACGTATTAGTCCTGCAGTGTGCTGGTACCTATACACAATATATGTTTATATATTATATCTATACTCGACGACGGACTCGTGTGCGTGTGATTTTTCTCGAGACTAATTGAATCGCGATGTCCGCACGTGAACGCGATCTCGTTAACGCCGTTCGCTCGTACCTGCACACACATATATATATATACATGTACGAGTATACGCTTTATCATTTCAATAACGTCTTGAACCCGTAGTTCGAATCACCAGAAGCATGTGACTAAAAAGGGATGACGTTTTTGAAGAGTTAATTATTTTTTTTTCATTTTCTATATAGCTGTGTGGGAAGCTTCATCCTATTACAGCCCCTAAGTAATTCGGGCTGTATAAAAACGTATATGATTTTACGAAATGTTTTGAAGCATTTTGGTATTCTAGAGTTTGAAGTTAATTTGAAAATCTGAGTGGAAGGGGGCATAGCACGCGTAACCAACAATTATTTAGTATAGGTAACATCAAGAATGTACACTAAACGAGCTGTCAATCGTCCGAGACTTAGACGTGATCGACTGTGTGTATAGACCGTTGGTGTTCACTTAACTGCACGGTTCAAAGTATTCTTTCTTGTCATCTGAATTCGAAACGAAACGAAATATTTTAAAAGCTAATTCTCAAATCAAATCCTTATCGTCGGTGACCGTCCCGGATCCGTATACGACATACGTTGTAACTGTTCACTATTAACTTTCTCATAACTCAAGTGACAACTACGGTTTTATTCCGGACACTAGAAAATAATATTCGTATAAAGTGCAATAAAAAAAAAAATGTGTCCTTTTAACAACAACAATAATAACAATAATTATTGTAAAGCGTAAAAAATATAATAAGAGAAGACGTCGCGCATCATGGTCATGTGCGTGTGTATGTAGTGTTTCACTATCAATCTGAACACACTAACAAAAACACACACCACACACTCACACTTCACACGACAGACACACACACACACACGCGCGCGCACGCGCACACACACTCACATACTTACATACATAAATAAATATATGTACATGTATATTGTGTATTCGTTTTACATTATAATAATAATAATATGTGGGTTCGTTCGCCGATAACGCCGCCGCCGCCGCGCCGCCGTCGTCACAGCCGCCGCCGCCGTAGTGGTAGTAGAGTATCTGCGTGCCGCCGCCGTCGCCAGTCGCATTGCCGCGTCCGACTCGTGTGGTCCGTCGTCTCGTTCATGTCCGTGAGTTGAGCGCGCGCGCGCTCGTTTTTTCTTTTCTTTTCTCGTCGCACGAATCACAACGTGAACACGCGTAACGGATAAAAATCGTTTGAAATCGCTGACCGTCGACGACGTTTTCGCTAATTTGCACCATTTGTTTTTCGCCCCCACCCCCGCCCCCCCCCTCCCCCGGCAATCGCGTCGTTAAGCTCGTCGTTTTCGGAATCCCGCGTTAATCGACTCGCCGTCGTCTGAACGGGACGAAAAGGCCTGCCGAGTGCCGCCACCGATCAACTGATTATCGTAGTAATTATCGCGTCTTACTCGATTTGCCGCCGGTGCACCACGTCTCGCCGGGGCTTCCGAGACTTTTCCGCGTGTGCTCGCATTATTACTATTATTACTATCATCATCGTCGTAATCGTCGTTGTACCTACTGCTTACTGCTCGGCGGTGCGCGTTCATCGTTCGGGATCGCGAAAAAACGAAAAAACGAAAAAAAATTCCAAAACGACATATGACCCCCGCGTAGGATATCGTTTCGACAGCCGGTCGGGGCACCGCGTATCGCAGTCGCGCCGCCGCGTTATCTACATCTGGGCTCGCGCGCGCGTCAAGTAAATATTGAAAAACGCGTCGTTTATCGCTGCCGCCACCACACGGTTGCCATTGCTGTTGCTGCTGCTGCTGCTGCCGACAACGTTTGATAACGACCAGCAGTCGCGTATGAGATGCTCGTCACCGACGATTAGTCAAAGGAGAATTGCCGCCGCCGCCGCCATGTCCAGAAGGAAACAGAGCAACCCGAAGCCGCTGAAACGTAAGAATACGAAATAACTTATAAGCTATCTGTGCAATAAATTAGAATATTACGTGTGCGCGCGAGCTTATTGTTCATCTTAACTCTGATACTCTAACATTTGGTATTTTTATTTGCATAGCGCTGCTATACGTTTAAACTTCAATCGCAATAACGGCGTGTTGCGTCCAGTAATAGCATAACGCGGTGTCGAGCAGCCGTGCGATGATAAAAAAAAATTTTAAAAAATAAAAATTACAACAATAACACCCGTGTGTGCGACGTGTGCGAGGCGGAGAGGAAAAACAGAGAGAGAGAGAGTGAGAGAGACTATAAAAATACGAGTAGATATCTATCAAGAGTTATCGAGTGGTCCGCCCGAACACGTGGACGTCGAGTGTCGCGTACGATAATCGCTGACTTAGGTATCGTGTCGTTTTTTCAAATCTTCAATTACCGATTATCCGTCTTGAGTCCTAAAGACGTGACGCCGATAAAATTATTGCTATAAATGTTTGTTATCGACATCAATATTCAAACGCTATACATAACAATATTATTGCCCAATTTTTTTTCATCTCCTATTTGGTTTTTTATCCCATAAAATTATTGTTTCATGGCAAAAATAATTACGATTAACCGTAAAAAGTAAATTTAAATTTATGTATGTACACGTTTAAATAAGTGTACTAGTATTATAATGTTTTCCAAAACTGTATTATTATACATTTATACTTAATAGAGTTTAGCGCATTGGTATCAAATGAAACAATTGTTAATTCACTGTTCTTCACGTTCACTGAGAATCATTATTTCGCTTTCAACACTCCTTTTCAATAAGTACCTCGAAAATTACACTTTAATTTTTATAAGAAATATTTGTATATTTATATTCCTTTTATACGGATTATCAATCAGTGACATTCACATTCGAACGAACTAATCGTATCTTAAGCATTTTTTTTTAACATTATAATTATTATTTACAGCTGTTTATCAAAATTTGGAAGTACAAACAGACGTATTAATATGTAGTGTAGATATTATCTTTTATAATTATACATTTTTTTGAATAATATAAAAATGGATTATATGTCATGGTATTATATTAATATTTTGTACTACATAATATTGTTAACTGGAAAAAAGAAAATGTTGTTTGTCACACATTGGGTCCTGTAACCTATCTCATAGTTGCGATAATAACACACACATTTCATGTGCGTACATATGTATTCATGTACTTGGGTAGACTGGTTATATAGGTTTGCCCTTGATGATGTTTGATAGTTCGTGCTCTATCATCTCGGTTGGACTCCCCAGATGAGTCGTTCAGATTAGCCGAGAGCTGATGGGACCCGGCGCATTCACATTATCCTGCTGATAACATTATTGGATAACTCGACCCAGGCCCGCGTTTTCATCTCTAAATCTCTCAATGTTACCGAACGATAGTCATCTCTGGGTCGTAGTTTTTTCGTTATCTCTCCATACACCCTCTTTTAATTATAATCTCTCCGGATAAATCTTACCCCGCCCCGTTCTGACAAAAATATAAATTGTATCATTATTATAATATTTCAAACGGCGGACGGTTATTTATCTTAAACGTGCTTGCGGTGGTCAATAATATACATCTAATAGAGATGCATCGTATTTTTATTTTCATAATTCAGGTTTAGAACAGTGTTCGTTCAACAATTGCAATCATTTATTACGCTATCCGAACGAAGCAAAATTTTTATTTATCATTTCACATAAAACGTTTCAATAAATATAGCTGTTAGCTATCTAATGTATAAGTTAAGGATTATTTTTATTTTTAAATTGTAAAACTTTATTGTTTTCCGTACACGAATTACTTAATGTAAAAATATTTCGCGTATCTTACCAATCGTTAAGACACGTTATGAAACATAAATATATTAATGATGATGATATAACGATAAGTTTCGCAGATATTTTCACACGTGTTCACTCATGTAACAATTTTGTGTATAGGATGAGATTCGTGTAGAATGTTTTTAAATTGGTTCCTGCATAGTTAATTCTAGTAAAAGTAACATTGTTTTCACACGCAATAGTAATAATAATATTTTCGACGAGATGTTATATACACACCATATTGCTATAGACGACGTTAAGTTTGTACTTTTCATGTTTCTTATATTAGTAACGGTAAATCGAACAATTTGATGGCGCATAATCAGGAAAACTTTATTGATGGAAATTTATATTATAATATAGACCGTATACAAAGGTCGATATAATAAAATATTATGCGCATGCGAATATCCTAGTCTTCACACATATATATATTGTATTCAATATTCACAAATAATTAATTTTTATACTATACTAAAATTTTACCTATTATTACTATTTGCAAGTAAAAACCAACTTTGCGTATAAATGGTAAATGATAATTTTATTACATGAATTCGTATATTTTATATAATATAGTAATCTTGAATACTCGAGTATTTTAACGTAATAGTTTTATCGATTGTAGATGTACAATATGATGAACAAATTACAATATGTTATGATTATCTATTACTAGTAGACCTATATAGGTACATTTTCAATGATGTTCCAAATCCTTTGAGATTTCCGAGTTTATTTAACTTTAATATTTTTTAGATATTGTTGGTCGATGTGTTTCTATTTCATATATTTGTATGTATATGTTCACTAATCTTAGGGATTCAAGTGTCACGATAAACGATTCTTTTTTTTTATATTGGATTTTGGATTATAAATGACAATGTATTTTTATTTGTTTCTGTACCGGTGTGTAAATTAGTTGTTTGTTGACTTCATTTCCAGTAATTATAGTTAAATTAAAATATTTTCACAACCAAAATTACTTGTCCGGTATTATTTTTCCATTTATTCTCATACTATAGTACTATACTCCAATGAAATTGTTTTATCATTTAATCAAACTCGAAACAACGTATACATTTGTGTTATAAGATTTGACGAGATAAATTTAATTTTGTAATAAAAACTTATTACCTGCCTATTACATTGAAATTAAATTTTTTTTTTGTTTTTATCAAATATAAAAACAATATAGAGTACGATATATCGTTAATATAGATACTCTGACATGGTCAAAATTGAGCTTAAAACCGTATATAAATACGGAGTTCGGTGTTTACAGTCCTTTAAGTCTCTTGTTCAACTCAATATATCATAATTTAGAGATGAAACAAGAGCAGGTACATAATATACATTTTTTGTATATAATAGTAATCGTTCAAAATATGAATTATGGTAAGAAATCAGTAAAAATATATATATATATATATATATATATATATACATAATGAAATAACAACATCGTCGTTATGGATAAGTGTCTCTTAAATCATTTGTGTGGATAATGATAATGTACATAAAGTGTATTTGTTCTTATGCGATCGTTTTGAATAGAACGTAAAAAGAACTATACGTTTTCACTTAATACGATTCGTTGATAAGAAAATAAAAGTTATATGCTGTCAGGGATCAAGTGATTTATAATTAGATAACAATTATATAAAATTATTATAATGAACAATCATCGTAATCAATAATTATTCTTAGAAATATAAGAGGTACAAGTAAAAGGACCTTGCCGACATTGTGTGTGTATATAGACATCATAATATAATTTCAAATAAACGGTAGTTACTGATTGACAGAAATTAAATATACATATATTTATAATTCGTATTATATTATTTGAAGAATGTGTTTTTAGATAGAGATCTAATTTGAGTTAATTTTCAAACGTTTATGCATACAAGGAAGTATATGCAATGTATGGAAAAAGTAACATTTGATATACGAATGGCTCGACTCATTCGATTGGCGTACAAACTGTGTTTGTATATACTGCATAGGTAATATAATAACTGTGATTAGTCATGATGCATTTTGATTAGAGGTCTCATTAAATATTCTTGAACAGCGATTATTTTCTAAAAATTTGAAATCATTATTGTTCTGTTTAATTCAAGTACCTATCGTTCAATACTCTTTATGTCTTGCGCTGCAGAATTGCATATTATTATTCAATCGCCGTGATAATATTATGATGTTACGATTATATGTATTATGTGACATTTTTCGTATTATCTCATCTCCCACCGCAATTATTATAGTTTGTACGCATCGATATAAATAACGAAAAAGAAGTTTGTGTCACTTTTATTACGTTGGATTTGTATCTCAACACGCGAGTTGTACCATTGTTGTAATTTTGACCTCCGGCGAGCGTTTGATTGCTCCGACATGTTTTATATATATATATATGTGTACCTATCATATTGGTGCGTATAGACCGATGATGAGGGGGAGAAGAAAAAAACAGACAACAGGTACAACACGACTGTACGTATTCAAATATTTGTATAATTACGTCATCGATTCTCACGGATAAAAGAGTCCGTGAAAAAAAATTCTTATCTTTTTATTTCCAAGGGTCACGGATGGACGACTAGCGACTAGCAAGACACAACGTGACCATTAGGCGTTCCTTGTTTACGAAACCTTTATGTATATAAGTACATATACCATACATACATACATACATACATGTAATACCTATGTATAAATAAACCAAACTCTTTATTTTATCAATATCGATTTATCACATATACGAACTCCTCCTCCCCCTTTCTCTATTCACTGCACTGGCCGTATCTTTTCCGAAATATTCAAAATAATAATTAAGACACCCATCGCACGTTCATCGCGAGATGTGCTTCCATTGCGGTTTCATACAAACAAATAGTGAATAATGTCAAATGACACTTATTACACTATTTCTTGCACGGTTATGTACTGTGTATGTATCAGTGTTAATATACACTGTATATTAATTCATTAATCGTTAAATTATTTTTTTTACTGCTCACACACTATAAATAATCGACGAATGTTATGATGCAGATGTGCGTATTATGTATAGTAACCGATGATGTGGCGAACAATGTTTAATTTAATATTGTGCAAGTCGTCTCGGCTGGTTGATAAGTCGCATATACCGATATTATCATTACTTTATTTAACAAAATAAAACATGACATTTATAAATGTCATCGATTTAAATTCTTCAATTGTTATTAAAAAAAAAGTAATAACTTAAGATAAGAAAGAATTAAGCGAAATAATGCGTACACAATGCGACGAAAGTTTGAAAACGCCGCATACCAGCGTATATCAAATGTTCCTGATCTTCGTATGGAAACACTATATTTTCAAGTAAATAGTTTCATTCTTATAAATTAGCTTTTTAAACAATTTGTCATTAAATGAGATGGATTTAGTATTATTCAAATTTGATTATTATGTTTATAGATATATAATTACAAAATATTTGTCTATTTAAATATTAGTGTGTACTGAATACGCGATTATATATTATAATTCATAGATTTTTAATTTCACAATTTTTCTTTTGATTAACAAACATAACTAACTTAACATGTAGTGCAAATGATTCATAGTTTTGATGATGTAAAACGAGATTTAATTTAAAATAAACTATATGTTTTTATAGTTTCTAATCTTATGACATATAATCATTGAACATGGTTACAGTTATTCTACTATCGAATCTGATGGAAATTAATAGCCACGAGCGTAATGGTGTCTTTACACGTGTTATTCAGTTACAATAGTGGCGTCTAGAAGGTCCGAATAAGTGGTCAAGAAACACACTAACGATTCAAGTAGTTCCTTCATCGAGATAGGGATATTTATATTTATTTTTTTATCATCGAGTCGCCCTAAATTGAATTTTGTTCAATGTTATCTTAAATATTTTAAATTCTAATAATAAATAGATAAGATGGGGCGGAACATAAATTCTAATAGTTATTGTGGCCTTTCTCGAATTAAAATTTTTAATACGTTTTTTTTTTAATAGTTAATTCTATTAATAGGTTTATTTTTAAATTAAAAATATTTTATGTTGAAATTAATAGTGTTTTTACGTCGACATACGTATTTATTTCATTTCAACCAAAAGAGATATATCAATTATTCAAGTTTTCTATTTAAAGACTATAAAGTCGACTCTAATATGATGATTATTATGGCCCCCTATTTTTACCACACTTAAGGACTAAGGATTTACGGAATTATTGCACCTCGTTACGTGTATAAAATATTATGTAATATATAATTTTACTTAAAAACAATATAATCATTCATAAATAATTATAATCTAAAGACAATTGTTTTGTAGTTATCTTATAATTTATTACTTCAGATAAAAGCTTTTTTTCATTCACTATTCATTTTTGGCTGACGTCCGTCATATTGTGTTTCTCTCCTGATTCTGTTACGTATACGCTCTTGAATGGAAATACGATTTTTCATTCGTTGCAAATTGTCATTGATAATACATATGTATAATACATCGTCATATACCACGTTCTGTTCGTATGTCCTAATAATATTATGAGCATAATATGTACGAATAAAAATAATAATGGAATCCTACTATAAACTTCTTGTCACCTGCATTTGGACCCAGACCAAAAAGAAAATAAAAATGTAATACAGTATATTATTTCATCTCTGCGTGGATACGCGCTTACGTCTTTGTACTGTTATTTTTTTTTTTCTATCGAACTTTCGCGCATATTGTGCGCATTTTATCTATTGTTAGCGCCGTGTGAAACATCTGCGAGCCGCCCTTTCGTATTTAATTCTCTTTTTTTCCCTATGTCCGTGCCGGTATATTGTACGCGCGCGCACTACTAAAAATCCACCGACTTATAGTAATAATAATAATAATAATACAACGACAGACACAGTCGGTTACGTATAGGTATAATATAATTCATTTTTCTAGCAAATGATTTTCTTCCGTTTATGTTATTGAATAATATTTTAATGCGCTTATATGACGAGTTATCGGGTCAAGTGTAGATTTGAAATAGACGCGCATAAGTAATAATATCATGTGACATACCAATTATAATGTTGTGCATCTCGAGATATTTAAGTTGGAAAAAAAGCAAATATATCTGTACCTTAAAATAAGATTATATATATATATTGTATATAAATGTCACAAGAACAACGTGCATTGTGCACACTGACGCCATGTAATGTAAGACAAAATACGTTATTAATAACTTATTAATAATAATTAATAATAAATAATAATAGTAATTTTTTTTAATTAATAATAATTAATAATAAGACACATATAAAGAAATTTAAGATGAAAAAAAATACATTCAGTTGTTTCATTTAACCTTAACTTTTTTTAAAATTTACCATGCACTAAAGATAAAATATAATTATTGTTAAAATTTAATTAAAAATTGTAAAAAATGAATTATTAAAATTTAAAATTACCTATATACCATTTTCATATTCATTAAATATAATTATTTTTAGTATTATAAATTTAAAATGTCAGATTATGTAATCACAAGACTCATGATTTCTTTTAATTACAGTAATTTTGTCTAAATTCACATTTTTAAGCCTTTGAAGTTTAAAATTATCTCATAAACTTGCTCTTTGCAGCCAGCTGTCTACATTATATACCGATATGATGTCGGTGTTCGATGAATTATAATCCTGTTTACTACGTTAATGAATACCTAGGAACTTGGTTAATTACCAATATAACATCAAACGTTTTCTGTTTGTGTTTAATCAAATTATATATGTTTGTATTGATTATTCTAAGAAACTTTTAAATGAATATCATATTTTAGTGTGCTGTAATAATGTACCATAAATCATCATCGGTTTGATTCTTAAACCTAACGTCGACATTTTGCTATTTCTATGACTTCAACTATTTATTGGCCTGTATAAAGTATTGCATGTTTTACGAGTATTTACCATTATTGCAATGTTAATGTGTCTAAATTATTTTTAAAATAAGCATAATGCCAATATAGGTGATTATTTTTATTATTAGTTAATTTATAGCATATTATTGCGTCACGAAAGCAATTATACAGAATATGTGTGAAATTCAAATCATGATTTGGTTTTCTGCAACAAATCTTAGTATATAATGAGTCGATTTAATATATTTTGTATTCATTTTGTTATACTCGTTAAACGTCAATTCGAAATGAAATTACCTGTAGTCGAACAGTCCACTAATTTACAATAGTTGCATACCGCAGTTGTTTATCCACATATTTAACTTTTACGCGACTTCGATGGTAATATTATCGTAATTTATAATATATCGACAAATAATCGGATATCATCAGACCGTGTTTGTCACATTTATCCTATGTATTCTCTATGATATTTTATAACATTTTTACACGCAGCTTTTGATCATTTTTTTGACCACTGCACAATAAACTGAATCATAATATCGCATATTTTATGTTTATTCCATTGTGATATGATAACGAATATAAAACAAAAACCATCAAAGAGGGGACAAAAAAAGAAGTACGAGACAATAACTAAGCGTGAAAATCTAACCGTTTTAATAGACATATTATAAATTAGGCATATGTAGTAGGTACTTCTTAACGCTGCAATAATAAATGTAATGTAACGAGTAGTTTTGGTATAATATGTGCTATATATTTACTATATCCGTATTTAATATATATAAAACTGTATCATAAAAGTAAATAATTTTTTTAGTCTCGTTCTTTTTGTATACACGAATTTACATAAATTTCTTATTAAATGATTAAAACAACTATATAGTTAATTACTAAACGCGAAAAGTTTATTCTCAAATTATATATAATCTACGCTTAAACGTGTATTTTTAAGTAGGTATATTCCTACCTTTAATTACTATACATTTATAGTTTTGTGATTTTTTCGAGTTAGTATCCCTATAAATATACATATTGTTGTTTTATAAAAACAATTTAAACGAATGAAATTTAATTAAAGAAATATTTTGTGAAGTTAAAAGTTCGTATTATAATTTTTTTAAGTTGCTTGTAATAATGACATTAAAATAAATGATGTACACTTATATTATGTATGTATAAAACTGGCAAATGTATTTATAAAATGTTTTTAACCTAATTATTATTATAAGTTTGAAGTACATAATTAAAGTTGGTCGCAATCTTTTTCGATCATTGTTTTTCTCAAACGATATTATCGTAATATTCTTACGACTTTTAAATTTTTAACAGATCATTAAAACTAGTGCCGTAATTTGGAGAGTGCAAACGTGACATTAAGACTAACAATATAATATTAGGGGAGTGGTGGTACTTCAGCATTATATTGTTTTCGTCCACCAATTTGCGATGTTCTTGTTTTGCTGGTGCATTCAGGTACTTATTTGCTGAAAAGAAAAGGCGTGTTATTTATAAGACACAAAAAAACCCTATTTAAATTTTATAATTATTTAACAGATAGTAAAATATATAAATACATAATATTGTGTGTGAATTGCGTCGCGATGGTTTTGTCATATTTTGTTATCGACTCAGTATTATTATAATATGATATAATAATATAATAGATTCGCCTCGTGATACACCAGAGAATCATTTCTCTCTGCTCTTTCTCTATCACTCTTTCTCTCTCTCTCTCTATACATGTCATATATCATCAATATTGGTCTAAATTTCATCACCGATTAATTAGCAACGTTTAAATATACATAGTGATATTGTTTAATAATAATTTTATCTTATACAGATCATCAATAAAGTGCGCGAAAATCGTATGTTATAATATTACGCATATAATAAAATATGTATTCGATGACAGTCACCTTAATATATATATACAAACATATATTTTTTTAGAATTAAATTAATTTTTCATTCTAATCGAGCATTGGATACAAAAATGTCCATTATCGAAATACTTTTCAAATGTATTGTGCATAGTCTTATAGACACTTTTATGTCCATTAGATTTCACATATTACACGGTGTTAGTCATTGTGTTGAACAAAAAAATTTATTTTATCTGCATCATAAAAATATATCAAAATATACCAAATAATTTATTTTAAGTTATTTGATTAGTATCATTTAAAGCATTTATTACCACGCGCTACCTATATAGTCTAGGTGGGTCACTGCAGGTTTAAATATGTATGAGCAAAGAAAATATCCCACTTAATATGTCGTATAATTATTATTACCAACGTACCGTAGCCTTATGGCTGTTTTATTTTGTGATGGAATTAATTTTGTTTTCTAGTAAAACTTATCATATCGGAACCAGTAAATTATTTGATTTTTTCCATATCTTAGTGTTGATAATACGGTTTGTTGAACTTTTTTCAGAATATGAAATATATTTCAGTTATTTCTCTGCTGCAATAATTTATGTTGGTAATAACAACTCTACTGCAATTATGGACGAAATGAATAATTCGTCTAGTTATTCATTTTAATATTTAAAAAATGTTGACGGTGAAAATTTCAGAGAGTTTTTCGTCATTAACAGCAAATGTTTTTTTTAATTTTTATTTCCGAAGAATTTTTTATTTTAAATACGTCTTGTTGCGAGTAGGTTTAATTCTAGATACGTTATAGGTGCGGTCAACTATTATTTTACCTGTATACAAGCATTTTAGATTCGAACTATGTATGACAAAATATTTCATTTCTAGAATCACAATATTAATATTTATTTATTTTTACATTTTGTCCGAGACAATGATAGTAGATTGTTCAGATTGTCGGCATAAAACTTGGAATTTAATTACATGGTTAATCGTTCCTACTACTATTTCATTACCTTAATTTGATCATCATGTTCACTTTTGAAATTTGTTAATTAAAAATAGTCTGGTTGATTATAAAGTAAATAAATTTAAAAAATGCCAACGAACTAATATTCATTTTTGAAACTGATAGATTTAATAACACATGCATTACGATAGGTTAAACTAGTATTAATTCGCGTTTTCTGTGAACTAGGTAAAATTGAAATCTAATTCAATTATTCATGCACGAAAATGTTCAAGTTTTTGTACAAATTGAATGTTAAGTATGTTAATATCAGTGATTACCGTTTCGTTTAAATGAACAAAATATATTAGATAAGAAAACTGTGAAGTGTAATATTTTATTTCTTAAAATAATTATAATTACCTATACAATATATATTTTGATTTTTGTAACTACAATGAGACACAAAGTTGATTTATTTCGGGTTAAACTTTTTTTCAAGAATTATTATTGTGTGCTCATACAAATACATTATTATTGTTTTACCGGGTTCACATGCACACACCACGCAGCTTATATTTTTATTATTTAGGTCCGGAGATAAAGGGGATCGTTATCTACGGCGGCGGCGGCGGTGGCGGCGGGGGTATTTGGAGAAAAAAAATTTATACGGTGCATTGTTTTTACGCCCCGGCGTAATGATAAGTACCCGGTTATCTTTCTCCCGGCCCCCTTGCGCGCTCCGCCCCTCCACCACCACCACCCTTCTAGCGTTCTATCTCCAGTCAACGGACTGGTGTCCGGCGCGAGTGTGTGTGTGTGTGTGTGTGTGTATGCGTACCCGCTTGCTGTTGTACACAACCGGTCACGGTTAGACGGATAGTCCCTACCGGCATGATACTGATAACGAACGCGCACACGCCGTATACACACACACACTCGTAACAATATACATATTTATGTGAGTTAGTGTGTGTGCTGGTAGAGATAACGCGTTGGTTTCTGTGAGTGTGTGCCGGCAAAAGGTTTTTAGACGGTTGTTTCTACCGGGCGCGCGCTGATAACGACGGACGGCGTGCAGATAACGCTATATGGTATTATACACACACACGCGCACACACGCGCGCGCCAAGTAATAGCGGGTAGGGATTTAAGTATACAGAGATATGGCACATGTGTGTGTGTGTGTGTGTGTGTGCAAGAGCGTATACGGGCGAGTGTAGGCGAGAGGGTAGATTGACGTATATACAGGGTGCTGTACAGGGCATCGTCGTCGGTGGTTGTTTTTATGTATCGCGCACCTCCAAGATAAAAATCCCATCCGGGACGAACCCAACCAAATAATATCATCGTAATCAAACATAACCAAAATATAATGACCGAAATAAAAAGATAACCCATCAGTATAGAATGCTTATATAGATAACTAATATAAATTCATAGGAATATAGGATAATAGTGAAAAAAGGTTTAGACTGTTAACCCTTCAGAAAGGAGGAAGTTAATGGTAAGTTAAATTAAAAGAAGTGATTTCAGATAGTTGGACACAAGTGTGGTATGAACGATTTCAATGAAATCAAGGAATAAGTGCTGTACCTCATAGCGGGTATTCATTGAACTGCGCGTGTTTTCTCACTTGGTGTCGTCGTCATCACCCTGTATATTGTGAACGTTACACGAGTCTGCTAAAATTCGAACTGCAGCGACGACGGTGGTGGTGGCAAAACGATGATGCCAAGGGCGTGGTGGGGAAGGAAAAAGCGCCCCTCGGTTACCGATGATAGATAATCGGTCGCCGCCGCGCCGTGGCGCGTAAAGAGCGATCTCTCGTGCAACCTCGATCGTTATCGTCGTCGTCGTCGTGTGGTATTGTTATTTTTTTCCAGCCAGAAAGAGATGCGAACAGATATATAATAATATGGACCGGCGGAATATGTAGATATATATTATATAGACCGTCGGTGCGAGAGGGGAGAAAGACCGCCGTGATGGGAGGGCAGAGGAAATAGCTGCCACCGATATTAACATACGAGTATACACCCGTAGCCCACTCAAGTCTAGCCTAGCCTCACTAACCTATCCTAACCTAACCTAACTGGCGACTACCGTGGTCATATATAGCACCAAGGATCTGACATGTACGGTACACAACGAAATCTATACTATTGTGCTCAACCACCCTGTCGACTGACGACCAACTCGGTCCCGGTGTATATTATAAGTTATAAATTATAACTTATGATAATATATGCTATGACCTAGTAGGACGCCAAACCCGCATACGCGTTGTCTCCGTCTTACAGCTTACAGCATACTACATAGCAGCTTTGCGTTTCATAAGACCGATTTCTTGTTGTTAGGTACCTTATACATTATAATAAACTGACTTATTATGAAACTTTAATGGAAGAACGTTACGATGTGAGATATCACAGGTTTTTTACGGTATTTTAATTTTCAAGCGAGCTATGAGCTTTTTTTAAGTGTAATATTTTACATAGTCATATAACTCGTCCACAAATTGAAAAATCGTAAAAAACCCATGACATCACACACGGATAGTGTTCTTTCTGTTAAGTTATATAACAGGATCTGCTTACTCTAATATTAAAGCTAACAAGACAAGATCGGTTCTTCTGAACGCCATGTACTACGTTTTTAAGAAGGAGACAGCGATAACACAATGATGACCGACCTTTTTTCTGTGGCGAGCCAAATTAGTAAAATATTGCCTTCGTGTGGGCAACTAATAATATAAATTAGGTACTACTTGTCGTTCATTTTACATACACAATATACACTTTACAATGCATCTCGTTTTTATTTTATTCCGCATGAGCAAAACAAAATTAAATAATATATCACGATTTAGTGATAAATATCTGAACTCAATTTTAGGCATTGGTACGATGCAAATCAAACACGGATCATTGGCCAACGACATTCAACCACAAATTTCACGCGTTAAACTGTATGTTGTTATAGGTTATTATATGATTTACATTTATTTAATTTTTTGACACTAAAATTATTTTTGGAACATATCTGTAAATGTAAAAGTATTTTTACATAAATTAAAAAATGAAATTTTCGGATGTAATTGAACTTTTTTTTGAACACAAAAAAAAACAGCCCGCGGGCTACTTCTAAGGCTATGGTGAGCCACGGGTAGGGCATCGCTGTCTTAACACATAAAATAGTTCTTTCGATAAAGGTGTGCGAGATGTGCGCGTGTGTGTTCTTCGTCGGCTTTGTATATGTTTTTTTTCTCTTAATTTCATTCAAGGTTGAAAAGTAAGAAAAAAACACATTACTGATAACGATAATGCACACACGACCACGTATATGCGTTATATTATTATACACGGCGTTCGTGTGTCCTCGTGCTGTTGGGTTTTGGAACACCCGGCCAACGGGAATACGTAAAATAATAATAATAGTAATAATAATATACAGCTAATCCGGTTAAGTGGTTTCGGTCCTGCCTGCCGCAGCAGTGGCGCAACGGCACTGCGGCGGCGGTGGCGGTGAATGCGACCACGACGACGACACGTACGTACCAAATAGGTATACGGCGGCCTGGCGCAGGGAATCGGAGAGACGAATAATAACGTAAAAAAAAATCAATTTTTCCGAGTGTTCCGTGAGCGAGATTTGATCGAGAAAAAAATTATTAAGCTAGAAGAAAAAAAAATAACGCGTTAACAACTGCAGCAGTATATGTAAGGGTTATAAACGAGTATAGTTTTTCGTGGAGCTGCGGGGGCGGGAGGGCGGGATTAAACTGATTTAAAATTCGACCGTATTGCTGCAAATGACTGTACTTATCGATTAAACATTTTTATTTACACATAATATTATATTTATATGTATATTGCATGATTGTGTAGAAAAAAAGACGGCATTATATACCACGATATCGTCTTACGATTTTTATACACGTCGAATGAATATAAATTTATGAACTCGCGGTATTTGACTCGACAATATTATTAAAATATATAATTTTTTCATACGATACGGCTCTTCCAAATTCGTTTCGAATCGATTGGCGTATATTTACTGTTAAGTTATCATGCGTACATTATCCCCGAACAAGAAATAATTAGTTTTAATGACTAATAATTTTAAATGAAAAAAAAAATTCTCCTTTATTCTCATTTATTGGGTTGAATACAGAATAATAACATTTCCTTCTGCCATCGCCGAGCAACCAATGCCATTGCACGCAACGGATGTACTATTATATATGTATAAATGTTGCGCGTAATGCAAATACATTATTTATTTGGAATAAAATCGTTTTATATTGCAGCAAATCAAACTCATCATATCGTACATACATATTTTCGGTAACCTTTTTGTCAAACTCATCATGTTGCAGTCAACTATCATATCGAAACCGAACCACACATGCGTGTTTCGTTTTATTTGTTTTTTTTCCACTGAAATCCTTGATACGATTGACGTATTCAATTTGAGATTTCTTATCCGAGATTTTCCGGAAGTATAAAGAACGCGTTTATTTAATAGGAAAAAAATAAATAAATACGTATTCGTGTATAATATATAGCAGGAAATTGTGTATAGGATTTTTGTCACAAATAACAAGGGACACTCCTTTATCTGATAATCCCGGTATATTATACATAATATAGTTTGTGAAGTAAATGTAAACAATTTGTTCGTTCATTTTTATTTATATTATGAGACATGGTTTATTGATCCATTATAAACAAGCATGCTATATACGTATATAGTAGATATATATGAACACTTAAAAGATTATATATTACTGCGATCAATAACTTCTTCATTCATCACAATATAAACACCAGTCGGTTATTTTTACAAATCTTTATCTCGTCGTTCGTTGAAATAATAGGGGGAAGCGTACATATAATATACCTACTTGGTTTTTTATTTTTTTATAATTATTTCAGACTCGACCACGACGAGTGCTGACTAATGCAGAACACTGAACCGCGTGTATATTTATGTACAACCAACAGCCATCATTGCAGGGTATCCTATGCGACTAATTGTCATGTTTCGATTCGCTCATCAATTCTCGTATAAGGCTATGTGTTTACTGTCGACGGGTTTTTGAAAAATCATATATAGGTGTTAAGAGAACATAACTTTGATCGGTCATCAAATGTCACTTATTATCGTATTGCGTTAATGTCAACCAAAAATATTCAATTTTCTTGGCAATCTCATTTTGATATATTATATCTACATACTCATATTTAATTACTTTTTTTAGAATTCATACTATATGAGTACCAAAATTAGTTTTAGTTTTAAAAATGCTTTTTCCACTTAGCCTTACTTCTTATTCATGAACATTGAAACAATTATTATCGTTTGTAAAATAGTAAAAATTTCGTGAATAAACTAGGTTATAAATAGGTGAAATTATACACGCACCATCAGGATTTAATAGAGTAAATGGGATTAGTCTACTTTTTAGTTAGGTTGTGAGTTATAATGTATAAATTAAAGTAACTTTAAATTGATTTGTTGTTGTGATCGACAAAACTAGTTGATACTTAATTTGAACAATAATTCTTAGCCAAAACTAAACGCTTATAACACATAGGAATACATTATACAGTGATTCCAACGAAGAAAATCAATTTCTGTCGTCCTCCTATTCAATTCGACCGGTTTGTTTGATTTCCTATCGCTAATGTGAAATCGATTTATCGAAAAGAAGTTATCCTTGGTGATCTGCAACGACTAATAGGTGACATTTTTGTACAGAGTCGCGCACTGTTTACGTGAAAATATTTTTTTCGAATGACACAGAACTGTTAAAGGAAAATATCTCTGTTTTTTTATTCAAATCGATAGAGTGTTATATTTTACCCAATATACAGGATTTAATAAATTAAAAGAAAAACATTAGGAATTTTGAATTGGACGTCTGTTGTTTTTGAAATTAACTGGTTTTAAGTAACTATACAATATTCGAAAACGTATCATTAAAGATGAATTTATTTACTCATTAACGCTGTAATGTATGTATTACCGATTAACATTTTTTAACGCACTGAAATTTATTTATTTATTTTTTCACGCCGTCGAATTGTTTTTTGTTTGGACTCGTTTTCTTGTAAAACAATTGTGATATTCATGTAATAGGTACTGGATGTAAATTAATTTTATGACTGTTTATTTTATTAGTACGCCAACATCTTAACATACTTTCAAAACATGAGTTTTATAAACGATGACTTGTTCGTCAGCGTATATCAGAGAAAATAACAAACCTGATTATAATTCGAATTTTACATCATTTTCAAAATATTTCTTTAATTGACTCGTGATCGTGAGATGTGTTGTGTAATTATTAAACTAGACGCATGAATATTTATTTTTGACACTTTTTACTAAGCGGATTATTTGTTTTTTACACAAAACGCTTCCGTGTGTACAGAAATATATTTTTGTTTATACATTTAGTTAAAAAAAAATATTATTGGTACTATTGTTAGTAGTAAAAAGAAAGTTTTGATTTCGTTTTAAAAATTCAATTTTAATACCGTTCTAGCACGATAGTTAAGCTTTAAAAAAAAATGGAGTTTTAATTTCCTATAGATACCTAATGGTTTTAAATTTTTGTAATTAAAATTGTTTTAATTTGTCCGCATAATGAATGACTAGGTATATTATATACAGTTACAGTTGCAGTTATACGAGACAGTCGGGTTTGGACAATGGGTCTATCTTTTTACAATTAATAATACGCGTAAAACGTATAGTTATAAGTACTCGATAAAAATGTTGTAGGTACTGTGTGTACAGGTACCCGGTCGAAACTCAAACAAACTGCTGCAGTGTTTTGTGAAGGATCAAGTACACCAATAAACGTTATTTTATATTATACGCATAATTGTAATGGAGAAACTATATCGATACGAACTGAACGGAAGCTACGATAGTATACATTGTATACGGCGAATAGATAAGAGTGCTTTTAAAAGTTTCTTCTCCAGTTCTTCTGTAGATTGCATTGTAATCAAAACAGCACCAAAGTCCGATGTCGATCTGCAGTTTATCCGACCTATCAGACCGTTAAAAACGCGATTTACCGCTTTTATACATTCGATTTTATTCCAATGAATACGAAATTAATATAATTATAATAAGGAATTACCTATATATGTACATGCATATTGTTTTAATAATTTCTAAATATTTTTGTTTCAGGTAAGTGATGTGTTTGAATAAAAAATTACTGCTGTAGTTGTATGCGCGTGCAGAGACTCCGCGGTACAACGAGTATAATATTATATGTCACACTACTTTCAAGGTAAATTCCAGTTCATATAAAGTGTAACCAAACATTCTAATTATAATCGACGATCAGTTGTTAAATCTTGATTTGTGTGCTACCCGCATACATTATATATCGTTGTGATTAAATGTGGTACCTATGTAACGTTCTTATTCGATTTACACGTATGGAAGAATTTAAAAATTAAATAATTGTACATTTTATTTTGTGTAATGTACACATTATCAAGAACGGCAAGACAGTACCTACATAACGCACGGTGAATTTACTTAAAATAATTATTTGTTTATAAAATTGAAAAAAATCATAAAGTAAGACGTAACGTGTACTCGTATATTGTCTGTTCAGTATTTTGTAATGTATGTTGTTTTTGACATGCTAAACGTTGGACATCATAACAGATAAAAAAAGATCAAATGTATGTTTCGAAGACTGTAGCAGAGTTAAGGTTCCCCGATGGCATGCACTTTATAGCTTAATACTGCATATAGGTATTTTGTTTGCATAGATAATAAACATTTCTATGCAGCAGATCCTATATACATTTATATTATAATCTGACACAGTGGTTAGCATATTTTTGTACTTTTCGGCCGAAGTCGTTGCACAATTTTATTTTTGGAAGCTTAGGAGAGACATTTCATCCGTAAAGTCGTAGTTGCGAGTAAAGATAGTACGAGTTGCATTTACTCTGGACTTGTGGAATAAACACTCGGGTCACAGGATCGCACCTGTGATTTTTCAAATATCAAATTATTGCAATTTAGTAAGTGCAGAATTCAGATTATAGTATTGACTCATAAAATGGGCTGTGTTTGAATAAATCGAGAGCACTTTTCACAAATAATTCAATTATCTCAGCTACAATCAACTTCAGAAATCTGTATTAAATTACTCATAAAATAATCAATCCCAACTAGGCTCGATTGAAAAACGTATCATAAAACACATATTGATGTATTCTGAAATTTTATTTAATCACAAAACATCACAGTTGCCGCTGTAATCTCTAATTAATTGCGTTAGTATCAGTTGTTAACCAATACGGCTTAAATCGAATGATTAATATAGTAATAATAGGTAAAGTGAAAACCACAATTATCATGATAACAGTGCCCATATTAATATTAAAAATTATGATTAAAATATTTATTAAAAAGATTCACTTATGAACACTAAAATTAGCTGGTTATTTAGTATTCGTGAATATTATATTTATCATAGCCCACGAATACGCATTCTGCCGGCTATAACACTTAATTATAAATCGCTTGAAATTTTGAAGTAGAGCAAATAGAATTAAGTGGTAGGCACTCTAGTTATGTATAGGTAATTATCCCAACGTATGCATTACACTATGTGTACAACTGCAGTTTAGTGTACTTATTCCATGACGTATTGCAACAGTGTACTCGAACCATCATAATTGCACTTAAAACAATAGCATTTTTTATAAATATTACGGACAATGTCCAACGCATGTGCAATATGCGATTATAGCGGTGGTATAAATAGTACACCAGTAAAATGTAAATACTATATACCTACTTCAAAAAATAATAAGTTTTTATAACTTTAAGAAAATAAAATTCCCGCTTATGTACATGGATCTTCATTGTTTAGATTATTTAATTAATATAGATACAAACGAAATTTTCTTATATAGATTATAGGATTATATAAAATGTAGGTTTATAATCTGTGTTCCGAACACTATAACTAGGTATCCAAATTTTAACTAAATCAACCTAAATACATTATACAAGAAAAGGAATCTTCAATAATATACAATTAATTAAACACATAAATAATGTCTTTTGTTATAATATCACAACTTTTGAATTCGAATAATCATTAAATTATTGTATATTATTGCATAATACAGTTATTTTTCTTAATGTTTTATGGTTTATTTACATACAAATGTTCCCATGTGAATCCTTTTTTATTTAGTAATTTAATCGCACTACGACCTCTACGTATACACATATGTTCCAGAAATACGATGTCGGTTCTTTCAATAATAGTATTTCTGCAACGAGTGAATGTTTTTTTATTGCCAATTTTTGTTTAAACAAATCGCATAAAAAATGTATTAGAAAATGCAGTATATGTTCACCTAAGTATAAAATATTTTCAGACATTTATGCACATGCAGATTGTATGATTATTTCATATTTACAATACATTTAAAACATTATGCATTAGTATATATTTAAATAGCTTATCAATTTTCATAATCTAACTTCTCATAGTCTTGTCGTTTCACTGCCGATAGTATAGTTTTTTTTCGTAAAATATAATATTCTATACGCATCTACATTGGACTGCAGTATAAAAGTTATGAACAAATTTATATGACAAATCAATACTAGAAAACCCGTCGCATGGAAAGAAAACAAATATATTTTACAATTTTTTATTAAATTAATAATCATATTTAGGGGTAGTATAGCGAACCCAATTTTTAAGGCGTTTCAATACACCTATGGGCTATGAGAATCATATTATACTCGTATACGGTTAAAATAATACCGAGAATGTTCAGTACTCTTGAGAAATGTTTTTTTTTCCCGCCGAAGGAAATAATTTTACTATCCACTTGTTGGGTCACGGTAAAAGGTCACTTGCGGGAGCAAATATCGTGATGTATTATATGCCAACATCTGTTGGGGTTTAAGAAGAATAACAACTTTGCACGATGGCTCTTTCTCTCAATTAAAATAAAACCACTACGATTTAATCATGCGTTTGCGACTATTATTTTTATTATTATTATTTTTCTTATCTTGCGCAGTAACAAATTATATGAACGACTTTTGTCCGCCGATACATCGGTACCTAGGTCCGTATTAGGTGGAAAGCGGGTCGCAAACTGGCCGTCGATTTAATCTGATTATACGGACGTCGATCAGATAATAATATTTTCTGCTGCTCGGTTTATATATTATTTGTTTCTCTCATACAATCGGTCCGACTAATCTGGCTTTGTGTGTACAGCTCTCTCACTCTGGCTAGACACGATAATAATAATATGCGTACTCCTGCAAAACGGTGGTGGTGACCGACCAAAAGATTACTACTCCTCTACCCCACCCCGTCCCACCCACTCATCATCGACTTCCCCGTCCACAATAACACATGTTGTTTGCGATCACACGACGTACCTATATTATGCATAATATCCAACAATAATTATTATTGTTCCGAAGTAGTAGTGTGGAGTTGTTCTTTTCTATTGCTATGATTACATTCACCGCACGTGTATACACAATTGTTTTCCGAACAATTTACTCACATGTTATAGTATCTTCGGTATTAACCTTTATTAAAAATTGTAATTATACATTATAACTATTCAATCTATTTAGGTATAGGCTATTATTTAATTGTGTGTGTGTGTGTGTGTGTGTGCGTATAACTATGTATAAATTTAAAAAAAAGGGTTTTCCAGTGACGCGCGTATTATTAAGGTAAATATTATTTTATGTGTAATTAAAAATTAAAACTGAAACATCGATTCATCATGATTACGATATATTATTTGACTTTGAATAATAATAATATAGTGATATTATTTAAATGATTATTTTATTCGTTTGGTAAACAAATACACGTGTACGACTATACGCGTACAAAATTAAGTATAGAAAGTTTTCGATAAAACTGCAGTACGTAACGTCATATATAAGTAACACACTAATATGTTGCACTTCACGAACATTTCGATTCGATTGAGTTTATAATATCATGCTTACTGTGCATGTGATTTCTTATAATATTGACAGTGTATTATTATTGTGTCGAGATTCTCATAATAATAATAACATAATATTGTACAGCCTGTTTTCCAAACGTGTACATAATATTATAATCTTTTAATTCCATTTGATTATTCAAGGAGATAGGGTGACATCTCCAAAAACTCGTACTAAATGTGTTCATTGTATCGCGCATCATCGTCCAATACGAAATAAATTGTATTTACAGGACTCGAATTACGCTTGTTGCAATGGAAAATATAAAAAAAAAACGCGTGGGAGATTTTATGCCGCATAACAGTTTATCGTCCAAGTCCACGCTGCAGTTCGCCTAGAACCCTTATAATATTATCAATATAAAGTTATCAGCGTACCTGCGTACAATTTCAATTTCAATATATTATTACACATTTGATGGTGAAAGCGTTATAGTAATGTATAATATTACGCACCGTACAAGACTGCGTGCAGTCCAATAAAATTAACAACGTATACATTTTTTTCAAACAAATGTGATGTGTTCGTGATTCAATTTAAACAAGGGTTTTCAAAATGCACTTACACAGATTATATTTGATTTAATCGCGATTTCAAAAGCGTTCATATTTCGTGTTTTATCATTATTTAATTTTTACCTACAATATATAATATGCCTATAACCTCTATGTACTTCATTGTCATCTCCTGGCGATCAACAGTTTCTCGTCATGATTACTATTATTTTTTGTACAAAACGTCATGCCTATACGAATAGAGCACCAATAAACGTCGATAACCCGCTTGCGACTGTAATATATTTCGTATACACCAGCGGTTCTCAACCTTTGTGCGTAGGCGGTCAAAGATATTTACCAGATTTTGTATGTGACCTCTTTGAAAACAGTATGTTCAACGAGGACGACTAACTATGGAAGCACCCTAAATTTGTTCAACTACCATGGCAGGGAAAGGCTGCAAGAGTATCTGGTCTACGTATAGGAGCTGAGAGTTTACAATATTATTGATAGTTAACATCAAGAAAAATTATGTTTGTTTTCTCGTCAACACTTATCATTCATTTTTTCAAACTATTTAATACTGGCGGTCTAAAATTTAGAAAATTTAGAAAGGCAAAATCATTTGGACGCCTGATACGACATGGTGATTTTTTAAATATATATTTTTTATAGATTTTAAACAAAAGGACCAGAATGAGACACCGTGAGCATCTATTCTGAAGAGCATTATATGTTGAATTATCATACACGAATTACACATTGACGCTGAAAAAAACTGTTAAATATCGGTACAATTGGTTTCAACGACAAGCCTTTATAGAGAAAGCAGAATATTATGTCTAAAATGAAAACATTATATGAACTTTTTAATTTTTTCCTGTGACCCATTAAAAACGATGCAAGACGAAAGTTTGGGTCGCGGTCCATAGGCTCAGAAACGTTCTGGCAACCGACCGAATATTATTATAATGCGTGCGCGTATATAATATTATGTGGGTGCTCAGCTTCGTCGATCGGATAAAAATCTCAATCATGCAAAATCGTAATGAGATTTATTACTTACGCTCGATCATTATTTACATAACACAGTATTACGCTTTGACGTATATATATACATTTTTTTTTTTTTATCGTTTCGTATAATACGATTACAGCGCTGCGCCGGGCATGCGAGTTTCGTTTATCTGCGGAATGTCATTCTTATCCGGTTCCTCGTGCGTTATTTCAATTCGAAATGTGTGCACGCCGAATTTCGTAGCCTATCCTTCGACACCTACCCCCTCCACACAAGCGCACACCTTAAACGCTTTTATCACACAGCCACCGGATACGTACTTACAATGTTATCGAGAAACGACGGTCGATCTAACGTATAGTAGTACTACTCCGTCGGCAGTTGATATATATATATATATATATATATATATATATGAATGTATTCGTTTATTATTATTATTATTTTATTTTATTTTTTCGGCACTTTTTTCACTCGTATTTTTTCATTAACGACACAAAGACGTGCGCGTGCCGTGGTCCATTTGTTCTATTGTTTTCTGGTTTTCTGACGTGTATACTAATATGATAAGAGACGAAAAATGTTATTTTTATCTCGTCCTAGTTCGACGGTTCGCGAAATGTTGACGTAATATATTCGTATTGCATTGTATTATTATATTATTCGTTTCCATTTCGGATAAATCGCGGTGGCCATTCATTATAGCGTTGGTCTTTTGAGGCATAGCGCGTTTATAAATGATTATAATACATGCAACACGCCGTTTCCCACGAGTACAGCACACCGCGCGGTGAATATAATAAAGTGAGTAAACACCGATGTAATACAAGTGTCGCCGTTGCTGATACGTATTTCCGTACGATCGAAAAATGTATTTTAATAATAATAATAATATATTCACTGAATAAACACGAATAGGTACTATGATACTAGATCGAAGCCCCAAAACCGAACGAAACAATAGTTTGGAATGTCTCGAAGTATTCTGAGTATAAGATTACACACACGGTTTAAAAAAAAAAAACTAGGAAACTTTTCAACCGGGAAAATTGTATAATATTCGAGGTAACCAAACACGCCGAACAATTTGACATCTTTTGACTAGATGCATCAAGAGTCTATAATATGTACAGGTTAACTACTGTAATAGTCTCTTAAGGTGTATCAAAGCTGTGAACATCGAATTATTTAAAACGAGATCAGAATATTTAAAACTGCGGCTATAGTAGAATATTAAAAACGAAATCGTCATTCAACTTGAATGTACATGGACTTTGACCAATTATTGTCACACAAACGCAAACACTTACAAACTCGCATTCTGTTTGTTTTGTTGTATTCACTACTTATCGATAATTTTTTCCATACCCGACCATAACTAACATATTTATATAATTATGTTATGCGCGATTATTTTCTAAAATTCTTATAATTGGAATAACGTACAGCGGTAACTATTCTATTCGTCAGCTTTAAGACCGTGAATCAGCTTAGAAATATTATTTTCAAAGAACCTGTAAATGTTATCGTCTTAGTTTTGGTTGTATTACTAAGACATAGTTTACTATCTTATTTTTCTGAAAAATCGACGATAGCCGATGGACGACAAATTACGAAGTTACTGATTCAGTAGTTTTCGACATGTGCTACTGTGTAAAGAACAGTTAAACAATATCCTGTAGTCCAATATTTAGTTCATCTACTCCAATCTCTAATCGTATTTTTTCTAATAAATTCTAAATAGTTGGATGAGAACAATCAATTAATTTCGAAAATATATGATTCCACTCTTTTATGTTTGATTGTTGGTATGCTTCTAGAATACGGGTTGCGTAAGCATAATATAGGTAAGCGTGTGATGTTAACACCGTGGAATTAAAATGATTTTAATAAATTAATTAAATTTGACAAATTTTCACTTTTGTACTGTTCATACAATGTACCGATTAATAAATATAATATTTTCCCCTGGCTATTTTGTGGTACCTACTTGGACATTTTTACCGAATACCTGCACATAGAGTGAGATTTTTTACTGCAAACATACAGATAGAAGATATTACAATCGCATTATTATAACATTATGAAAACGATAACTTGTTTTTGCAAATCTTGGAGTTTCAAGAATTTTTTTATTTCACAAATTTCGAGAAATCAGGGTGTATTCAAACAAGCCTCTCCCTTATATTGAAATATTAATAACCATAATTAAAAATGTTATGAAAAATACTTTGTGTAAAATTCATACGTTATTAATGCAAAACTGATTAAAATGTTGTAATGTTATAAAATATTTATAGAAAAAAATTTCACGTTGATATATAGTGCTTGATTAAGTCAGGACTCTAGAATTGTTATTTTATAAATTGTAAAATAATAATAATTAGTAATCCACTCATACTGATGTCACTTTTTTTTCAATTTTTCTTAATTTTTAAGAAATCCTATCGAGTAAATCGAAAGATTACCTCTTTAAAGTATCGCTTATATTATGTGTCTATAACGATTTAAAAAGATATTTTCAAGCTTTTATCGCTTTACTGGGAACGTAAAATCCAAGCGCATTAATACGCTTTGATTTCACATTTTCTACGCTTAAGTGTCCTTTCAAAATGGAAAAATAAAATTTTCGTTTAACGTACATGGAATGTCTATTCTCATATACTCGAACAGTTCTGTAGGAAAAAAAAAGAGTACACGACGTTAGATGATATCAGTCGATAAGGCTGCACGTTTTCATTATACACCGCGTCTATCCCAGTATTTACCATTCGTGCCAACTGGTAATGATCGTTTGTTATCATTTTATCACTATTCATTAATCACCTGTTTCTTTTTTTTATTTTTTTATTTAAAAATTAAATGTAAAACAAAGAATGCAATGTTGAAACGACAAGATTACAAAGTTATCGAATATCACCCTCCCCGAGTGTCTTTAATCCTGGCAGTCATTGTCGAAAGATTACATCACTCGACTTGAAGTGATCGTTTTCTTTTTTCTTTAGTTTTCCGTGTTTAAAATAAAAAGTACATATCTTATTAAAACATTTGAAAATAATTTAAACACAATGCATTGTCATTAATTGAACGTTATTTGGAAGAAAAGGCATGAGTAAAAGATGATTAGTTTTCAGGGGAAACAAAAACCTCCCAAATAAAACAATAATAATTGTTTAAATTAAAAATTATTTTCGCTCTATTTCAGTTTTAAATTTATGAAATTAGTATTTTATCTAATTTTTAGATTCCGAGTGAAACGAGTGTTTTATCATGATGCATGATTTTTGTTATATGTCTGTGTACACGATTTTGAGCAGAAGGATTATTTCGATGTATATTGTATATACAAACCGGGTACCTTTCTGAAAGGAAATTTCGTCTAGTGGGTGCTTCGAGTAGATTAGATTATTTTTTAATTTGTCAACTGCTTTCCTAATGGTTGAGAAAAACAGAGAAAAATCGCAAGAAATTTCAACCTGCACTTTTTAGTATTTTTTTGTCATACACTTGTATATTTTTCGTGGATACAAGACTTTTCAAAAGATTATTTTACTTGGTTGTTATTTTATAAATATTAATCGCAGCAACTATAAACGTACATATATAAGCGATATATCGATATCATATCTATATTATAACATTATTATACCTCATAATTTTCGAAACATTTTTGTTTTTGCAAGAATTAAAATATCAAATGCTGAACCTACCATATTGAGAAATTTGGTTCTGCTATTATATCGACCATCTTCAGAAATATAAACTGAATTATAAACCGACCTATTTCGCTCAGAATCGTTTTTTCGAGATCAACACGGCACATTGGTTTCATGTTTACGAGACTCATCCCTATATGGTCACCCGAACTAGGAGTTTCTTCCGTTTTTAAAACTAATGTCGTGTTTTTATAATATTTTATTCATTCTCGACGACTTACTCGTATGTGGTCTTTGTCGCGTTTAATTTTACAATAACATGACGTTTGCCATTTGTCACATACTGACTTGAGTATATGCCCGTTTGCACATAATATGAAAAACATTTGACTGTTATAACAGTATTACATAACGGTTTTACGTAAGACGATGACTTGTGCCCTTTCTCACAATCACAATTCGTTCAATTTTGACTCGTGTCGAACCGCACATGGCGACAGAACGATATGCAATACAGCGAACACCGTCCAACCATCACGCGGTACACTATTTACTATACGTGCATAACGTGTGTCGTCTCGACACCAAAATCGCACGGTATACCTGTATAATGCTGCGATACGAAGCACCGCGGACGAGTAGAGATACATTTGACCGTCGCGGACGAAATCAAATGTTATACAATGTGTATCGCGTTTATCGTGTTCACAATATTTGCGAATATATACGTATAACATGCGAGTACTATACCAGCTATATTAAAATATAATATTTTAGAACGTTATCGGTAAAAATTCATCCGACCCACTCGAGTCTGAGAGCGTGTGTATATATATATATAAGTGCATGTGTAATACGTGTGCACGTATAATGTATATATATATATATATATATATATATATATATATATATATTTATATATATATATATTATTATTATTATTATACAGACCCGCGAACTCGATGTAGTCACGTGTGATGCTGGCTGGTGGCTCTGTATAGGTACCTACCACGCGCTCTGATATTTTATTATTCGACGGACGTGTTTTACGCGCAAAACTTACTTATCGTATATCGCGCCGCCGTATCCTTACAACTTCTTCTATACCTATCCGTTGCTGCGTGTATATATATATATACGACGTTATCTTCGTTCGTGTACAATACGTATAATATAATATACACGCACAAATTTTTATCTCGACACGGTGCTGTCGGGGCGGGTAGGGGGCGGGACACGATATACGGCGGATTAACGGGCGAGCTTGTTCTCCGGAACACCCTTCATATACGTATGTACCGATCGCCCCCCGAAAACTTCGCTCCCAGTTCGAATAGCGCGCCACATATCGTCCTGCAACCATACCGTCCGATCGCCACTCGTCTCTCGGGTCCTGCAGGAATCGTCAGGCCCGAGATGTCCCCGGCGTGGTAAACGCGGTGTATGCGTATGCAATTATAATTATACCGGTATGTGGTTGGTGGAAATCGCATTCCGCACACTAACCGTACATACCTATATAGCTTGTGCGCGTTATCCGTCGTCGCTTAAATTTTTTGTTTGAAAAAGTAGATGAAGTACCGAATTATTATATCGATTAGTACCACCGCGGACGCATCAGCGAAAATCAAAACAATTTGAATATTATTGAGTATATGTAAAATAATATTGTCGTTTTGTGAAACATATATTGACCAACACGTTTGTACACTCTATGTCGTTGTAAATTATTTCTCTGTGCAATAGTGGTACCCCTAAGGGGTGAGCTTCGACTCCGATCCCTCCTTGGTTTATTATTAAATTCATCGAAGATACAATATTATCGAAATTCCGATAAAGATTTGGTATACTACTTCTGAAAATAGATCGGATAGGCTGTTCAATATTGTAATATTCATCGAGAAGTGCCAGTTACAATAGACGTTATAATTATATTAAATTGAGTAAAATGACGCGCTTAGATTTTCCACTATAAGATTTAATCGACTTTCATTCTAAAAATGTTTTATACACTATATTTTGAGTGAATAGTAATTAAATTTTTTTTAAAATAAAAGATTTTTCAATTAATATATCCAATAGAAATTAATTAATTTGTAAAAAATGCTGTTCAATAATGGTTACATGTATATTGGAGGGCATTGGAGATATATTGAGAAAAATAGTGTATACATTTTACACTCTAAAATATATTGCTATAACATTGATCTTCTATGGATTTTGTTTTGGACTATCTCCTTAAATAAATCCTGGCTGTGCCACATAAATATTATTAAAATGCGAGCAAAAAAAGTGACTTATAATAAGCACTAAATAATAGTGTATAAATCACAGGATTCCGATTCGATTGTCCTTTTTAACCTTAACGGTTGTACTTCGTAAACATAAAAATATTACGTAAGATCACGTATATAATAACCTTATAATATTATAATGTCATGGATAAAATGTCGGATGAAGAGCATATGTATAAAGTGTATAGAACCTCGACAAATAGCATTTCGTTGATAAATAGTAAAATACAATGGTCCGTTTTTAGTTAAAAAAAACCATGCGGAACAAACAAAATGGCATTGCGATTGCTTAGACAAACGTTTAATATATGTGTATAATAATACGTGTTCATGCGTGCGTTTTATTTGATTAAAAATGTATAACATAATATTATATCCAATTGATTTAAATAAAATTGTCTACGACTATGACACAGAGAGCCGATTATAATATCAACATCCGGGTATCAGAGTTCAACTCGTGTAAATATAACATGATATTACAACGAAATATTGAACAAATATAATCCCTACCATAAGCGACAATTCAATGAATAGGGAAACACATAATATATGATTATAGATTTCGTTTAAACATTCGATGACAATTATGTTGAAACTCTGTACGAATGTGTGTAGAATCTTTCTTTGTTCGTGCACAGATTTACTAATCGCAATCGTTATTGATATACTGTGGGACGTTTCGCAAAAACAAATGGTGTCCGATAAAAATAAGGATGTGATGGTCACCATAATTGCAAACTCACACGTGTATACAACCCGATCGCAATTGCAAATTATTGTTAACCACATGTGCGCGAACGTGCGCGTGGTGTATACATTATTGTAATACAGCAAGTATTGAACTTTGTTATTATTATTTGTTTATATTTTACCTAGATATGTGTATATAATATGTAAATTAAATTTATATTGTGTGTGCATCGTGCTATTAAAATTCATCAAGGCTTATCAATAACGAGACGCGTCCGTACTGCATGTAAATGCAAATCGGGTTTCCACGAACACGTCTGGTATAACGTATTTTAAATTATATCAGGTTGAAGTGCGAGCATGTGATAATACATGCAGGTATAATATATTAAATTGTTTCTTCGGGCTTCGACGCGTTCGACCTACCCGAAACTCGATCTCTAATAATTTCAATTTATTTCAGTTTATTCTATCGACAAAATATATCTAAAAAAAAGTAGTTAAAGTAACTGAAACTGAATTCATCATAATATACTGAACAATATTTGTGTTCAATTTGTAATAGTCTTGGAAAAAAGTGATTATTTTATTTTATCTTGGGAGTATTCTTTACAACACATATTTCCATGCTCCCAATTAATTCAAAATGGTGTCCCCAAAACGAATGTTATTCACTGCGGTGAATTGGTTCGCGTTAACTTCTTTAAATAATTTCGAATTCAACTTGTATACGTTTGTGCTATGCAGTATTGGGCTTGTACTTCGCGTTAAAAACATAATGCTATATTATGTACGATCATATATTTCAATCGTTCCACGCTTGGTATCGATGAAAACTGGGACGTTCAAAATTTGACACAATCCATCATCTTGTACAGCTACCCACATTATATTATATCCATGGCGCAACCGCCAGTGTTGTATTTGGATAAACGGCAGTCAGGTTGGAGGCAACTTTAGTTCGGTGAACGGTGATATGAAATCTAATTCGAGCATATTATATGTATAGGTTAATCATTTTTACTTGGATCTCGTGTACACTGTACAGATTTAGCTGAATTATTTGTTCAAACATCTATACTCGACACGGCTGTTGCAAACCGTTTGTCGTCCAAATAAGCAGCGTATGGCAATATTATACTGATATATGCATTATGGTGTATACCTTTTCACGTTGTTATAATATGTTTGATATCTATGTATAACGCAAATTACATAAATATAAGTCCTCTCGCTTAACACTCGGCATGGTTGCGTGTCCCTGCATGTCAGACTGGGTCGAAACTATTTATGTATTTATTTATTAACCAATTAATTAATAGTCTGTTATTTATAAGGAGACATAAAATTTATAAGGAATAATCGCACCAACTTAACTATACTAAAAAAAAGCATTGTACACGTTGTGTGAACCATAATAGATAGAGACTACCATTGCAACATTGTACCATGTTTCAGTATAATACAATAATTCCAAAATAATGTACAATATACCAACCATAATTAATGCGTAACGGAAAAGGACAGGTTTTATGTTGGACATGTCACATGTAAGACGACAATAAATTACAGTCAAAATGTTGGTAGTGCTGATGACCGGTTTTATTATAAACAATGACATAAACATGAATTTATATGTATACGCTTATCACAATTAGCATTTACAGGAGTCACAAATTAGCATTATATAGTTGTCTAGATTTTATGTACTATTTGTACTGATCATTACTTAATACTAAAAAAATATTTTTTTCCTTAATACTCGATAATGAAAACGCTATCTTATTAAAACCTCACAGTTCAACTGCATTCACGCTGTACTTATAATAGAAATACATATATGCTTCCTATAGTTGTTGGAGCATTTTGATCTTAAATACAGTTTGTTTAATATGATGTATATATGTAATTACCTCTTATCACATGTACTTATTGTGCCTCCTAGGTACAGATTGTACATTCTTAATAAAAAATAAAAAAAATAAAAATACAGTTTGGGTGGTATACATACGAGTATATGCACACGTGCCTAATTAGTGTATACCGATAGTTAATTTTTTAAACAAATATCCGAAGCAGTTATTTGATGTGTCAACTTTAAAACTAGTTAACTCCCACGCCATCGGTTGTGCTTATTCGCTGTATACTTCCTTGGGGCCAAAACTGACTTCGGCTAAGAGACAGCCAGACAGGGAACGGTTCTTCGGAACTTCGTTTTCTACGTTTTATTTAAAATTACGGTCGCCGAATTATTTTATACTGCACGTAAGAACGTATCGTTCGTTTCATTCCAACGTTTTAACGCGTTTTCCACATTGGTTTTTCGCATAATGTTCTTGCTGAGTTCACGCACTTTCGCGCACACCACGTGCAACGCATTCTTACCTTTGAGCTCTGGTCGCAGACGTGTACATGAGATATTTAACCTTTCGCATTAATCGTTTGAACGCGAATTCCAGCATATTATACAATCGGGTATTTAAACAAAAACGAACAGCGTGTCGTGATGCGTAATTGTACATTATAATAATTGTACAGCGATTGCGTAAAAACAATTATAATCATAATACGATGACTTTAAAGACATAACACGCGCGTAAAAACCGTATGGTACGTCGGGTGTGCGCGTATACGTCGTGTAAATTATGTTTTATTTGTCACTCGTGTAGCCGTGAAAATTATAATATTGTGTTGTGCGAGGAAAGATTAAAGATACCACACCCATTTTCGTGGTAATGGTTAAAATTTGTAATAATATTATATCTAGAAAATCACCCGACACGTGGAAAGATATAGTATACTATAAGGTATAATATTATGTACCTACGTGGTAATCCTATGTGATGAATTAATTTTTAAGTGTTTACACTTTATGTAATATTATACTGTCTTGTATACTGATAACTGATTTCGTACCCGGTGATGAGGACGTATTATAGTGACATAACACAATGATGATAATTTGAAAGATTTTAAAATTAACATTACATAAGTATTGCATTAATGGATACAATAAATACATTAAATGTTTAAAAAATAATCAATTTAAAAACTTTTCCATTTTTGTTGATCGAACAATAATTTTGCTTCCACAGTGTTTACTCATATACGTTTTTATATTCCTTAAAGTTTTGCCTATATTTTGTATTCAGTTTTCTCATTTGAAAATAGTTATTATTTTGTTTTTAATATATTTTTAACGAATTTTTAAAAAATTGGCTTTTTTTACTTTTCTTTTACCCAACGTAACTGGATTGAAATTTTTTTTTGAGATATTAAATACTGCAGTAATAAATTGTATACAATTTAAAGTTTATACTTTTTCTCATTACAATAATCATTTTTCAATGAAGTATTGACAACGATTTAAAATACGTCATCTAGAATAGTTAGAGTGTTTTTGGTCAACACATTATTTCCGGAAGTTGTATTAATAACTAGGCACTAGACAATGCCGTGGCGAAGAGGGACATCAATAGGCTGCTGCCGCCTCCGACTTTTTTGAAGGGCTGATGGTAAGGTGAGAATTTGCTAATAGGTAATCGTTTAGTTTCACAATTATGATTTTATCTGTCGTTGATTTGACAAAAAAAGTGATAAAAAACCTGGGTTCATATATATGACATAATATGTTCGTATATCATACATAAAAATTAATAACCGATTGGCAGGTCGTGACCTCTGAAAATATTTGAGTTTGCCCAACCACTGCTACTGTAGATATATGTATAAACTTGAAAAGTTATTCAACACGCTATACTTCACTCTCCTCTGATTAACCTACACAGCCTTATGTAAATTATAGTTTGATCAACTCGGCGTAAAATCTCGGATGGCGTAGAACATCAAATGGACATTTTTGTAGACAACTATTATGAAACTTTTTAGCGTACATTTTGTTATGACAGAATTTTAATGTTGATAATACAAAAGTGTTTATCGTAAAATAGTTTTTTGTATTGCGGATACAACATTGAAATGTGTATTAAATATAAAGGCGTTTACTAGTGTTCATTATTGTAACGTTCCTAAAATGTGTACAATAAGTGTTACATGTAGGTGTGCAGTGTTGATTTATCGAGTTCGTAAATATAAAGTATTTGGATGAGTTATTGTATGAGGTATAAAATTGCTCTGAATGCAATTTCGTAAATTTTATTGATAATTTAAGTATTTTAGTACATTAATAAATTCAATAACTGCATGTATATTTTTATAGTATGTATGCCGTTTGTACTGTACATTTTACATTATAATAGTATATGGATGTATAAAATAAAATATTTTAAGTGTAAACGTCTAGAAATAAATGTTTTATTTAATTCGTTTTATTTATAAAATTTAAATTGTTATAAGTAGTAGGTTTAAATTGATAAATACGCAATTATTGAAATAAAATGCTAAAATATGCAAAATAAAAAAGAAACATATCTGCTTTATTATACAATATACCTAATAGATAACATCAAAATTATAAAATTATAATTTGGCCATCTAAAAGGGATATGCTAATTTAACTAGTTACTCTAATCCGGAGCTATTTAAGTGTCAAACGAATCGGATATTATATGTATATACAATATATATTTAAAGAAGCTATATACATAATATATTTAGTATATTATACACACTCTCAATATTATCTTAATGGAATTCTTTAGTGATTTTAATAATAATATATTATTTGGTAGCGTTTCCCCGTACGTGTATATTTATTTATTTATGTATATTTACCTATATTATAAATGTGTGATGTGTGTCCTCAATTTTTACTAGATAATGTGTTTATTTTTAAAAACAAATTTAAAGCAAGCATAAAAATCGTCTCGCGTGTATTAAAATAACTCTGCAGTATCGACACGATTAATATATTTCGAATAAACTTGTTTTGTGGATTTCTATCATTTCGCTGCTTTTAATGAGTTATTATATGTATTAAAAATAAATATGTACCTATCGAATTAATTCCCATATAACTTTACGGAATTTATTATTGAATATTATTGTATGGTGCGAGGGCGAACGTTGCGATTCCCTTATCACAGATGGACAAAACTGCAACAACTGTTGTTTCGAACAATATAATAAAATGTGCACTAGAATCGTATGGAATCGTACATGGAATGAAAAAAACGAATTCATATAGTTTAATATAATTTTGTACACACTGCGTCATCGTCGTCGAAGGAGTGTTCTAAATTTGGTCTTTAAAAGATCAACGCATTTTACCGTGAGTTTAAATAATTGTAGGCTTTTTGCCGAACATAATAGATTTTTTAATATCATAAGTTCTTTCAAGTTTTTGCGTTTTTCAACGTTGTCGAGGGTATGTTGGCGAATAGTGTCATGACACTATATGATCGCTGACGCCGGATGGCTTATTATTTTCAAGTTTTCATGAAAAATTACAATTATAGTATCATTTATTGAATTGTGTATTTATTTACTTAATACTATTTATTACATAATATGTATTTCACTTACTAGGCCCTTATGTGGCCATTTGTACTATTCTACTTGTACGGATTGTATTTATACTCTCAACGTGAAAAAAAAAATTATATTTCAATTTATTATCGTTGTACATAGATATATTATTGATAGAATTTGGAAGTTATACGAATAAAATATTGTTCTATACGCTCTCGATTCATAACAGACAAGCTAGAAATCTCAGCGATACAATAGTGAGTTTAAAAATCGGCTGTTTAATATGCATTTTTTGAATATTTTGTCAATTTTAGGAAAAAAATGAATTTGTCTTGATTTTCAAATTTATAGTTATAGATAGATAATAAGTAATAACCTATACGTATTTTAAATACTGTTGAACATCATATTATTTAATGCACAAGAGTTTATTGTTTTCATCGCAGTCGACTATTAATTTAACGACAACGCCGTTGTACACGTGATTGACATTTGACATTTTGAATATTATACATTTATTTTTCCATGTCTTATATTTAATTTTAAGCTTATCAATAAAACATAAGATGTTTATTTTTGTAATCTTAAAAATATTTTATCATATTTTTTCAATTTTTTCGTGCATATTTTGCTTTTTTGGTCTACTGTAACTTCCCGAGCCTTATTGATAACGCTATAATATTACATATTTATATATTTATTAAAGTGCGTATAAACGTTATTAAATAATTTACAAATAATAATAATAGATTCAAACATGTATAAGAATATTGCGTCGGCGGTTGTGCACGACAAATCAATCAAACACGATAAACAGCAGCAACCGCCGACCGCATTATTTCACGCGCGCGCTAGAGACGGATATCCCTGCGCGCAAGCTCGCCGCCGTGCAGCGCACCACTACGCAGTTCATCCTCCCGCGAGCAGATAAAACTTGACAGATTTTCCTATGCGTCTCGTCCTGCTCCTGCTCCTCCGCCTCCTCCGGTGGGACAGATAAAACTTGACACGTTTATCGTCGTCGAAGATAAATAATTGATCGCGCGTATGGAAACCGTCGGATACTTCCGATATGCGTTTTGTGCTCGAGCATTTGTATTCGTATCCCTATGTTTATAATTTTTTTTATTTATCTATCTATATTTTATTGATCATTTAAAAAAAACATGAACAAAAAATGTTATTCGTTTTGATTTGTTCAAGTACTTATATTGTTTACAATTTAAGTTATTTTTGTTTTTTAAATTATTAAATGGTATGAAAATTCATTACATAATGTAATATGTACAGTGTAAGATACTAAAATATATTACATGATAGAGATTTTTATTTTAATCGAATTCTACATTTTATATTAAACATTACAAAGCAATATTTTTAAATTATCAATTTGTAGTGACATATATTATGCAAAAAAAAAGATTAATCCAAGTCAATGAAACAAAAGATACAATATGTACTGTAACCTCAAAGTCAACATTTTAGCGTGATCATTTTATAACCAATTATTACAATGTATACAATGTTTAAAGCAATAATATAATGTTAGGAGACTGTTAATTTTTTTATATTTTATTGTATAGGTCTGTTCTTCTGAGAATGTTGATCGTTTTTTGTTTTCAATATTGGGTCCCAGTGAATCGTCGATGTTGGGTGGTATGTTGAAATTATTTAGGCCATTGACTGTACATATTTTATAAAAACAACGGAAACGGTTTACTCATCATTATATACTGCTTTGGGACCAGCACAAATTGAGTCTTATATTATAATCGAATAAAACCTTATAAAGGCGAAGTGAGGGAAAAAATATTTGAAATTAATTATTGATTTTATTTTGCTACTTTTATTTTACTAATTTTAATTATTATAAATTATTATTTTTGTTTGTTTTTATTACTATCGATCATTTCACGCCAACATAGGTATACTGTTCGTACTTATATTGTGTATTAAAATAGCGATTACAATAATTGCGGTAAACGTGAAATGCGATAAAGATTATTGTATTTAAAATATAATAGGCCAATAAGGTGTTAATTATTGAAACCACTATTGCAGTCTACCTAGAGAACTAATTATATTTTTTTAAATTGATTTATTTTGAAATTTTACCAAAAATGTCTACGTCCGGGCGAATTTCGAGTCTTATACGTGACTGGACCTTATATCCGTAAGTCTTACGAGAAGTCTCGTATAAAGCGACGTCCACTGTTTACTATGTAAAACCAGACTTTGCTAACATATCGTTATTACTACTATTATTATCATTACTATAATATTGTATCGAGATTTGATATTTGAGGTGATGCGGCCGTCGGACGGTTCGAATTGATAAATAACAACAGCCGGTACTTATGTATACGTGTAGTGATCAATGGTAATTATTGTAATATTATAATTACGCGCATTATGTATCGGAGGAAATGTATGTATATTTAACAATTATATTATACAAACGGCATTATGTAGGTACGTGGCGTCATGCTAAATCGTAATTTATCGTCTCTCGTTTTATTGGCTCCGATCCAAGCAAGATACCTATTATATTATTTATACATATACATGTGTATCGTAACACCGAAACCCGCGATCTATAATATAATATTTTAATTGGAACGTTTATATAATAATATACACGTTTTATAAATGTTAACAAACATGTATAAAAGTGTTATAATACGGTTGTGTGCTGCTGCAAATTACATTATTATCGACAAATCTTCGTCGTCAGGATATCTGCAACATCTCGCGACGAAAACACTTCACAGAACCTGGTGGTATGAAAAAAAAAAAAATATTGGTAGGTTGATGGGAAACTTGAGCCCGTTCACAGATTTTCACGTGTGTCGTCTGCATTTTTTTTTTATTATAATATTTTAAAACAATTATCAGAAATACAATTTTTTTTTATTTGTCACTATACAATGTTTGGTTATTATAAAGACAAAATGCATTTTCCCTAAGAATTTATTACCGTTGAGTAGACGTTTTTATAGGAATCCTTTATCGTCTTATTAATTGTACACAAATAAATGCCGAAGTAGTTGGAACCAATTGCGAATAAGTTATCGTTATAAAGACAATAATGGTGGGAAAACTATGCCCAACCCTCAAAAAAATTCATATTTTTTACCCCCAATATCTTCTTATCAGAAGACGCAGTGGACCTAAGCGTACAATAAGAGTGCGGTCGGTATTGGGCCACATTTTATCTATCTGCTTCGTATACAATATATTGTTTGGGCAGAAGTTTATAACACAAATATAGCTATAAGAATATATTATAACATTTATTAACTACAGTACCTATACCTATATAATACATAATTTTAACAATTTTTCTCGGATAAACATTAAATAGAATACTTGGTACATGAAATTAGTTAAATAATAATTATTTCAATAACTTAAACACAAAATTATTTTATAAAACAACACGAAACAGATTTCATTCAAATCTGGTATTTCTAAATATAATACTTTTTTGTATTTGTTAATTTCATGGAGAATATATTTTGGTCTGTTTCTTGGCTTCTAATGTTCCAACGTTATTGATTTCAATATACATCTCTGCTTGAATTTCCAATATTTTTATAATATTTTATTAAAACATAGTGGCCTATTTACCGTATATATCTTTCTGAAAAAACGTTCATTGCAGCCCAATTCCCGTGCGTCCAAATAAGATCCCTATTTATCTTTCCAATGTACATTCCGCATTCGTCACACACATATATATAAATATTATATAACACCTTGCCAATAATAAATCGTTCTTCGATTATAACTGCTCCGTGAAACCACTGCCGTCGACTTAATTTATACGATACGTCATAATATCATAAAAAAACTTGTAGTTGTGCGAGCGTGAAGCATAGGACCCGGATACCAGTTATTAAAATGACACACGCGGGGAAGGCGCGTGCGACACGTTTTGAGCCTTGAGAAATTGGGGTCGGCACATTAATTTTTACCCGGCTTTTATCTCGCGGAGAGTTTATTTTGTTCACCGACTTTTCCGACATTTATCTGAGCCATTTATCGGATATGCGGTTGTTTATAGCTATCGCATGTATTGTAAACAATTGAACGCGCTACGTGCAGTGTGTGAACTGTATAACGTACAGTCTCCACTACTGCAACAAGCACCAGCTAGTCGCGGAGTGTACACGGGACGCGAACAAAAAAAAAATCATTTGATAAAGAATATGAGCGGAAACGAAAAATCAATATTTATATTTTCGTATCACATAAACGATTCGCATCGCGTACGGTTCGTTGTATTGCATGTACAGGATGTTCCACTGGGATTTACACAAAGCGTTTCTCCCGTGTTGACAGAGATAATCAAATTCTGTTTTTTACGTGCGTCCCCGGGCAAAGGCAATTTTTTTGATTATAGTTTGGTAAATGCAAGTGCATAATTAAAGAAATTACAAAATTAACCTTTTATATTATAACTTTTGTGAAATTTGGAGATAGCCATTTTGAACCGTCAACATTTTAAAAAAAAAAAGCCTTTTTTAATGGCTATCTTCAAAATGTATAAAAGTTATAAAATAAAAATTAAATTTTTTAACTTCTTTAATAAAACACTTTTATATACTAAATTATTGTCAACAAAATTACCTTTGCCTAGGGATACTCATAAATAAAACATAATTTAATTATCTCTATTAACACGGGAGATATCGCTATATATAAGTCCCGGTGGGACACCCTGTATATTTGCAACGTCTCCAATGAACTTCAATCGTAGTTTAAAATTTTATACATATTATTTACGAGTATAGCTTGATTTCTCAGGAATATAAATGACACAAAAATATATCGAATTAATTACATTATTCTATAACATTCATCTTAATATCTATCTGCTGTTAATCAGTGTATAATTTAACAATAGATTTTTGGAAACTGGAAAGCTCTTTTGAATATTATCAATTAAAATGTAAAAACAATATGAAATAATTACCATTCCTGTTTGGATAAAATTATTATTTTCTCTGTTCTCGTTACCCGAAATCGTATTTTGATGAATGTATTTTACAAGATAAGCTAGAATATTCAAACATGGATCATATTATCAATACATCCTTCAATTTCATGTGTGATCATTTACTATAAAAATATTTTTAGTAATTTTACGTGCCACCATTTCGAAGTGATCAAGTGGTACAAATATAAATTATCGTAGAGACTACATTTTTGAGTTTGTGCTATTTTCTCTAGATTGTAATGACCATACTATTATACATTTTTACTAAGTAAATATGTTCTCAATATAAATTGATGTCATACGCTGTATTTGAGTTTGACTCATTAGACAGATGTACGTGGTATACTGGAATAGTAGCAATACCTTCAGTTTTCGCAGTTTATGCGTGCACAATGAAATCGCTCTAACTCGCTGTTATAATTTAAAATATTTTACACATAATAATTTCTCGTCGACAACGCACGGTATAGGAAAAGTGTCAACTATTTTATCTATTGATGCATACCTACGTCGTATTTGATATACGTATTTTTTGACATTTAATTCTCACTCAAGCAGCGTAAATCGTATGTGACGTAAACGTAAATTGAAATTCCCAATCATCGGGAACTCGAAAGAATAATATATTTATTTATGTTATTTTAACTTCTACAACTAGAATACTGCAGGGCTCTTTTGAGGATACTAGTGTGAATGCCTAGAAGTCTAATACCCATGGGTGTCCGTTCAAAAAGTTTTAGGGGAGGGGGGGGGGACAAAAAAATTCTCTAATTGCAAATTAAACAAAGGATTAATGTTATTTCATGAATTGCATTAAGGAAAGAAAAAATAATAGTAAATAAAACATAATCAAATTAAATGCAGTACAAGAATTTAAAAAAAAATTTTTTTTATTTTATCGCGGATCGTTAGTGTATATCTTTGAAATAGTTTTTATTCGTTTGAGGTACATAATAAGGGGGAGGATCAAGTCCTGAATTAAAGGAGGGTATATGAAGACTAATTTCTTGTAATAATTCAAGGCAGGCGGTATTTTCATTCGAGACTTTGTGAACATAAAGCTCTCACTTGTTAATTATCGTCAGTCACGTGCTCGTCCTCGCGTCACTATATTTTGTTTAATGCCGCCGGACGTTCTCGACGACGATGAATGAAAATCATATACTAAAACGAATCTTAAGCTGAAGTCGAACGTTATTCTTGAGCCGAAAGGCACCGTCGTGTTTACAAACGTTATGAATAGTAAATAAGTGTGTCGACTGTTTATAATAATATTATATTGTCATCGTCGCCTCCACAACGTATAATATTATAATATAACACTCGTAATAATAACAACAACGTTTTTCCGATGCCTACACGTGTTTGTCCGCATTATTATTATTATTATTGCAGTCTTCTATGATATACATTTAGCGACCGGCGGGCCGCCGCCGTCGCGCGAGGTGTGTACAACAAGACGACCGTACAGTGCTCGCGAAAGGATTGTTTATTGGGCGCGCGAGCATATACGATGCGGATGATGATGGAAACGACGATAACGATGAGGGGTGGACTGTGGTCGGATGAGGTGGAGGAGCGGGCAGTGCTGTATAATATACAGAGATATATTATGTGCGCATATATACCAGTATATGTACAATGTACATATTATGTTATATATCATGTTCGTACGCACGTACATACAGATATCGTACACGACGCGCGAGGTGTCCACGCGCAGACCATTTATTTATTTTTTTCACTCTTTCCCGTCCGAGTAGTGATTATTTTTTTTTTTTTTTTACGCTTTTTCTTCTTCTCGACGTTTATATTTTTTCCGTACACACGCGTTCCGTGTGGTGGTGCCCGTCCCTACGTAATAATGTGCACACTGCACACGTCGGTCGTTTGTGCGCGCAAATAAGACACGCGACTTGTGGGCGGGGGACAGGCCTGCGGTGCGCCACACAACTTGTAGGTGTACGGGACGACCGACGACGGCGGTACCCGGACGACTTAATAATAATATCGAATTATCGCTTTCCCAGCCGCCGCCGCCGCCGCCGCCGGGCGGATTGACTCGAGATCCCTCGGCCCGCCCGCCCGTAGGGTACCGGCCGTGTTGCGGGGGCGCGGGGCGGGTGCTCGGGGAGGGGGAAATGTATCGTACACGCGCGTACATATGTGTACACGCACGCGCGCACACGCGCACACACACACCGCGATGTGCGGACACGACGCGCGTGCACCATCACCCGAGGGACGGGTTAAAGCGCCTCCGGTTGTGTGGTTTTGCCGCGTATTAACGCACGGTAATGCGCCAACAATAATATTGATCATCCAAATATTACGATGTTAAATGCTCGTGCTTTACACGAGGCCGCGAATTTATTTGTGTTGATATATACTAATGCAATTGTGCATGCATATTATATTATGCGATCTGCACGCGGCGGTCGCGCCGGAAGGATGTGGTCAGGTGTCTGCTCGACTACGGACGCGTGTATACTCGCGCATACAATATTATAATATATATACCTATGGTTGGTGAGGGGGAGTTCTTGTGCACTGCAGCGACTAGTACCAATCAGTTGCAGAACTATAACCAATAAAAATAATTGTCCAGTAAAACCACGGATCATGTCGACATAATATACTTAAACGGGTAATTAAATTAATTTATAACCTAATGTTTTCTTTTCTCTTTTAAATTTTTTTTGTTCTATTATTGCAGTTAAAGTTAAATATTACACTATTTTTTTTTTATGAGAGACATTTAGGGGAGGGCATCGCTATCATGGCACCTCTTGTATCATTGCCTGTGGATGAGAGAGAGGGAAAGAGAAAGAGAGTGAGTGAATGATAATGACGGGGTGAGCGAGCGCGTCGAATTTCTAATGTGTGTGTTAAATTCGTGTGATTTCACGACCATGTTGGCCTAATCGATTAACTCTTTTACTACGATACTAATCTCGCAATGGATCGATCTTTCATCTTTTTAAATACACATAGGTATACCCATGTACGCAATATCGTGTTGTTTATTTATTCCGACATTTAATTAATGACTCCGCGATTTATAAAACGAATAATCTCCGTCGCGTTATTATAAAACTTTTATTATTATAGTATAATACCTATATATATTATAATAAGCAGTTCGGAGAACCGCACAGTGGTACGTAAGAAGAATAATCCTATACGCACGGGCGCGCGTTATTAATTTATGCGTATTATTCCTCGTACCTGTCGTCTATTATACTATATTTTTTTGCAATATTAAAATGACGTATTTTGCAAAGACGTGCGGTGACGACGACATTATATTATAACCTTAAGACTCACCAACGGTATTTTGTCTTGTGTTGACTACATATTATACAGGCGTATATTCCTTTGATCTCATGAATATACGTATAGCAGTAATTATGCAATGCACTCGCCTATATGCTGCTGTTGCAGAATTGCTATTTATAAAGGTATGTATAAATTTACTATAATAATGATCCGATAGTTTAAACTAGAATTAATCTAAATATTTCTAATTTAAGTCATTCGCCTGATAAGATCTATCGCAACTACACACTATAATTTATGATTTAATCCATAAGTATGATTATTACGTCATGTGCAATCATATGCGAGGCTTACACTGTATATAATATATAACTATACAGTCTCATTCACCAACAAATTCAGACCTGTAGAATGTAGACTAAAATCTGTAGAACTGAAATCATATTGTGCGTTTATTTTCGATTGCTTTTGTGAAGGATTTAGTGGAAAAAAATTTACATTTATTTTATATCCATATTTTTTTACATTCATCATCTTGTCATCACCAATTTTAGTTTATTTTATATTGTTAAACATTATAGTCGCACGAACGGTGAAAGTTCAAATTTGCAAAATACAATCGCGATTGGCATAAGTAAGCCTTATTCTCTCACGGAGACGCAAAAACCTTGCCCTAAAAAGGCATAAAGATCAGATAAATCTGTATCCACGCGCAGTATTTTATAGTACTGGACATGCTATGGCTGACATGCCAATGACTACAAATTATTTGTTCTCCTTATATTCCTATAATCGTCTTTGTTTGTGTCTCGTGATAAGGATTCTTGAGTATTTACTCGTAAAGTGTAACCAAGAAATGATTTATCTACAGAATATAATTTTAAACATTCCACAATATATCTGCTGAGTTCTTTAAAAAAATGTGTTTAATTCATCAAATAATGTCATATGTAACTGAATCAACATCGCTAAACCTAGCGGTGGATTTTAATTTTGTCCATATAATTGATGTTTTTTTTCCAAACGTTACTGTTCCATGCCTTCCCGAAAAATTATTATTAAATCAATTATTTCCAAAAGCCATTATTATGATCGATTAATTTTTTTAAATTGATATTTTGCTTACACATTTTTACGTTAGAATCATAATTTTAGGACAGCATAAACTGGCCTGGATAAGCTTTTTACTGACAGTATTTGATGATAATTATTTATGGAAACACGTTATTATAATCAAAAATGTACTTATATGGTTTTGTAGAATGTTTTATTTGTAAGATTGTTGTTTAACTGATAAACGGATGTAATATGTATAGTTTGTAAATACAATTGAACTAAAGTAATTTTACGTATTAAACATGAACATGCATTCTATGCATATGCTGTAGAAATATTTTTCAATTAGGTTTATTAAGAAAATCGCCTTTATTTATTGAGTTTAAACTTACCTAGATGGATTTTTAACAAAAAACATTTTAAAGCTATTTACATTTTATCTGATAATATCTATAATAATACTATAAAGTTACTATCAAGTTAACAAAAATTTGAATAGAATATATATTGAACATTACAATATTTTATGTGTCGTTTCAATAAGATATATTGTATAACGCACATTGAAAACGATGATAAAATCGGATTTTGATTTAGTACAATTTTATGTTTTTAATGTTAAATCTCGTACTCATTTATTTGTTCGAATATGGTATAATATATGGAATCCTTTTAAAACGGATAGGATATAACGCGCGTGTGTATACCTGCAGCAATACATTCATCCACGTCAATATATTTAACGTTTCAGACAATTTCCACTACATGGTAAAATGAAAATCTAATTCCGTTTCGAGAACTTTGTGACCGTTTCGTAGATGATTTGTTGTGCGCTTAATAATAACAATGCGTATATTTCGTGATCCGCCATCTCGATACAACGCTGTTCATATATACTGTATTTTATGCATGCATCATAATAAATATGCATATTTCTTTTTTCTTTTTTTCGTTTTTACATTTCCTTCCTATTTCAATCCTTTGTCGCACCCGCGTATAAAATATTGTTTTTCGGTAAATATACGTATCACACATTATAAGTGGATTCCGGTTGTATGTTTAATATACTCACACGCACCCACATATTTATAACCGGCTTACGTGCTAACACATATGCGCGTTGTCGGGAGAACGGGGTGAGCGGAGTAAAGGCCGATGAGATCGCCGCAACGCAGCATCATACATTCATACTATACACGGGACGAGCGACAGAGAAAGATATGAAACCTGGAACCCTTTCATCACCCTGCCACCACCAACCCTACCGTTGAAAAACGATGAACGACCGACTACGAGACCGTTCGGGCAAAGGGTTCACTGGCTCGCGATGACGGTAGATGGCCTAGTGGTGGACAGTAGTGGGGTGGTGTGTAGCGAGTGGGTTATGGAAGTCCACGGGATCGGGTGAAATATAATATATATATATACCGACAGAAAGAGAGAGAGAGAGAGAGAGAGAGAGAGAGAGAGAGAGAGAAATGGAATGAGGGAAAAGTAGATGATGAACGACGAGTCAGAAAATATTCGCTTGACTGATCATCGGGTCTCTCTCGGACACAAACTGTGTGACGAGGGTTTTAAATTAGTTCATTGCCGAAGATCCTGCAGCAGCACCTCGTTGTGTATACACGCGTCGCACACCGTAAACGGGCCGGTTTTCATTTCCTGTGCGCCCTGTCCCGCCGGAAAAAGGGTTGGAAGAGGCGGCTTCACCGATTCGGCCCACCCTCCCTACCCGTCCGCCCACCGCTGCAACACGGTGACTGATGATCGAACGGCCGCTCCGGCGTTGTCGTTGTCGCCGTGGCCGTCCTCGTCCCCACACGAGCACCCCCGCCGCACCCGCACACGCTGTTCTAGTCGCCGGTGTATATATTTACGTGACACGGTTCGCGGCTAATGTTCTTCCGACCCGAGACCCGTGGTCTCAGAGTCCATCAATCAGCTCCGCGGGGGACTATGGCCTTTACCTCGTTCGCGCCTTTGAACGCGACGCCGAAGAGTCCGTCGGCTGTACTTTCTTCAATACGCATACTATTCACAGTACGACGTGTAGTACGCTCGTTATTCCGGAAACCCGACGAAATTCTAAAAAATGATAAAATAAAAGGTATAGCTATAGGTACATATCATTATTGATATACAGTCTCTAGGAGCGTGGTTTCGTGGTTTCCCACCCGTAAGCTTTCCGGTTTTGTTTCTCAAGTCGGTTACGGTAATCATACAAATAACGCACAATTATAAGTTATAAGTTATATAAGTTACAAACTTATAACCATTTATTTTAGAATTCACTGTTGCGAGCCTGCACTATCCACACACGCATACAGCCATCCGATCAAGACTATTACATCCTTTCAACAATCGAATGCCTCAAATATGCGTGATATCCGTATTATTAATGTTTCAGCTCATTCCCTTCATTGACTGTTAGATATTAATAATGCTTACAATTAGTATATAATCACATTTACTGTCGTCTCAGCAGAGTTGCTTCATTGATAAGACCCTGGGAATCATTTTTTTACGCTACATTTGCCTACTACACTACAATATAATATACGTATACACATGTATAACATCCGTTAATCATGCATATATAGCTGTTTCTCATTCATAAAAATAATAAACTCGTTTGTAATTATTTATATTTCAACTGTTGTTGTTTCTTTGAAAAAAAATTACAAGTTACAACATAAGATTAGATAAAATATTAATATCTCCTTTGAATTATCTGTCCAATCTTGAGTCTTTATAACATAAAAATGTATTTTTAAATCGAGGGCCGTAGACGTAAAAATTATCGTCGCGACAAAATATCTGTGCCCATGCGGCATACGGATTAAAACATAATCGTTGGAAACCTACGTATATTGCACTTCCGAATTGTATATACGAGTATATTGAGACGGTTCATTTGTAAATACATATACATGTAATATGTTCTCATCTGATTTTTAAAAGTCATAAAAATGTATCCTCAATTAATTGGAAATATAAAATTATTGACGACAAATTCGTCACGTGCAGATGACTTAAATACTCAAAATGTTTTCAAATATATGTTTTTTCTTCTGATTTTTAAAAAAAATTCGGGAAATATGCGTGCACAACAAATTTGAAAAACTCCGCGTGCAAATTATAGGTTTTCTGTAACTTTGAGTATATACATTATACGAGTAAACGTGGTATATAACTGCGGTATATATATCGTGCACCAAATCACCGTTTATCAGGACCTAAAATTGTGAGTACTACCACATATTACTTTGCGTTGTACAAAAAGTGTATTGGGTTCTACGATACTTGAAAGCAAGTGTAGCAAATGTTTTTTATTTATTGAAAGTTACAACATGGATGTTGCATATGGAAGCGTCTCACCGATTGGAATAATTATTTTACATTATTAATGAATAAATGAAATAGACATACGTAATATAGATAGATGAAATAAATATATGACGTATGTATTTAAGGAATTGAAAAAAAATATGCACTTAAAATGCATTATTTATTGGAATCACAAAAACGGTCAATTACGTTTATCGTAAAATTAGTTTATACTTTAGAGAGAATTAATTTTAAGAAGGACCTCCATCTGAAATCTGTGTATACATGTTGGCTTCAACCTTTATTAAACGTATACGTATTGCTGTGACGGGAAATCATAAAACATTACAGTATAGTAAGTCCCAACTGTCACCATAAGACACGTATTTAGTGATATTGTAGATTTTGTCAGGAAGTCTCGTATGTATAATAGTATAATTATATATCACATATAATATAGACGAGTATAATAATGTATACACATATTGTTACTGCACATACGTCCCAGTTAAATGGATGAGTTAATTAACCGGTAATACTTAAAATACTATACGGGTGTGTATTATTATAAAATTTTTTAATGGACTATTGGATGACGGTTTACAATGGTTTACAATGATTATTGATATTTTCTGTCTCTTTCTCTCTCTCCGTTTCTCTCTTCGTTCTGCCGACGCCGTATATGGTACGTATAATATTTAATATGTATATATTGCCGACCGCGACGGTATATTGGCATTATTATGTATATTTAATAATCGTCGTAACCTGCTGCATGTTGCGCCGTAATAACGATTTCGTGGAATTTTTATGAGGAACATCTTGATAATATAAATCGAAGAATAATTAAGACGATTATCACACGTGTCGATACGATTATTGTATTATTAACGCTCGCACGAAGTCATGATCAGTGCACGCGGGCTCCACAATAAATGCCATAACTGTTCTCGCGGGCCGACTAGCTATACGGTGTGTTTCGTTGAATGTAATCACATCGTATATAATTACCTATCGCGTTCCAATATCTCTGCGATGCGTTATTATAAATACATATATATATATGATACCATTCACCTGTACGCGACGGGCTACTATATACGGATCGAATGTAACGCGTGCGCGCGCGCACATAAAAATCTCGACGACCGCGATCCTAGCTTTCGATTTTATCTCAATTTAAAACGGGCCGCCCGAGAAATTTAAGCATGCTTAAGCATGCTTACTAAGGGTGTGGAGGGGTCAGCTGCAGTGTGGCGTGGGGAAGAGGGTTGACGAGATCCGGTCGACTTTTCTGACTTTTTTTAAGGGGCGGTAAGTGGTTGGGCAATAAATAGTCGTTGAATAATAATTTAGTTTCATTATTATGAACGCAGAAGAAGTTGGAGCGCATATGCACTAACATTGAGCTCTAAAATTTATATTGAAATATATAGGAATGAAGCGTTTGACATATTTGCAAAGTCCTCAGGGCTCAGACTATTGATGCAGTACTTTTTGTACAAATTAAGTATTAAGAGTAAAAATAGTATTTTAGTAATTGTTGAACCAACCCTATATTTTAACTCGTGGATCAAAGTGATATTTAAAAAAAAATTCTCTCAAGTCATGTTATTTTAATTAATCTTATGATTGTTATTATGGCTTGAAAAATGACTGCAAGTGGCAGTCTCTCCCCCCCCCCACCCCAACCCATACACTTAATCCGGAGTTTTCTTTTCGATGCCCCAAGGCGGCAAGTTCCTAAGGTCCTGGTTTTTATATACTATTCGATAAATTGCTATATCTACGTATGCGAACAGATTGATCGAGTCGACTTTGCGTGTGTATACATTTGCAAACCTTATGTTCCTTTATAGTACGAGTATAATAGTATAATTATATTGCGTATTAAACGATTCAAATGTGCAGTGCATGATTGTGTCTAACCTTAAGTCGACCAGCGGCTGGCAATTCGTATACATAAAGCTATAGTATATAAATATGTATAACATTTCGTCCAATAGGCACTTGCGGATACATATATATATATAACCTAACCTAACGCGCTGCAGCGACTTGCGAACATAGTATACCCACGCGAATCTACACACATTCACTAGGCGTGTGCCTACGTTTTATGAATATTATATGTTTATATCTAGATCGACGACAATAACAATAATATATTCACCCGAAGAACGAGACTATTATTGAATCAACGCGGATCATGATGTTTGCGTATCTACTATCTACCTATACATTTATAATTTATGTACACGATTATTTCAACGTGTTGAGTGAGCGTGTAATATTATTATACAGTTTGTGCTCGCGCTGTATCATAATATATCGTGTGCATATGAATCACTCCTAGAAAAGGCGATTTTTTTCATTTTTTTTTTTTTTTTTTCATATATACGCGCTTTGACATATTATTGTATACGGAACAATCAGATCTCGCGATCACGTGTACCTATTATTATAGTATGTATACCTACGAATCGAAACTATATAATATTTCACGGCGATAGATGTTTTTTTCGCCTGTTTCGTTTCAAACCACCTTATATTCACAATATGTATCATGTACGTATATAATGATTTATTAATTTTTCTTCGGTTCCACTAAATTTATCGTTTTACACCGTTTAAGCTTACACCACCGCTCGTGATTTAAATATAACGTAAACGTTGTAGAACGCGCTTGAACACACACACATACACACACAACTGCATTGACTGCAGCAGTGTGTGTTTGTCAAACGATTTCTCTTTTCGCGTATTATTGTGTTACATACGAGTAAAATTAGAAAAATTTAAAAAAAAAATGTCAACGACGTGCAGACATTTAAATTGATTACGTTTTTCGTTTTGCTGTTATTGCAGTGCGCGTAGCGACAACACGTATTGCTATAGCTCTGTCGCGTAAAGTGTCCAAGTCCCAAGAGAGATAAATAATTATTGTATTCGACAATATATATATATATATATATACTATAAGCCACTCGCATACGATGTTGGTACCTCGCGCTGTTGTTCCATTATAATGTATATCAGTGATTCGCAAACATTTTTCAATCGCATCACATATTATTAGTTATTATAAGTCTATTTTCCAAAAATAAGTACTTAAGGATCGAATTACTCATACGTGAATAAGCAACACAGTTTTGTAGGTACACGAATACAACATTTTTCTTTAGATATATCGATATTATACCGAGTAAGTTTATAAGCATTTAATAAAAATTTCATACATTTCGAAACATTTTTTTTTCTTACAATAGTTAGAACATTAAAAGTTTAATCTACCTTCTTAAGTACTATTATATCGACCATATTTAGAAGTATAACTGATCCTCCTGACCTCTTTCACTGAGAATCGTTTTTTCGTAAGCAATGGTAGGTACAATGGTTTCAAGTCTAAAATACCCATTCCTTTATATCTCACACGATCTAGGAGTTACGTCCGTATTTTCAATTGTTTTTAATTACATTTTATATTTTAATGTTTTTTTTTAAATAAATAGTTCAATTTTTTACGGTACACCTTTTAGGAAACACTGGTGTATATATATTTCATGTACATGCTTTACGTGATATAGTATTCCCGCGTATATCTGTCTTGCACGGATTTGGTACGAAGTTATTAAAATACACATTATATATTATGTTTGAATTGATTGCGAATATGAGCAATATCGTTAAAAATAAAACATTTTGTTTACTTTCATATATATATATATATATTTGTAGGACGGACGTTATCTACGCGTGGTCATGTTTGAGAAAAAAATTCACGATCGCGGTATATTGCCACCTGTGTGGTGTACGATCGATATAAATTATTATTTTTTAAAATTATTTTAACGGCGGTCGTCGTTCGTGGAATCTATTAAACCAACTATTATTAACCTAACCTAAGTAGCTGGTAATCTAAGGAAAATGCGGATTCGTTTTCGGGCCATGTGTTAATAAATTCGTTTTTTTTCTTCCGTGTGAGCATACAATTACGATTTTTAAGTGTACATTCGAGCCTGCAACAGCACTCGGGCCATGGTATGTATTAAGAACTCCAAATTCCAATCGTCTTGCGCGGGTGTGCCGTATAGCTGCATATTTTTTTCGAGAAGGTTTTTATATTTCTCGTTCAAACAATATCTTCTAAACGTTATGTTTTGTTTATATAGTACCTATGTGGTAAACAAATAGGTAACAATAATGCGTCTATACCAGCGTTACTTCTATCATACTTGTGGTTGAAATTATGCATAAATATACTTATTTGTGTGTAGAATGTTATAACTGTAGATTGTGTATTTTAAGTTATTAACTGATAAAATTTATCTTCGATTTCATGGGGAAAGAATATAGTTCTTAGATTCCTGTATTGGGTAGTGGGTTCAGTACATGTACACTGCAGGCGTGTGTCAACGTATACCGTACACCGTGTACCCAATAGACTGCTGCGCGCCGTACGTCATATGTATGATAGTCTTAACCCTCCCAATAACAACAACTAAACCTACATAACATGCACTCTTTGATAAATTATGTTATCGTTAAAAAAATCTTGCGTACCATCATGCAATAATATAATACAATAACAATACGTGGAACTAGAGGTGTTTTGATATTTTTGCGAGTCGCCCGTTGTCTGTACGTATATACACGCGTGTGTACAGGGTGTAGTCCCGCTAGGATCTTACTAATTTCAATATATCCCAATGGGAATTATCCCATGATGATAAATGCATTCAAATTACGTTTTAATCACGCGTATTATTTGCCTCTGAATTATATTAAATGAATAAGAAAAAATTTAAAAATTCCAATATATACCTACCGGCTACCTGCAAAGTTGATATTATGTATCGTAATTAGTAAATACTTCGCAAGACCAATACATAGAGTTGGGAGATTTTCGGATTTATATTTTAAAATTTAATCCCTCCATAAGACTGATGTAACTGAATCTACTTGATCCTCTTGGGTTAATTAACCCCCATAAGCAACCCCAATAAAATATGCCAAGTGTATTAACCATTTATACCAGTGATGTCCAACCTTTTTTCTCCGGCAAGCCACATTAGTAAAATATTGTCTCCGTGTGGGCCACTAATTATAATATAGACTTAATATTTCATCACTGTGATTTTTTTTTGATTTTTTTTTAAACTAGCAAATTATTTTTAGAACATAGATATAAATTAAAAAGTATTTTTACATAGGTAAAATAAAAAAAATTTGAATTTGAATTTTTTTCATGAAAAAACAGGCCACAGGCCACTTCTAAGGCTACGGCGGCGGGCCGCATGTTGGGCATCCCTGATTTATACGGATATTATTATAATATATCTAATTTCATTATTCTGCAGAAGATTATCACAACTTATATTAAATCTCTATTATTTTAATTTATTTAATTAATCGCTATTGCTGCAGTTTTTTTCTCCTGATGTTTACGCTGAGACTTCACCATATCACACATAAAATATAGGCACGTGCTACAGTACTGCAGCAGTAGTTATAATTTTATATATAAATACCTACGTAATCGGAAATATTGCCACAGTTGAATGTCCGGATCCTTCTACGCGCGTCACTTGGTTCATTGAAGTCATCGCAGTTACTGTATAGTACTACGCGTTATAGATATGTATGTTGTATGTGTGTTTGAATATTATTCGTATCCGTGTAGAGTAGTATTCAAATTTTATGATAATTGTAATGTTTTTGCGGCTCATTATATTATAGAAAATTTCAAAAGGACCTATGTAATATAACCTATGTAATTTATATCGCGTCGTAATGTAAGATTTATTATTATAAATGCAACTTTTCCGCAGTAATCATGGTTAAAAATCTATTTGTGGTCTCATACTGTACTACGTTACTAAAATATTCGCGCTCTAATCACCTATTGATTATACTACATAGAAGCGGTGAACCGTTGCTGCGTATACGAATGCCCGTGATTACAGTAACACGTTGTATACGGTTTTATTTTCACGTACCGCAGGTACATACATATATTATGTAATTTATTTATTTTGTATATTATTTATTACGCATTATGTATGCATTGATAATGATAACATATATTATATTATCCGCCACCGCGGCGGACAATCGGCGGCGGCGTTTAGCTCGCGCGCGTCAAAGATCACCCCCCTCGCGGCCACCGCGTAACCTGTCGACGTCGCGGTCGTCGTCGTCGTCGTCGTCGTCGTCGTCGGCCGTCGCGGCCCGCACACAGTACACGTATATTATAATATTATCAGCGGCCGCTTATCGCGCGCGGCCGAGCGCACAATTTATATGCCAGCTAGCGGCCGCGCGCCGATCCGCCGTCGCTGATAGCTGTATGGAAAAAAAACAAAACAAAAAAAACCGGTGGAAGAGATTGTACAATATAATATATTATATATATTGTGAATACGCGGCGGCGGTAGTCGTTTTGCCACCGCTAATTTGATGTTGAACCACACGCGCCGCTCGCGCGCTACTCACTTAACCCTTTCCAGCTGTCGCAGTCCTCCGCGGAGACGTATTACGTACATATTGTATACAAATGCGCGCCCGTTGTGCGCGTGTTTATGCGCGAGGACGACAAACGATAATGGCGTCGACGAGCGGAGAAGGAACGTTGTTTTCGTCCCCATTGTCCGCGGCGGCGGCGGCGGCGGCGGCGGCCGCGCGCACAGACGCGACGTCCGCGCGGCCACGACGACAATGTGCAGCAGAACGGGCCATTGTCCCGGCGGCGGCCCGCGCGCACGCACATGAAACGACCGGTGGTCCCGTGCCGGCCGACGCGGCAGCCACCGACCCGCGTCGGACGTCCGGTGTTCGACTCGGCCCGAGGGGCGGGCGGCCGGCACAGGGGAAGAGACGGAGAGTGCCCCCGGGGGATTGGTCGCGCGCAACACGTTTATTTTCAGACGCGTTTACTTCCGCGTAGCGAATCGCGCCCAGCAGTGGTTCAAGCAATACGGTCGTGTGTTTTTGCGTTAGCGTATTTCGCGTTGTTATCCACGCAGGACACACCATGAGGACACCGTAACCTCCGATAGTTATTCCGTTCCTGTCCATCATACGATTGTTTTTAAACACGACAAAACATTTAAGCATTTTGAAATGACTTAGTATTATGTAATAAAATTGACCCTAAAATGCAGTATTGAGCTCAATTTACCATACTCTTTTTACTACCTATTCACTACGGGTGCGACTTACAATATATACCCGGTGGCTTGGCAGACCATCGTGGGTTCTCTCACACATTTTTCGACGTTTTGTCGTTGACACACAAATCCCCATGTACTAAGACCAGCGTTTTTAGAAGAATAGTTTAAGAAAAAATTGCCAATGATTTACATAAATACATTTTAAAACTGTGTAACTCAATAGTTATGGAAATATTGTCAATTGTTCACCCTTAATAGGAGGTTTTATTAGTTTATATCTTTTTATACATGTAAACTTTTTCGATGTCAATGGGAGATTTTTCAAATATTAATATTTGTACATTGATAATTCTATCTAAAAATCTAATTTCTTCCATGAAGATAGCGTATAGGAGATGTTAATGTTTATTTATTAATTATTAATTAACAACATTTTTTCTGAATTTATGTATGTAATATCTCAAAATCGAAAATTTGAAACGCGGAAGATTTTTTCATGTCAACGACGAAGTTTTCTATAGTTCTGTTCATAAGCGTGGGTATATTTAATAACGATATATATTTTAATTTTACGTAACACGTGAGGAATATTCTGGACGATATAGTTATTTTTTAAAAAAGGGCTAAAAAATAGATAAAATTTAAACTTGTCTCTCTAAAATTTCGAGATAGCCTCTGTGGATATGTGTAATTTTTATTCCGTAAGTGGGCTGACGAATGCGTCTACCCTTTACCTATGATGATGCATTGTAGACCATGGTTATACTAATATACTCTTTACTGTTTCGGGGAATTTTCATTTTTTCCGTCAAAATATTGAACGTATCTCTTGCTCGTTGATATCTACATAGATAAATAAACTCTAAGGTTAAACTTTACACATACACATTAGATTTTAAAATTTCTCTAGTAGTTTTTCAATCAACAAATTTAAAACGATAACTGAATAAAAAGTTCTAGACGTTTAAAACGATATGGCGAATTCAATATATATATTATTTTCTCGATCATTATCTTATGTACCAACATATGAATGTTTCTGCCATCAAACTTTCTGCAGGTGGTAAATCTGTGCACACCAAAAAAACTTCTTATTTGTAATCATCTATAATTCTCCACATTGCTTTTATTTTAAATAACTGATACTTGATTTGTTAAAACAAGATAATATAATTCAATATGTTTATACTGTATGACTGACCTTTGCAAAATAGTTTTCTGTTCGCCATGATGATCCATCATATTACATACTTTCAAATATACATACACATGAACTGCACGACAACAATAACACGTCAAACTTGGATATATTATGTAGGTACTCGGAACTGCAGTGTCCCATTGTCATATTTTTTTTCTGGTGGGGTGCCTGGAAAAAATTACCGGCAAATGGTGGACGTGTGAGATAACGGTGTTCACTGCTACAGACGGTCCCGCAAAGGCGTGCAGACGTAAACTTTATATATACCCAGTATATAATAGTATTATATATAGGCGTGTAGGTATGTATATAGTTGCTGAAAGCCGTTTTACGATTTTGCGATTATTTTTACAACCGTGTGTACACGCGTGTAGGTATATGATAATATATACCTTACGTACATCATGTGAGTATGTGTACAACCTAAGAGCACGTGTGTGTGTGTGTGTGTGTGATGCACGTCTTGTCGCATAAATCACTGCAACGCACTTTTATCGTGTAGAAATCAGAATTGTTTCTTGTTCATTTCTCGTGATTTGGTGGCCCCATCTATAAACCGTTATCCTCACTCAATTGCTCTTGTCCCAAATTGCTTTAGTACCTAGTGTATACGAGTATGTATATAAGTCACAGTACACGCAGCCTTTGAAGATCGCGTTGTCGTCAAGTGCGTCCATTTTTCTACCATAACATAGTGGCGCTTACTGAAAAGTAAATTTACGAAATATTTTTGAGAACCAATACAGTTTTAGTCGACTTTGATCTTAACGACCAACAGCAATTAATATTTAAAAGTTGACTTCCTACACAATAGTTTTTATTACTACACGTTTGGTTTGAGACTTAAACATATATACTAAGTGATGACAGAACTCGGACGGACACGGATGTCTTACTGATATTTTTTACCTTAAAGCAATATTGAATATTTATTTTGACGATCGCGATCATCGTCATAGCGTATAACAAATTTCAAAATACATTAATATTATACTTCGTGATCGAGGTTATATATTAATGCTCATTACTTAAATTAACTCCGAACAGCATTTCGAATATTTTTATTATATTCGGCGCCTAACAGACTAGTCGGACAACACGTGTGCGTTCTACAGCTGAAGCACTAATTCTATATGTTGGTCGTCTACTCAATAAAATTTGAGTAAAATTGTTTCTACACGATCGGTGATGAGGTGATGCTGGTCGTGTTTCCTGCAGTCGTAGTATATTCGCACACACCCCTCCCGTATCGCAACACACACACACATGTATAACAGTATGTATAATTGTATGTATGTATACTTATAGACGTATATATTATGCATACATGTACAGTGTACACGCGTCGAAACACACACACACACACACACGAACGCGGCGCACCGGCGGCGGCGTTGACATTTTCAAACCGTTCACGTTGATTGCAATCTAAAACATATCCGTTTTGTTATTCCTGTCTCTCTGGTACACAACACGATGAACACTCTCTTACACACGCACACACACACACACACACACACACACTCTCTCATACATACACAAATGTATACACTTACATGTACACGCGTGCACACTACCAAAGTCGAATCGTAAATCCTTTGGACGCCTTATACGCGAGCAGTTAATATTGGGTGGTGTCTCTCACCCGTCGTCGACCAATTGGATTTCCATTATTATCTCCTCTCGGTATGTGTACACGTTAGCACACGCTCGCACTGCTGCACATGCACGCCGCTCCGAGCGCGGCAGAAAAACTCTATCTGTCGCGAATCCCATAAAGCAACGCCACGCGCTATATTATGCGCACGTGAAAACGAGTACAGCGCGAACTGCAGCAGCGCATAATACGTACGTATAAATACGCGTGTTGTAGGAGAGAGATACGCGGACGATAACAATATAGCCGCACCACGCGATGAAAAATATGAGGGGAAAAAACCTAAAAGATTTCCATCTATGCGTCCGCGCAGTATTATTATCACACACACACACACACATATATATACGTATACGTACGTATAGGTACTGCATCGCGGATCCTGCTGCAGTATTTCAAAACGTGTGTTGCACTTTTGCGCGCTCCACTAGACTGATTGTGTATTAAATGTATATGCATTTTATGTTCTCGACGAGTGCAGTTAATTCGTTACACATGCTGCGTATGCGTGTTGTACGTTATACATATTATCATTATATTTTATTTGTATTTATAAAACGTATACATACGATCGCGCACGTATAATAATGCGGCGTCGATGAGATTGGTGAGATGCGATTGTGAAGAATATGAAACGCGCGACCCTTCGTGCGTGCACGCTCGGCGTGTATAAAAATCGAAAACGAATGCATTTCAAACCGTATTTTCGGAAATTTTAATATTTATTCAAGCAAGTGCGACGGTAATATAGAAACGGGCTGCAATAATACTAATGTTCTTATTTTTCAAACATTTTTTCCATCCGGTATATAATTTTTATCTGTCGACAATGCCGCGGCAAAGCCTATAAGAGAAAAGTATGCTGATGATAATATTGTAATACATTTATATATATACGCTATGCGCTCGATCAGATAAAATATATAAATGGTAATATTTGAAATTTATTAAATCGACACATTTCGAGCATATAGATTTAATCTTTGTTCGAATAATATTTGATTTCTCATTACAACTCTGCACTACTTCTTTATTTTAAATTCACGAAACAAAAGATTTTTTTGCTCGCATATTTTCGACCACGTACAATTATAAATATACTCGAAAATAAACATTTTCTGGACGCATATACAATATTTCATCTGGCCCATGGGCAGTACGTATGTAATATATTATATTTATAGTTATAACTGATATTTAATATTGTACGCATTGAAATTTCTATTTAGAGAAATCCGCCGGTGGTTTCCGTTAGGATCTGTACAGCGTACTGCAGACTCGAGAAGAGAGAAAAAAAAATTAAATAAACCCAACGTGTACAAAACGATCTTTATCGAACAACTTGTTTAACGCGCGCGTTCGTCGAGGTCGCATTTCACGTGTATGGGAATTATTGTGGTAGATGGGGCTCGTAGATTTCGACAATCGATACATGTTCAGCTACATATATTTCAGGTGTGAGACTATATCGAATAATATTTAAATGTTATTAAAACATTCGACCAGATCTCTTCATTAAATCGTAAATTCGAAAATAACACCGAATCACATATATATCGCGCGTATGCGTACCCAACACTGAATGGTCCTGCGTGCTGCAGTGATAATTGTACGCACTGAATATATTATACTTTTCTCACACACACACACCATGATTAACGATTTCATTTATTCTTGAAATAGGTAATTAAAAATCATTGTTAGGAGGAAATTTTGATAATATGTATAATAATTTACGATTTCTATAATATATACACATGTATGTGTATCGTGTCCGTGAATACGATCGCAGGTGAACATTGAAAATTGGATGCTTCGTGTCACGCAATTTCACCGATAAGCCATCGGCCGGTGATAAAAATCGGGGCGAAAAGGTATGTAATTTCGTACGCACAGGTCGTTTTATCAAAATTATACTCCACGACGCGACGTCGTCGTCGTCGTACCTCGTAAATCTTGTTACGGGAATACATCATTAAAAAAGTATTTACTGGTCGCGCGCATTGATAAGAATATTGAAACGAAAATGATAGAATAATATATTTATGTATATATATTTACCTATGTACAATATACATATATATATATATATATATATATATATATATATAATTATTCATTGGTAGGTATGTATATACGTATAGTGCGAGTAGTATGAGCGGCAAGACCCTCCGCAATAAGGTCAAACATAAAAATATTGATAAAATAAAAAAAAAATATTGGCGGACGTTTATGGTCGAATAACTTTTTTTTCACCGCACGCGTGGGCTCGTATTAAAATTGAAATCAATATTATAGGATTTATAAAAATAAAAACTAAAAATAATCGATTTTTTTCTCCTTTCGTTGGGAACGTCAGAATTTTATTTTTGAAAACCTACGCACGGCACTATCCAATACAACGTATTTAAATATCGTTTAATTTTGTTCTGTATGTTCTCGGTAATCTCGATTTATAGCAGTCCAAGCTAGAAACCCGAATGCTATACAGTGGCGTGAGTTTAAAATGCATTATTTGCATATTTTGGCAACTTAAGGGTAGTTAGGCCAAACATAGCACATCCCTTGATTTTCATATGCATATTATGCATGTACTTATATATATATATATATATAATATTTTCTTAAAAAACTTTATTTTTAATGTACCTTTATGTACTCGTATTTTAAATACTATGGACATAATTTATTTTATGTAGGAGCTTATTGTTATCATCGTTGCAGTAGACTATAATTTAAAGACAATGTTATACACGCGGTTGACACTTAAAATTTTAAATATTATAAATTTATATTTTTCGATATTTTACATCTGTTTTTGACCATATTCATAACAACTTTTTTGCAATCTAGTAATTTATAAAAAAAAATGTTGCATATTTTAATTCTTTCATGTATTTTTTTTGTATTTATTTAATCCTGTAGCATCCGAGCCCTAGTTATTATTATTTACTCGATTTTTAACATATTTATATGCTCTACGAAAATGATATTGTGCATTGGCATGTTTTCCACATCGGTTTCCAAGAAAATTTTTAATTAAACTCATATAAAAGATTTAATTAAAAACAAAATTGCATAATACGTAGTTCAAACAAACAATTTTTGTCAAGTGAAAACGTTATTTATTTTTTTTTTATATTTAATAAAAGCTATATTTACAATCTATACATAAAAGCACAATAATTAAATTGGATAGTATAAAATAATAATAGTAATAAAATGACTTGATTGGTTTGAGGGAGGAAAACCGTCCATCAACAGTACCTCCTAGAAACGTTATTTAAAAAAAAAAAAATTCTTCTTAATGTTTACATTCCCGTTGTGCAGACGTGATCTGATACTACTCTAGCTGCAGCGCGGATCGATCACTTTATCGAATCGAGAAATGATAAATAAACATTAATTTTAAAGTTAGCACAACAATTGTTTTGCGACATCTCCCTCTACGACTGTATACGTATACATTATACGATATACATTTATCTTAGCATATTAAATTTATGTCCATCGAAATCCATTATACTTTTATGTATTTGTTTTTTTTATTTTTATTTTTTTTTTGTTTTTTAACCTTTGGGATTTGAAATGGGTTCACTGCCATCGACTGCAAGTGTTTTTCTCGAACCGATTGTGCGCGACTTTATTCGCATTATTATTTTTACACGCCAAGGATAACCGAAGATGATTTTTTGATATTTTATTCCGATTAGAACTATATACGCGATGGTCTCATATTTATATTGAATATATACGCACTTAACGACGTATAATATCTATACTATTACAAATTGACGCGTTTACAGGCAAAAAAAAAACACTCTTGATAATGGTGTAGTCTGTCCGTTTTGTCGTACATCGATTTCACACGACGAACAATACGTTTATAACTATAAACACGTATGAACACGTATAATTCGTTTTTAACATCATTTATATACCTGGGTTAAGACGATAACGATACTTGTGCGTTTTTAATGTGTTCGTTGCGTACCTATAGGTACCTATGTATACGAGCCGTATACGGCCGCGGTTATGAAATTCGTGATGAAATACTTATGTCGTGTAAAAAATAAACGAATAGATGGATTATCATTTTTACATAATGCTTAATCAACACTATATATAGGACTAGTATTAATTCTAAAAAACGTACAACACTTTAACAGTTTTCAATTTAAAAATAAAAAGGCAGTTGTCGGTTCTTGTAGATAAATAATTGATAAATATTATACTTAGATTTGACTATATGTAATACATAATAATATAATACATGTAATATAATATATTATGTATGGACATATTCGCGATTCGTAAACGTTAAAATGTACATTTAATCTTCTCCACGAAAATCGTTAATATTTATAAAATAATTTTGTTGATGGTTTATTCTTGGTATTATTTTTAATTTTTTAGTATTCTTACCAAAAAAACAAAACTATTCCGTTTAAGAGTTTCATATATGTATGTATGATAAATCCTTTATTATAATATATTTTATGTATGTGTTTCCGTCCGTCTTATTGATTTCTTTGTCAGTCGACTGTGTACAGTGCTCATACGCACCTATACACTACATTATTACAGTACAGCCATTGATCATTTTAACCGCCGTTGCCTATTTTATTCTTTTTTTTCACGATGATATAAATCATAATATTTATATTTTCAGTTATAGCTTCATCTTCAAACGATAAAACAAATCGAACTCAAAACCTCGTTTAAAATGTTCATCCATTACATTTTTTTTTTATTCCTTAAATTCTAAGTTGGAATTATTGTTTATAATCTTCCATTGAATACAATACGTATACTCGTATTTCGTATAGTATAAATACCTACCGATCGCAGTACAGTGTGTGATGTTTATTTGAAGAAATAATCCAGGAATCTCGAATCTTGATGTGGTTAATGCTATCCAACTTTATAATTAACAATCGGTTCGGTATTTTCTTTTAATACACACATATTAAATTCGTTTTTATCTAGGAAGGAAAACCTCCTAATGACTTCCATTATGTACCGAACAACACTTCCAATCGAAATTCCCGCCCTCGCTGTTTTTTCTCTTCATTTTTTTTCTACCCATTTACTTATCGTGTGCGCCGTTCGTTATCTGATGCATCGATGGCGCACGCGAATTTATTAGACCATTAAAAAGGACTTTTATAGCAAATATGAAATGCATCGAAAGTTCCGTTCGTTAATGCGTTGTGAATGATTATTATTGTTATTAATATTTCGTTCCTATCTCATCAATAATGATAGTAGGTACAGTAACCGGACAGTTCCGATAATGTATGTTTTTAAATCGGGCGTATATATTGCAGTATTGGCGGGCCCGAACATAATCGCGTTACACGAATTATTTGATTTATATTTATCCGATGTACGCAAGAGATTATTTTATGAAATAAATAAACCGGTTGGCGGGTTCAAATCGATAAGTACCAGTTGAGTGAATATTATAATGTATAGTATATTCGCTATAATCAGATTTCAGGCTAATGGGAGATTTAAAAACGCTCATAGTAAAACATTTTACAAACTAGGTGCACTATGTACCTAGACGAGATGTATATTTTCTCCGAGTATCATTTTTTGGTAATATAGTTGTGCTTACTTACTCCTAACCTAACCACCCGGTGATCATAGTTCACGTTTTTCGTATAAGTACATACATTTCAAGTTTGAAATAATAGTAAGAATATTACTATATAGGTATAGTCCGTTGCAATTCAGTATACCGCCCATACTGCTGACCTATGAATAAAAAATACGTGATAACAATTATACTGACCTTATTAATGTAGTTCGACATTCGAAAATTCATTCCCGATTTCCCACGTGTTTAATAAAAATATATAATTTGCCTCGTACTTCTACGCAAGTATATCTTCACACTGTGCGGACTAAATGAAAAATATCTACATACAGATAAGAACTACGAAATTTGTATACTTAGATTGTATCGTTATTTCATTTGACTTCCGACGCACATCCGGTCGTTCGACCGGAAACATTACTCTTCCCCAACGAAATGTATACATTTTTATCTTTTAAAAAAAAGCGTAATATCTTTTTCCTCTCGACAGATAACTTTCTGAATCGTTATTATTATCTCCCCTTTGATAAATTATCCATTATCAGTTTCTTTTTTCTTTTTTTTTTTATCAACACTGATAAGATGTTCCGTTGAACGTTCACATTATCAGCCGTTCACATATTTTATGGAATTACTACCGCCCGATTTCATCTCCTGCACCGAATCCGGTCAGCGAGACAAGTTTATTGCGGTAGAAAAAGCTGAGCTGTGTGATATTGTCGGAAAACTTTTCCCGGTAATAACAATCCATTAATTTTCACACCGAATCGTCAAGTTGCACATGTCCGAGATGTAAGTTGGTACTATATAATTGGAAGTGGAAAATTCATTCAAGGTATATAATTCTAGCCTCCAGGTATTCTCAAACGGCTGCGCCATTCGGGCTCGATACATTAATCGATCTACTTGTTAAATGTTTGGTTGGAAAAAAGCCAAGTATAAAAAACATATCGTTTCATGGCTATTTGTAACTTTCATTTAATTCATATTATGTATATAGTTTTTATTAGTTAACGTTATTTACGACTTGAAAAAAAAGGTAATCTTTTATTTGTCAGGTTACATAAATAATCAACTCGAAAAAGCGATAAAAAAAATAAAAAAATAACGTCCGTTTTTCTAAATCAATCTTGACTTTTTTGAAATCAGATTTAAAAAAATAATAATAATACATGTTTACCGGATAAGCTCTTTGTACATGCAGCGCGTGCTTTAAAATGTTTATTATGACTAGAATTGTTTAATAGCATTACAAATTATCATAACATTTTTTATGCCCACAATGATAATGGTGATGACATGATTGATTGCGATCATAAAAGGAAAAATAAACCATGAAAAACGCGTTGTTTGGCTACATGAAAAATAGCATATTGATACACATTTAATTTATGATATTGTTTTCGATTAGGTGGTTGGTAGTAGGTGTATACTTAATAACCCATACAGTCAAACATTGCAAGTATATATAACATAAGTACAAGTTTAAATTGATGTTTTTGTCCGTTCGAAGAGGAAATCATTATTTTTAATCGCGCAATGTTTATCTTTACTTCCCATATGTATACGTACCTCGGGGAAAATAGCGTTATCATATGTTACACCCATGGAAAATTTTTAAAGAAATCCTGCAAACAATGATTCGATATGACTAAATAATTAACAATTGTATTTTTTATCTTATAGGTCATTTATATAAATATATATAGCTATCGTAACGCACGTTGGATTTCGGTTTCAATGCAAATATTGTTATTAAAATATGTACCTATATATACATTGCATCTTTCGACACTTCTTCAAGCTCAAAGTTCCCGAGTAAAACGTCCGATTACGACAGTATAATACTGCGTATTGCGTCAATTCCGTGTATACGGCATGGCCCAATGTATATAATATATAAATATACGTATAGGTGACGTAACGAGGATGTAAATCTTCCACGCGAGGTACATTATAAGTCCTTATGAACGACGGACAAAATTAGCGTACGCTGGTGTGGACCAATAATATAAGAAGAAAATAACACGATTTCGTCGTCGTTCCGATTTCGAACAAAAGCGAGTAGGATTAGGTACATAAACACATACACAATGTACTTATATGTATGCATAAAAGACAATTGTTATTGTTTTATCCCCCCCCCGTCACGCATCACGCAAAACGGGACTTGGATTCGATTTATTGTCATTATTTTGTATCACATAAATATTATATTATTAGACCTGCCGGGTCGGAGACAATTCACCTGAATCACGAAAATCCACGATGACTCGCGTGAGTGCAGCGTCGAGGACCATCCGAAGAACGGGTGGGCTCGCGTGGAGTGTGTGTATGGGTAGGGAGGATGGGTCCGTGTAGAATGATCGTGAATCGTGACCCACTGCAGCTAAAACGCATACGGTTTCATCACGTTCGCGTGCTTGTAAAGGTATACGAGTATATATTATATTGTAAGTGCGCGTTCGCATGCGTTCAACCGGTTCGGTTAAGACGCGCGCGCTTACAGCCAAATCTTCGATTGTCGATTCGATACCTGGCGCAATCGCATTGCGCGTCTAAAATTTTAATTATAATGGCTCTCGTGCCGGAGAGCCAGCACGTCCAATTAGTCATGTCTAACGCTGCGCATTCGCCGAGTCTCGATTGGTCCACATCGCCACAGCGTGTAGGTCGAAAATCTTTTGAGTGTGCGTGCGTGCGTGCGTGCGTGTGTGCGAGCGCACGCGCGTGTTTGTGGTATATGCGTTTGTTGTTTGTAAATGTCACTGTAAGCACCGAATGTGTGTGTGAACGTTTACATTATAATATGTTCCTATTTTATACGAACGGACAAACACCGTAACTATATGGCCAGAAATCCTGTCGAGATGAAAAAACACGTACGTGTGTCACTTCCACGATCGTACATACCTATTATACCTATATACGTTTAAATAATTTCGTCACTTACTTTTTATTACTTGTATAATATAGTTTAAATTTAATCATTGACACGTCTTGTGCCCAGCAAATGGCCAGAGTGCAAATGGTCATTTTATTTATGAGGGTATAATATATATATATGTGTGTGTATAATTATCATTGCATATAGATAAGCATTAAATAGCTTCTTAGCGTTAATATTAAAAACCTTAAAAAAAAACCGTTATGTATAATATTAATAGTATCGAGTATCGAGCATGTTTTCACATCGTACTACTGATTATAATCATTAGCTTATTGTAATTTACGTTACCGCTGCAGCGTATTAGCTGATCAATAATTGATGATCAATAACTTTTTTTTCTTAGAATTCTTAAATAGTCTTCACAAAATTATACTCACCGTTTCGCGAATGCTTATATGCACTGTATTATGTTATTATAAATCAATCGAATTTTTAATTTGATCCCAATCGCATTATACATCATGCAATATATTTAAAGAAAATCGAATCGAGCCTATTGCCAGAAAGACGTTTAATAATATTACCAATCACTGCTGCAATTGTACTTTATAAGATATATCAATCATCAAACCAATAAATATTAGTTGTGTAAGAATATACCACCGTAATTATGTGTTTTTATTAATTTAAATTTAACAATTAACAACAAGACTTCTTTGAGACAGTAAAATATAATTACATTTATGTACAGGATAAAATAATGAAAATAATCCTCGAATTATGTGATTCGATAAACTATTGAAGACATATTGTGAAGACACAATATATTCATTAAATTTAATCTGAATTAGATATTAAAAGAATAAAATATAACCAATTAAAAGATAAAGAAGAAATTTATAAATTTTAAACCGTTAAATCTTTGAGAGTAATATTTTAATTATTTTGTAAACAATCCAAGCACACAATTGTATAAGTTTGTGTTCATATATCATTAGGTACTTCCTTATTATGTATGAGTGCACAATACTGACTCTATCACTTCTTATGTTATTATCACCATGTAGTATTGTAGTATATATTATAGTATATATTATACTCTGATAAATTACCACATGGCGCAATCATTTTATAAGTAAACAAACATATTTCGTCTCATTACAATAATTAATCAATTTGAAATAACTCCAATTCAGAAAGTTAAAAATTAAAAAAAATATTTTTCCACTAGGCTATTTCATTGTTTCAATAAATATATTTTAAATTAAAATCTTATTCATTTCTTAAAGAAAACCGTTATTTATTTAAAACATATGTTATCTTATAGATATACAAATCGAAAAAATTATAAGTTGAAACTATAAAAGTTTTAGAAATTATAGAATTGAGCTCCTCCCATTATTGTTATAAAATAATTTAAAAAAAAAAAATTTTAAAAAATGTATTATAAATTCAAACATTTTCTGTATTTTAACCTCTTTCTTCGTATGCAAAATAATCATTTTATGTACACTGTACGTGTAGTAAATCTATTATCAAATTCTAATTGGTCCAACACTTAAAATGTGTTCACCAAACGTATATATTATTACATGTAAATAAGTTGTCTATAATAAAATTTTTTTTGTGTAAAGAGCAAAACACATTAAAATTATGGTTTTTTTTATTCATATTAAGTCGTGAAATCTTTACACTGATAAATTCCTCGAAATCCACTAACCTATGGCAATATTATGTATAGTGTTTTGCTTAGCTGTTGTCTCTCATACTATACGTTATCGGTTAAATGTCATACTAACGTATATTAAGAGGATAAGTTTTAATTTTAAAAAAAAACGTGCTTCACGCATATGACATTTATTGACGGTACGAGGAAAAAAAACGCGAACCAATAGCAATTATTATTAAAATACCATTTGTCGGTGAAGAAAAAAACCTATATAAACATATATATAAATGCCTAAAAAAAACAAGTCTGTTTGGTTATCAGTGCAGTCACGCCTCGGACAGTTATCATCAGTGGAATTATTGGGCTAAATACACCGAAACTACTTTACTACTTAACGTCCATTAAACGTGAGGTTTAACGGGGAAATGATTTGTATGCGTTAATTTTTTTGTGTGTTTTTATACTCGTACAATACGTGTGTTATGTGCGTACATATTATTTTCAACGGTTCTTCGCCGTACGAAAGGATTATAATAATATTACACGAAGGGCAGGCTTGTTCGGTTTGGTCGACACACACACAAACACATGTATATTTAAATTGTAATATTTATCGCAAGTTAGTATCGCAATCGACTCCGTAGATCGTTGCAGTTGTCGTCGTTGCGCGATCAAGCGGATTAAAACACGGGGGGACGCAACCCTCTAATGATTATTATTATTATTATTATTATTATTATCATATACGCTTGGCGAGTCAACGACCTAAATAAAATAACATTTGTCTTTACTGTACTACTATATTCGTATAAATAAAAATAATATGATAAAAAATAAAATGTATTAAATAAAATAAACAATTCTAAAGATTATGTATAATAATATAATAGTTTTCAAATCACATTGTGTGAAAACGATGAAATTCGAATTAGTATTTATCATCCGTGTACTGTACCTATACGTCAATAAAATATGACAGCGTTTATATTGTATCAGTTTGTATGGTGTAGTTTTATATTGTTATGTTCTAGGAACTTGTAGCTCGATAAAACTCTAAAAAAAGCACCGAAGTTATCTTTAAAAATCTACAATAGAAATATTTTAATAAAACGTATGAAGTTTGAATTAATCTCATTATTTAATACTTAAATAGCAATTTATTTCAATGATATAACGCCGGTTACGGTGACTTGAAAGTTGTAAATTCTAATTAGTAATTATTATTGATTGAATGCAAAAATTACTAAAAAAAATGATAGAAGGTAGAAATATTTTAAAATGTATTGTTGATACATTAATTAAATACATAATATACATTTAATCAATAGTTGATAGTTACCCAACCAGTAGCTCATTTTCGGATGTTATGTTGATCAAATATTTCAACTACGTAGATCTAGAACAAATTTTGTAAAATTGTTATTAAAAAGAAAAAGAATCAACTTAAATTTAAAAAAAAGACCAGAAAAATTATTTTAAAAAAGCGAAAAAAGCGAAAAAAATAACAAAATAAAATATTAGTTTTCTTCTGTATAACATAAATCAAATATAAAGTTGATATACTGCTCCGTTGTGGACCAATATGAAAAAATAGCAAATTCCTACGAAATCCTAACTATAATCATAATTATTGCTATACATATCCATAATGCGATTTCTGTGAGCTTCCACGAGTATCAATTCGATACAATATCGCGTTTTCAACTAGTTTCGAAGTATAATTATTCGCTGCAAAAATGTAATACTCGCATAGACTGCGAATATATAAAATATAAAATATAACTATATTATAGTACCTAGACCTAGAGATTGGTTGATATCACTTTTTACCGATGTAGGTACTCACTCGAGGGACCCATCATATACGAGTATAATATAAAAACTAAAAACCAACATTTTTGCCAAACCCTCCAATACAACAATTTAGTCGGTCATTTGAACGAGCGAAAAACCGCGTTTTAATCTACAGTAATGAATTTCGTATACCAGAGTTTTATTTTATAACATTTTATAGCGTTTACTTATTATACTGTACAAGTAAACCGAACGTGTTGGGATCGTTTGTATTTCTTGTGTATATATTATTCTTCCCGATCCCTTATTTATATCTAAAAAAAAAAAAAAATACAAGTTTCACCATTAATTATCTACAAGTCACGTCTTTAGAAGTTATTTCTTCAAGAGTTCAAGCGTTCGAGTTTTTTAATGCCATTTTTTGAGTACATAAATTAATACTATTAACAATCAGTTTTTTCTTTCCAAAGATCACATCGGTGATAATTAAAGAAAAATGTTTAATACCCAATACTCGTTCTGTTTAAAAGGAATCATTAAACAATTCCATGACAGCGTGTCGAGAACAAAACGTGATCGTAATTTTTAACGGTATATATAATATGCAGTCATGCATTTAAATAAAAACATTTTATAGACTTATGCTACTTCAACAGAAACATCATCCTCGTAGTTCACTGCCATAATACATGTTCGTCGTCTTGCACTCAGTCCGATAATCATTTTTCGAGTGAACCAGACTATATTTATCCTCATGCGCATCCTCGAGTTTGTGTGTATATAATGCGTGTGTCTATATATATATATATATATATATATATATATATATATATATATATAATACAGAGATTCATTGACTGTTCTTTTTCCAAATTCTCATTATACTCTGGTGGCTTGCAATCGCAACACTTCATCGACAAGTTCTACGCCAATGCTAAAAAAGAAGAGAAAGAGAGAGAGAGGGAGAAAAAATCCTCCTCTTTCTTTTTTTTTTTTGCAGTGGAAAATCGAGTTCGATTCCGTGAGATAAACGCCAAAAACAAGAAATGGGGTCGCGGGTCGGGGATTTCAATTCTCGTCGCGCTTAACACATGATACTTCATATATAATTTTTCATTCCGTCAGCACCTTACACTTTTATCTCTATTTCTACACTCCATCCCGCTTTATCCATATACTAAAAAGGATCACTGCAGATAGCACCGACTGTCCTGTTGAAATTGTATTTTGAATAAGTTCAGACCTTCTATATACACACAGAACGAACGCTTTTATATATCTGATTGAATGTATAGGTACCTAGAGCATTTCATGTATATATATATATCCGATAAGGAAATCGACGTTTGCAACGATACAGAAAAAATAATAATAATAAATAATTTAGTATATTTCTTTGTTCGCGAATATTGTACACTTTTATCATTTCAATAACAATGATCATGACTAATTATCTATTCGCATTCAATAATATGTTTATTAATCATATGAGTGTGTAAACACGCGTTCTGTCACACATATACACGTTCATATACGAACATAAACGTTGTTTTTGGCAATGTTTACACGTCATCTATTGTTGGTGTCCATTTATTCACGCCCTATTTTATATTTTTTTGTGTTCACCCGATAAGAGTATACTGCGTTTAGCGCATCAACCGATCGGGAGTTGAGTCAAGGACGGGGGTTCGATAACAGGCAAAATTAAATAGACATCAGGTAGCCGCCGATTATCCTGCGAATCCTAAGACCAACCTCTACCGCCGGCAGGAAAATGATAGGGAGACCATGCGGATGAAAAGGGACGGAAAAAACACGCACCCCCGTAACCACCTTCTATATGCTGTCTCCCAATCGTATATACGCTGTATAAAATAAGGTGATTACCTTATCTGACGATGAGCACTCTTCACGGTTGGATAAGCAATTTTTCACCACCAAACACACACCAAAGACCCCCCCCCACCACCGATCCGTGTTGTATAACTCCTTCGACGCCGTTATTTTGTCTATCTGATCAGTTCCTTTTCAACAATGATTTCGAAAAATCCTTACTTCCAAACCCCAGAATAAGGAAATAACTGTATAGCGAGAATGTGTCTGTGACGATGAGGTAGATATGAGTTCCGTTTAAAACAGCCGGGCGAAAGAATTGGAATAAATATCCTAGACACGTGTCCGGCTGAACCTATATTCGATGAAAATCGACACCGACTAAAAAGTTGAATATTTTTTTACGGAAATTATCTTATTTCCGTTTTCTATATTCTGTGTGAAGCAAGGTATGTATTTTGGTCTTACCCAAGGTTTTACCATGCTGTATTTTATTTTTTACATTTTGTGTCAATCCTGATTTCAACCTGAAGGATTGCTCCAATCATCAGTTTTTTTTTCTCATAGGAAATTTTATCATATACAGAATAATGTAGTTTTTGCATTCGGGAGGTAATTTTTAAATTACTCAACAGTTTTCCAAATAATTGAGTAAAGCTGACAAAAAGCTACAAAACTTACGGAGTACAGGTTTTTTAGGTTACTCGAAATTTATGAGTACACTTTTGTGAATCATAAACAAAGTATCGTAGACTTGAAATTTCCCGTGAATTTATTAATTCTCACCGTTCTCTAAAGATGTTAAAATGTTCAGAAGATTTTGACCTTTTTAATATTATTTATAGATATTATGGAAATATATATCAATAAAAAGTTTACAAGGAAGTCACATTTTTGAATCTTAAATTAATGTATAAGAACGCAAAGCAAATTATATTTTATTTTTAATTGAGTACATTCAACCTTTTAATTAATCTAAATTGTACTATAGAATATGTAGTGAATATGGTAATTTAAAATATTAATTATAAATATTATATAATTTTATTAGCTATTTAAAATCAAGAATATGCATATATCCGATAGGTACCTGCACATAAAATACAGCGATCACAGATGTAATATAATTTTTTTGACAGCATATTTAAACACACAAAAATTACATTTACCGTGCAAATTAAGTCAATATTTGTCGTTTAACTTAATATGGTTTTTTGAATATTCAACAACTTTATTTTTGATTGTAATTTTTTTATGATTCAAATAATCTTATTTTTCAAACCGTTCGTATTGCAAGCCTAACATAAATTTTGTATGAAAACCTGTACATTATTGCCGTAATAATTATAGCAGCTGTGTATTCAATTTATACATACAATTACTATCTAGTTCTAAATCAAGTAGAGCGTTTATTTTTTCATGTCCAAATACCTCATAAAGATTATGAAATTTGTTTTTTTTAAATTCTCAAGACGACATTAAAATAATTGATTAACTGTAATAGTTATGAAATATTTGGTGGCAGCTTACGATATAAAGATAACCTTCTATTTTAACACCGTATATTTATTTTTATTAATTTCACATGAAACTCAATTCGTTTTTATTCGATGATCCAACGTGTGGATCTAATATTTATGGAATGATTACAATTATGTTTCGATAGATGGACAATTTAATACTATTATCCAAGTAACGCGCTAAACGCTTATTATTATTTTAATTAGCCTGCACTGAAACGTGATGCGGAGTTTTGGTTCTTATCACAATGACGTATGCGTAGAAAATCGATATTGGTAATTATTATATTACTAAACATTTATCGCGTTAGATAATAGCTATTAATGATGAGAGATAAAGTTCGGGTAGGTCTGAAAGTGTCTGCCGTCAGTCAGTGCCATCTACTGTAGCGAGTATTATCCATATTATAGTCCTGGAAAGAATAATAATAATTAATCGTACGTGGGGCATTACCATAGGTACGTTATGCATTATACGCGTTTATACTACAGTGAAATGTATCAATAGGCCGTAATCCAAGGCAGAAATCGAATGTTAATAATTAATCAATAATAATCTTGGTGAAATTCAAATAACACGATGCAATATAACTTCGGCTATAAGTTTATAACAGTGATCGCGTAACGAAGACACACATGAAATGATTAGTATGTATATTCGAGTATTTTAATCATTACTTCGTCCCCAATACCTAACCTTTACCTTTACTTATCACTAATAGTTTGTTCGTGATTTACATATAATTGTCAACCAATATTGTTATAAGTAGTAAGGTTTTAACTATTATTATTATTATCGCTGTGTAATTAATAATATTGTACAATACAATATTTACCATACACGATGGCATATTTTGTGACATGTTTGAACTAAATTATTTTCAATGCCATTAATTTTTCGTTGTATTGAAATAGTTTTGCTCTTCAACTTATCATCAAACCGTTTTATAGCGTATAATTATAAATGTATATTTTTATACTCTGTCGAGTGGATTGGAAAACACAATAACTATTTGTTTTATTGTTCGATCGGAAACATATTATGCATGTGTATAATTATATTTATTGTTTGGAGATTAAAAAGTCTTATGAGACTTAAGCGTACAATGTTCATAATACATTACGCATAGTTAATGAAATATACGGTCTTATTTCTTTCGTAACTTTAACAAACATAAATACGTACTGCTCGTTTTCAGGTGGACATAATCGCTGAAAATGTAATACCTAGCTCATCGCATTGTTTCATTATTTGGTATGCATATACAGTGTATATTATACACACTCGCGCAGGATACCGCGGTATACTCATATAATTTACCCGTACGTTTCGGAGACCGGATAAAATATTTTGTTCTCAGGCCACATGAGCGCAATAATAACATTACATACTATATCGAATTGACGGGCAAAATGTCTTTTCGGTCTTTACACACGATGTTTCCTAAGCATATCGCGTATATTATGTTTAGGTCTCGAACGTTTCGAGTGCACCATACATAATTAGCGTTTGGTGTATCCCGCGTTTTGGCGTATTGCAAACATTTTATACTGATTCGTTTTTATTCTTTTACTTTTTACTCGGCAGTTCTTACTTCTATTGCCATATGTACACAATAACAATTAAACAATCGATTATAGGTTACGCAAACATGATAATCGCATGACGCAGACTTTGTGATTGATGTTATCGAGGAAAAAACATATACGTTCTTTATGTATAATACGTATACATTGTATTGATAATAAATCGTATGCGACGAACAAATCATTTAAATGCACACGGATACACGCACGCGTTCGATTTTACTTCGTGATAACCTGCAATATAGTTTTAAATATTGAAATTTCAAGACTATTTTCGATAGGTTAGGAATCAGTAATATTTTAATTAATTTACAATGATATAGTTAAACGTTTAAGGCATACGGATGGTCCATGGAGGGGTGTACATTTATCTTCGATTTATATTTAGATTATGCTCATATGATTATATGCTCATATCTAATTCTCCAATTCAACATTTAAATAATTTTAATTAATAGTCTATTATTCCGATAAATGTTTCATATTATATAAATGCATATATCGCTATTTGAATATAATATTCTCTTTAAAAAATCAAAGTTGATTTTGTTTCAATTAAAAAATCTAGAGATCAAAAGAATTTTTATAGTCTATAATTATGGTTGAAAATGTCAAAAGAAGTTGTAAAAATTGCTTCGCGTATAAAAAACGTTATAAGTTCTTACAGTAAGAACCGAGCTAAGTTTTTTTTTCTGATGATAGATTATATAATTTATGCTTTGAAATTTGTATTTCATTATTTCATAAGTTTTTTCTTCTTATGTTTACCCGCTTGTATTTCTTAATAACTAGTTAAGCACAGGCCCAACTATTATAAGATTTATTAATCCTTTCGAGGATCATCAGACTGCAGTGTTTTAGTTCGACCTCGTACTATAAAAGAGGATATTACTTCATTAGCCTTATAACAAACGAAAAAACACTATTTTAATGATGAGGCGCACCTAAGACCCTGAATCCTCGGGGCATTTGACCCCCTTATACGTGTCTGATAAAGAGAGATAGCTTTTATCGAACAAACGGGTCTTTCCCATTGTACGTGCATTTATTCTTTATCAGGTATCATTTATTTTGATATATGAACTATATTTTAACTCGTTTATTCGATTAAAACGTTGACAATGTCATTGAAATCAACCAACCGAATACGAGAGTGAATTTATTCGTCTTCTGAAATTTGATATAAAGGTAAACAAACATTTTTTGCACGGACATATAGTATTCATACTCTAGTCAAAACTCGAAGGTGTATAGTTTATATATTAAGTAAAATATAATTATCAATTGACTTGGAAACTTAGTGAAAAATTGATTTGTATGCATTACAAATTATTATTATTCTTATATTATGTATAATAAATTAAAAATATATGAGATCACAAAAATAATTTAACAAAGTATTTTACCAATTCAATTTTCAGCATTGTATTTTGGCTTTAGCAATAACAAATCTATGATTAGAAAATGTTTAATCTTTCCAATTCAAATATGGTATTGGTATACATTGTTATCTAAAACCTTGAAAATATTTTTTATAATCTTTTATGCGAATATCTACAGACACGTTAGATAAAGTACCTAATTATAATTTCTATAGACATTTTCAAGTTGCACATAAGAATATAATTATTTATTTCAAAAATTATGTTGATACACGATGAACATTTCATACTGAATAATTAGTACAATATATAAGTATAGTATAACCATTATTAACATTTGATGAAAATGGTTTCAGTATCGTATAACAAATGAATGTACGTAGGTACATCAATATTATACCTTCTTCTACAAAATGGTTGTAAAACCAAATGTAATAATTTACACCTTTAATATAATAAAAACATTATAAAGCTAACAACATTCATTAAGGTTAACTGTAGAAGGTTTTATTGTATATTATTTGTATTACAACAATTGACTCTAATTAATTATTACACTACGTTAGTACGATTCCAATTGAATACCAGAATATTTGTGCCTTGTGTCTATGTTTTAGATTTCCAAGTAATCTTATGTTTAAAATGTACTATTCAAATATTGAAAATAACCATGAACGATTTTATCTTATCAGTAATTTTGAATAATTAAGATGAAAAAAAGCACACAATAAACTGGTACCTATATATAAAAACGTGAAAACGCAAACATGCTAAAAAATAAAAACAGGTTTTAACTCGTAGCGTAATGCATAAAGTAGAACATTGGATAAGAATGATTTATTTATTGGGCGATGAGTTTTAAAATATTAAGTATTGAAATAATATCCCGAAAACGTGATTGTCGTTTCGCCTTTTCCGCGCCATGTAAATGATAATCAGGATACGTGGAATTGCGTTTTTATATTATTTTTTTAGAGGCGTATACAAATGCGTCGTAGTACAGCCCACTGCACGAGCAGTGCAATCGGATCCGCTACAAAATCGATTTTGTCGTTTTTTATTTTTTTTTACACTTGCACGTACATATATGTATATATAGCTTGGACATATTATATTACACATATTATAATAACATATATGAAGGTATATGTTCCTAAACACATACGAATGCATTTTATTTTTACAAGCTCGCGTAGTGTGCGTTAACGCCGGTATGCATAGGATACATAATATAAAAACATATATTTTCAATTTTCACGTGATTCTCGAAGGGGGTAGGAGAGGGTGCCGGATAAAGAAGGAAGGTAAGAAGACAGATGGTAGAGAAATATATATTCCCCTTCGATATGGAAAAAAAATTGTTATCATATACACGTTATTCCATTTTTTTTTCTTTTCATGTATCCCTTTAAGCCTATTTAGTGTTTACATTGACCGAACGTTGTCCGATAACGCCTCAGCTGCGGAGGAAGGGGGACCCAGCTCATACGTATATGTGTTAGTGACTACGTGTGTATGAAACACACTCACACACACACACACACACATATAGTGGCGAGTACACCTCGTTCCCGTCACCCCCCAAACGTCCGGACGTAGCTATACCGCTCAGCCTCCCTTGAAAACAGTGGTGTTAAAGGGGGTCTGGGGGTAGTCCGTGACGTAGGGGAAAGTGTAAACTACTTCGTATATGTGTGTATGTTGGTTTGAGAGAGTGTGGGAGAGAGAGAGGTCCGTTATAGTGTATTCCTGGCATCGGGCGATAAAGGCGGTTGGCCTGGAACGCCGAGATAACGGTGGTGGCCCGTGAGGCGGGTCGCGCGCCTTTATGGAATAGTATATAGTAGTATACATTACCGATATACACACTTGCAGCAACGGCGTACACACCTCCCGCCGTACAGGGGATGGTGAGAGGACGCGTGAGGTAGGCCGGCGGGGGTAGGATAGTGGGGTGCGTGCAGGGAGTAGCTGCAGCGACGACGACGAGGGTTACCAGAATTAAGCTCACCTCAACACGACGTCAGGTAGTAAATTAAATTCGTCCACAACCACCCCGCCACCCCGTCTATTCATGGAATTCCTTCCATTATCATTTTCCTTTTTTCCCCTTTTTTTCTGCCCCCCCCTACCGTTTTTCCTTTAATTCCCTTTAACAGATCGCTGCTACCGACCGATAAGCATTTATATAGGTACGTGTATATAATATATATGTATAATATACTATCTCGAGCTCTGTAAATCTTAGAGCAGTGTTTCTCCTACCCTTCCGCGCACACGCCAACGGGGCCGACCCGCGCAATGGTGTCTCTGTTATGTCAATACCGCGTCGTTATCTCGTCCGTCGGTTGGGTTTTTTTTCATATAATTTTTCTCGATCTGTAAATGTGTGTGTGTGTGTCTTTTCTCTTTCGTTTCGTTTCATTTACATCATTATTATTATTATTATTATTATCATCATCATCACGGACAGGGCGGGGGTTTACATTATAAAGGTGTGTGTTTGTACACAGTATAATATTTAATATACACGTAGGCGATGATCCCCTGCGACGCTGTACAGTCTCGCATTCCCCTTTTGCCCACCCTCCCACCACTTTCTCGCTGACACCCTTTCGATGACCCCTGCTACCTTCATCGGAACTACCGGGTCGTCAATCGTTATCTCGGTGACGGCAGTGTATATAATAATAATAATAATAATAATAATAACAACAATAATTTAAATATTATCCATATACCTATATAATATGGCTATACCTATATTTCAGTTCACATAATGCACCTACTGCTCGCGCATATTATGGGAGCGCAAACGATGTTAAACCAAGAGAAATCCTCGACGATAGGCGATGAAGCGCTTTCGAGTCCATATTATTTTTACTCATTTTTTTATGCGATTTTTACTTCACTATATACGCTACACCAGACGACAGAATATATATATATGCACACTGCTGAACGTGGCTTTGATCGAATGTCTCGGGGTAAACCCTACTCCACCCACCCCACTTCTCCCTTCACCAGCCAGAGTTGTCAGAAAATACGAATGTTTGCGTTTCGTTGTAATTTCGTTTTCGACATCCAAACAATATTGATAACTAAAAAAAGGTTGCGTTTACATAATATTATAATACTGGCTTGGTGCGCGCGGTGGAGAGGTAAGTGACTTTTTTCTCATCCCTCACTGGAACGTCATTTGTAAGTTGATAAACACGATGCGTGTATATATTATAGATACCCGGAGGCTTCTTGCGCAGTACTGATAGTAACCTTTGAAATAGCCTGTACGGTCAGTACGACAGTACCTAGTACGTATAATATACTGACATGAAACATGTATGATAGACATTGTTTCTGGTATAATTAATGACCATAGTGAAATCTGAACTGGATACTCACCGATTTTCGCTTTTCCATCGTACTATTCAATATCATGATTATAAGAATATAATTGTAACTTATAAGGTATGCACTAATAATTAAATATGTGTTTTTTGAATGAAGTCGCCGCATACGAGTTTCATGTAATTTCAATTGAAGTTTCTTTGGATACTTTTAAGTTAAATTATGTATCATATACGCTCTGCGCATTTTATATTTAGCACTTCTATGTATCCCTATATATACACCCGCTGTTGTTATGAAAAAATGTCTTTATCAAATCCTTGGTTAAAGTTGATATAACCGAGAAAGTGGAGAGAGCGTAAATAGTGTCCTCTTTTACAATATTTTGTTGTTGGATAAATACTAAAACCCTTGAGCCGACCTTGTAACTTTCAAGTCATGGGGAACGCTCAAAATGGTATGGATTTCGTGCAGTCTTCTTTATCTATTTTTCCCGCTTTAAACACCTGGTAATATTTACAGCATCCCGTAAAGTTATAGACTACTATATAGCCACATATATGTTGTCCGGATAGGTAACAGTTTCTAAATACAGGAAACTCTTATTACCACAACTGGCTACTCCTTTAAAATATGTCCTGCCGGTCCCGCACGCTCGCGCACATCGATATAATATTATGACGGCTCACGTCAATAATATAATGATGGCTCGTTGCAATTTTCATCGTGCGCGTGCGTCTATATATACCATTACATAACATATTATAATATATGCATATATTGCCATATACATATAATTATTATACACATATATATATATATATATATATATATATATATATATATATATATATATATAAAACGCGTCATTTCGAGTAAACACAGAGTCCAATTACTGTTTGCTTATCCAATCAAAATATTATTGCAAGTAATAATATGATAATAATATGTATATTGTATATACGTGTGTAGACACAGTGCGTCCAGTATCGTGTTTCGCGCGACGGCTGTGTGCAGCTGCGTTTAACGAGTTACAGCAGTTTCAACTATGCACCATTCACAAAAACCGTATGATTATATGATTATTAATATTATAATATTCCAATGCAAAGTGTATATTTTTTTTCGGATGATCATAGATTGCAATGTTTTTCTACGCGTTGTTTTGCATTTTTCATTCTTAGAGCATTTTTAAGCATCAGTTTTCGGTAATTATTTGTAAGTTTCAGTGCATATTTGTACAGTGTACGGCTTAAAAACCTAACTTATTCATAATATTATTTAAAGACTATTTGTTCATTTATTTTCTTGATATTTAAGTTTCGTAAGCATCAAACCGAATTCTTCAAAGTTCAGTTTTTTTTTTTGTAATACATGTTTTGTAAATTATTAATTAGTTACGTAAAAAACAATACATTTAGTAAATAAAATGGCACAGGACATTTTAAATTGACTTGCCGCAGTTAAATGCGAATTTACGGGCATTTCAGGCCATTTTTCAAATCGTTTTTCGATGTTTTTTATGGATTCCGGGCACCGTTAATATATTGTGTTGTGCGTACACTATTTTCGTTCGTTTACGGACGACGATTGTTCCGAGGTGTACATAGGACGGCGGTATATACAACGCGTGCAATCATGTTACGGCGAGCATTATATTATTAGAATATATTATAATGTATAGATGGTGATAAGACGCGATAACGGCGCTGCAATATTGTAATTGTGCACGGCAAATATTGACCGGTACGATTGTTCAAAGTTTATGCGCACGCGGTCGAGGAATACGTCATGTGTACTGTACATAATATATATATTTATTGTATATACATTGCGTATACTTGAAATGAAAAAAAATGATTTAGAACAAAATAACAAATAAAACAATAGCAGAACGAAAATCCGTAGAACTAACCAGGTTAACGGTATGTACAACATGTATGTTTAGGTATGAGTGTATGTTCCGTTTCCGATTACTCACTAGGTATCACAAATCGCGAATAATAATATTATAACGCACACACGTATTATAGTGTCACGTGGCTCTCTCTCTCTCACTCACTCTCTCGCCCCCCCCCCCCTCTCACTCTCGCTCGCTCGGTCTCTCTCTCTCTCTCTCTCTCTCTCTCTCTCTCTCTCTCTCGACCGCATACACAGCTCCGAACTATTAGTATATAGGTCTCCGACGAATTATTATTTTTATCATACGTGTTCCGTACGTATTATTATTATTATTATTACTATTACTACTATTATTCCGTTTATCGTATACGGTCTAATATTGCTAATCTGTCACCGCATCTAGTCGTATAGTCTTAGATGGTATCCGTCGTCTGTGTGTCACGCACATATCGCGTTCAGTTGTCGTTTGAATACGTTTTCAACTATGTACACCGGCAATCTCTAAAGAATTGGTCTCGTATTATATATTAAAAAAAAATCACACTCGCTGCAGTGCTGTCGTAAGTCATAATTTTATCTTTTTCTACTTCTTCTTCTTCTTCTGAAAAAAACATCACTTCAACGGAAGTTTTTCGAACCGATTACAAAATATGGTGACAGTGATCCGGCACTCTTCAAGCATACTAAGTATAAGTAAGCAAGTTATTTTAACCGTTTATCATTATTCAATATAGTGTCTATAATTTTTGTTGTTCAATAACGATAATACAATTCACTAATAATGTTTTATTTTTTATATCATTATAACGAATACTGTGCAATAAGGGTGAAATATATGTTATGATCGAACGCGATACTAAAGTTAGATAGAATGTTTTTTTTCACGACCGGTCTAGTTGATTTATTGTTGGTCTATTGTTTCATACTTTAAACTTTGTGAAATCACATTTTTTTTTCAAAAAGTTTGAAATGATTAGTGTTTGACAGTTTGACTAGTAAATTGTTTTAAATCAATGCTTATAATAAATTATTATTATTATCATACTTGCGTTTTTGCTCAAAGAGGGGCAAAATAGTGTTATTTCAAAAAATAATTTGGATAAAATATTATTTTATGTATAATAAACGGTGTATAGTTTATTAACTACACTTTGTGTACCTAATTTTTGACTGTTGTATGCGTGTAGTATATGAACGGACGTCTAGTTTTCGAAAAAAGATCTAAAACACAACCTACATTTATTTTTTTTAAATTAGTTTTGAAGGAATATTTACAATCTACAGTAACTCATTGAACTTAATATTATCTGTGCAAACTATTATTTTACACTTGGACTACGTAGTGCTTAAAATAAAAGGTAAATGATAAACACGTTTTTAAAATATAAATTAACATTTAAATTATTTTCTTCGGCAGAATTTCTGTTGATAAATCTTATTGGCTGGATGTATAACATTTAGGTATCATTTGTATTTTATTTTTTCATACAATTTAATTAAACAATGCCGTTGAAACATTATAGACGACTTCGTGATCACATTATTAATCGAACGAACATCCATGTTCAAGAATCATAGGAATTTCTTTTTGGTGACATGTTTATAGTAATAAAAACGTTCATAAAGCTATTTGACCGTGGAGACATTCTTAAATATAATTAATATATATTAATATAATTTTTCTGATTATTTATCTATGTGATTTATGTTAATCTCATACGATGTAACAGCTTTGTTATAATGCTTTAGAGTAAAAGCATAAAGAACAATTTATACAGCGATTATAAACGCATTTAAAATGCGATTACCTATACAATATAATAATATACATTTATTGATATTGAATTGAATAATAATTATTACTGAACTACTAGACAACTTGACTACATCCATCAATAAATTGTAATGATTACAAACAGGCATGTTCTATGACTGTTGAGTATTTGTTAAACCATTTGCACCTATCTGTTGTCCATTAACATTTTCTTATCTATTTAATTTCTTGTTTGGGTGTAATTTAAATTAGTTTTTAGTGCATAAACTTCCGGTCGTTTAGTGATGGGTATACGTTAATTATTTTATAGTATTATCATAACTAATAAATATGCGTCTGGAGAAACGGAAATACACTGTAAACCGCACCATATGTTATGACGTGAAACAATTGGGTCCACAGAGTTCATTTTAATTGTCAGGTGGCCAAAATCGAAAAAATAACTAATGGTCTGGGTCTAGTCGATTATTAATATTGATTTCGACAGCCGATAAACTTCCCGTGGCCACTATATCACCGCGGAAAAAACTGATAAGTCAGGCGGAAAATATCACTGGCAGCAGACCGAATTCCAAATGCCATGATAAGATTTGACCGATTAGGCGATATAAATTATTATGCTTCGGGGTCGAGTCCGAGATAGGGAGCCGTAACTCGTGATTACAATCATCAATAATAATAATATTCTAAATGTAATATTTTTAAACCGCGTGCGACTTTTGCCCCACAGTGTCAGAGTTCAAAGAACTGTTTCACCGATTTACAATGACGAAACGAATTAATTTTAATCGACTACAAAAATATAAGCTACGGACTGTAATACTTGTAAGGTCTTCCGCTGACCGTCGTAACGATAATGATGTGTGCACGCGCGGGTATTTCGTCGAAAATTACATGAAGAGGAAGAAAGTACGCGATCCCAACGTTTTTCAGTGTCTTATTTTTTTTTCCACTTTAATTTGTTACCCGCGTTTCTTTTTACACCGTGTGTCGATCGAACGATCGTTGTTGCTATTCATAGCTGTGGCAAAAAATCAACGATTTCACGCGTTTATCACTGCGGAGTTGAATTGAATGATTTCTGCCCCGATAATAAAATCTATGAGAGGTAGGTGCTATACTGTTTTTTTTTTTTTTACGAGTAATCGTTAAACACCTCGGCTAAATAATCAAACATTTATTTAAAAAATAATCTATTTAACGCTGCCGACCGTGTGCGGTGCAGTTCGGCGGCATGTGTGTGTCAGTGTGTGCGTGTTTGTATAGTTTTTGACACGGGATAGTTTTACCGCAGTGAGTATCTCCCACTACATTTCATTCGTAATGGCCACACACATACACACACATACACACACACAAAATCCATAATGCAACTAAACCCATTTTCTTCGTCACAACAAGGTTTTAGTGTGGGGAAGATAACGGTTAGATAACCGACGTTTTATCTGTGCGTCGGCTCGCGCGCTGCCACGGCGATAATACATTTATGTGTGTGAAAGGATTCCGAACACGGTAAACAGGAGATTGGGATCAGATAATAAGTATATTTATTAGCGTCTCCGAAGAACCGACTCATAGTTTCTGTCTGTAATTTTTCGAATTTCCTGTTATAACCCTAAACTTGGGGTGTTCGAGTGTAGCGCGAGCGCGCGCGTAAAATCTCAAGATTATAAGTGCTTTTAAGGAGAAACCCATTTCAAATTTTCCGTTATCTTTGGATATTCGATAAAAGAGTGAAATGCATTATATTTTTAATGTTTTTTATACTACTCGGTTTCATGTACACATATACTCGTATATATATATTGTGTATCGATATTTTCACATGGAATAATAAATCATTGACCCTAGGAACGTATCGTATAGTACGTATCGTCGTTATACATCTGCCTTGGCCGAATGCATAATATACCTACATTTTGTTCTTTTTTTAATAAATTCGTTTAAACTTTTTTTTTTTTAGTCATTATAATCACGGTTTCGTTCACGTGTGGGTGTCACGATCACGAAAACTAACGGAATTTTAAGATCGAAAGATAACATTTTCCAATATAATTTATAATATAAAACAATAATACATGTAATAGTTATACGTATTTTATCTACTATCATAAATGCTAACAATTTCAATTCGGTTCAACTTATGATTTACATAGTATCAACTCGATCAAAAGTTCAAATCGCACAAAAAGTTGTCGTTGTTCGTCCCGGTGTAATATCATATTTTTTAACAATAACGTAAATAATACGTATACTCTCACTGCAGCACTGACTTGGGGTATTTAGGACTTACGGTATGCGAAAACAAAAAGAATCTTTTATATTTGGTGCAGTATTTGAATGTTGATAATTATTTTTCTCAGAATTTCAATTATTTAACATTTTTTTACCTAATCGTTCCCGAATGTTGAAATTCTTAACATATAAATTATGTCGTTGTCGTTCGGTACGTTTTATATCTCAGGATTGTTTGAATTAACAGTGTCCTGTATTGTAAAAATATAAGCGTGTGGGTATAAGTGTATATATAACTAATGAAACCGCTCGATCAATTAAAATCATTTTTGCATGACATCGACCTATATTATGTTCTATACAAACTACTACTACAGTACTACATTTCGTTCGATAAATTGTGAAAACAATCAAGTATAATATTTTATACGAATATTGATTCGTCTGTACAATATAGTCGCAGTGTTTGACTTGTTAAAGTGACGGCAAATAATCCTTGAACTCGGGATGATTATTATACTCAGGGTACCTATACTAATTTCTTTTTGTTTGAAAGTTTAAATAATATACGTTTTAAAAGCTCAAAGTATTAGTAAACATTTTAATTTTCCCCACAACAGCAGCACAGGTTATACGCTAAGTTCTGTTATCAATTATTATTCTTTTGTCTTTACATAGCCGTGTTGCTCTAAGACTCAACATTACGTTATTCGAATAATTATGAAACATAACGTTATGATAATTACCGGTTGCATTTTCTTTCAGAAGCTCGCGTTGAAAGTCCGATATTTTAATCAGGTGCATTTGTGTGTGCAGTGCATGTATTAGCATTAGAACACCGCGTGTTTTTCATTCTGCTAAAGTGTCTAACATGTTACATTAAAGTCATCGTCGATAGAAACCCTATCAGTTGAACGGCATATTACGCATATAATAAGGCTATATAATGATGACCACGATGTGGCCACTTCAACACTTCAATTCTGTAAGCTAAGGGCAAATATTATACAATATTTAGGCGATACGGTCAAACGTTGTAGTAATAAATAACAAATATATTATACACATTACGTTATCGAAATCATTTCGTTGTTTTCGAATCGTGCAAAAACGGTAAGAGCTCATGTGCAATATAATTTCATACTTTTTTCCCAATCGCAAATGTTTACAAAATGCATATGAACGCATTATAAGTGCAAATTCTGATTCAGTTTATACATAGGTATGTACACGCGTTTGCGCAACATTGAGACTCGTGAAACTGTACACTCTATACGTTCGCAATGCTCTTCGCGGGGAATTTAATAAATACAAAATCATATCCCGATTACGCATAACCAGCCGTATGTGTCACGTGCGCACGGGAGCGGTCTCCGCGCAGAATGATGAATGTTGGAAATATGTGCTTTTTAGCGACCGGCACTGCGTGTGCGAGTGAACGCGTGCACGGGGAGATGACGATGACCCTATACCAAACAATATGATATCAAATATAGGTAGTACGATAGGATCACGTTTAGATAATAGTATAATAGCTAGCGTACAGTACGGCATATTCGAGTATATAACATAGGTACCTATAATATATGCACGCATAATATAATGTTGAACGTTCATTTCAAAGTCAGCTATTTCTATGAAAGGAATAAAAATCTAATTTAAAATTAGATTGTGCCCGAATAATAATATGGATTTGTTTAACATCTATACACGCATAATTGTTGCACGTACTGCACTATATAATGGATGCGTCGTCCACTTTGCATTTTTTATGTGTAAACACACGTTGTTCCGGTTATCATGTACACACCAGTGTACCGCGGTAATTCGATTATAGCTGGTACACGTTAACTATATATTATATTAACTCCAGTTTAAATCGGTGACGACTGACGGTCTTTGTGGAAGGGTTGGGGATAGGGGGGGGGTCGGAACTTGATGTCGTTGGGTTCTATCTGGAGACGTTACACTTGTATCGATGCTACGATCTGTGGCTTACAAAAATAGAAGTCTATACGGCCAGGTTAGATTATTTTCCGACAACGATGTATTTTACATACAATATCACTTTTTCATTTTACGTACTTTCGTCTTGGCGTCAATTATGCCGTTTGAGGAATGGTACCACTTTAATATAATTAAATTCATATTTTCTGGTTCTTAAATTGTCAATACTGCAATGCGTGCATCGTACGGTTTTCGATATTTTATTAAAAAAATCTTATACTCACTCATTCGTTGAGTATATAAGTGCGCACAAAAACAGTATTCATTTTGGACATCGACGATTAGATTAGGTACGACCGCGACGTATAACGTTAATGTGGTGAAAAAATGTAAAATATTACCATAAATAATCGAGCACTTAACGTCGTACGTAAACGAGTATAAATTATATATTATATACATAGCGAGTAAGCTGCGATTTGAAAATATCACAAGATTTCAAATCTTTTAAATTCTACGCTTACATCGTATTATTGTACTTGAGTTCGTGCGAATATTATAAGTATGCATGTGATATGTTTCAAAAGGTGATTCTCTCCCTAGAAAAAATAAAGAAACCGCGTCCTTTTTTCTACTTCAGCATGATCAGCGATTACCCGACCTGATTTGAGCATAGGTACTTATATCGGTTCTACCGTGTGCGCGCGCACACACACACACACACACACACACACACACACACACACACACACACACACGAGCGCTCGCACACAAACATACTCACACACATAAGGCAGACAACTAGTTAGCTCCGAGCTAATTACAGAGGGTTTTGTCACGATTCGATTATCGCGTTAGCGTGGTATATATACATAGGCTATAGAGAGAGGTACCTATATATATATTATATAACAATGCTGCGGGACCGCCGCCGCCGCCTCGTGTACCTATCTCCTATTGGGCGGTGGCAGCCCGAAAACTGTTGACCGATATCGGTCGGCGATCTTTCTCGTCGCCGTCATCGCCGTCATCGCTTCGTACAAGAACTAAGAAGTAATAAGAGAGGATAGTTACTTCTTTTGCCCGTGAAAAAAACCTATCTCTCTCTCTCTCACCATCGCACTCTCCATCTCACTCCGTCCATGCATCGCCCGAACGCGTTCGCGCGCGCGGAAATTCAAATTAATGCGCGCCATCCGTTATCTACGAATACGAACACGCGATCGACAAAACGTGTTTTACACTAGCTGTATCGGCACACTACTACTCAGCCGCCACGACTCCTTCCCTCGACATGACTATTTTACGTGTACTTTATGTACACATGTACCTGTATTATATATACACACACACACACATTCCACCTTATATTTGTTTAGCGTTTTACTTCCCCTCCTTCCCCTACCATCGCTCCACCTTACGCACACAACGATTATCTACGTACGCGCGCACACACTCTCCCGTATAATTTAAACCTACACGCGCACACGCACACGTGTATATAATAATATATACATACAATACACGTACGTGAGACTTTTGGATTCGAAATTATCGGTATACGCGCCGCCCTCCACCGCCCCCTTAACTCGATCATCAAGAACTCTTTGTGCCCATACGTATATATACAATTCGACGCGCATACAACATTAAATAGGTGGTGTATATGAAGTATATATATGAGTACGCTGCAGTGATAATAAATGCGTGTATGTGTGTATGTGTGCACATACGGCGGGTACGTAAAGTTTATATTGCGTTTGTGTACATATAATATAACACACACACACATATATATATATTTATTTACATCGCATAGTCGTGTGATGCAGGTGATGGAGCTGCAGTTGTAGCCGTGTGTATTACACACGTACAATATTGTATATCACCGACGCGGTTCTCTGCTCGCAAGGCGACATGCAAATATTACCGGGTTTTGTTGCTGCGATATCCCGGACGCGAATTCAAGTAATCGGATATCGCGTGTATACACGTTTATCTCCCCGTCTAAATTAATCAGTTTTGAGCGTAAAAATCTCCAGTAGAATACAAGACTTGAGCGACTGAATCTTTGATGCGTAGTACGTTTGTCAACGGGTAAATCACGCGTATTATGATGTTCTGGATGCTGGATGTTTTATACCTACATATTATAATATCGTCCTCGTTGTCATTACATTTTCCGGTTTTCGTTTTATATTGTTCTTACCATCTCGTGTTTTAATAATAACAATATTTGGAGTCCTCTAACTGAAAAAAAGAGCATCGTTTGTAGTGTTACCTATATATTATACAAGTATGTTACAGTAAAAGCCCGATCCCTCACAGCTAAGATTTACTGTTTGTATTCAGTAAAAGCTGAAGATCATTTTGTTCGGGCTTTTTCTATAATAGTCGTGTGTATCCTAGGATGTACAAATTGAATTATAATATGTATACGACAAATTAAAATTAATGTATATCGATTATATTTATGTAAACGATTTAAATAATTATCAGTTATTTGTTTTATAAAATTAAATTATGATTTTTGTTAGTGTAATTTTCATTTATCGTGTATTAATCAACTTTTACTTATTAAATTTGTACATTCCATAAAGGATGTACACAACGTTGTCCTTAGTAAAAGCCCGGATAAAATGATGATGTACAGCTTTTGACGAGTAAAAATAGGAAATCCTAGAATTGCCTGATAAAAACATAGCTTTACCTAGTAATCAAGCTTTTACGGTAACATATAAATTGTTAAGCTTTTAGATTTCCAAATGTGTATCATTTAAATAAAACGCATACTTAACTGCTGATTGCGTTCATATTCTTCCGTTAACTCTTTTATGTATGTCATTAAAGTTAATTATACAAGTATAGGTATCTGTTTCAAGAAAATAATCTGGACCGTTCAACTCGTAAAGTATTGTGTTTTCAAAAAAACGAGCCCATTTGTTTTACTCCAATACGCATTTAGTACATTAAAATAAAAATTGTTTCACTCAAACCCGTTTCTTAAGGCGAACCGTTTTCGATGTTTATCGAAATATTAAATCGTTCATAATTATATTTGTGACTGAAAAAAATGATACTTTATCGATGCTTAAAATAACTGCAATCATCCGAATTAACTTCACGAATACTGCAGCAGTGTCAATGAAGAAGGACGCGACCGACAGGTACTTGTGTATGCCCGGAAGAGTAGTACGGTGTATTATATAACCGCACCTTTTACACAGTACCTATACAATGTACGTAATACGAGACGTTTTCGACTGAATAATTGTTAGCCATTGTACCCCGTACGGTATCCATATTGAACGTGATTCGTTATATAGGTTGTTTTGCTTTTAAGTATTTCAAATCGAAACGATACAGCCTATTAATACGTATAATGAACACCACCACGGCACCGCCAAAGATTCGTGACGAGGGTAAATCTATTGACGATTTCCATTCGGGTCGGTGTTAAAATGTTAGGTAACACGTTTTCCACGTACATGTATATGCGCGCTTTACGTCAGTGCACTGTGTACAGCTTCGGCTGAATATTATTATATACACGCGGTGTACAGTATAGATAATAATACTATAATAGTATACACTGCAGTGATAAATAGTAATAGTCGTTGTAGGCAATACCTATTAGTCATAAATCGACTAAACGTGTTATAAGGCCAAGTCAACAATATTAGACGTGTCGAGTGAAATTTAATATGATAAATAACACTATTGTTTGTATACTTCCATGTTTCTTCTTGGTATACATACACCTACCTATACATAAATCGTCAGGGTTACTATGATTTTTTGTTTTTACTATAATTATTATTATTATTATTATTACAAGAGAAATGTTTTTTTTTTTTTGTTCACCGCTGCACACTTTTTACCCAATGGGATCCATATTGCGTGTAAAGCATCACAATATTATTGCAGAAAAACTAAAACCGTAACCGTTCTTCGGATGTAAATAATAATTGTTGGATTTTTTTTTGTTCATCGAAATATTATGTAACGGATACCGCGTGCATAACAATATTTATCTACTTGTACAGTATTTATATTTTACACCAGTATTCATAGTACTCGAATATCGTATCAGTGAGGATTTAATCGTGTATAAACGAAAACATCTAAACTATCTAATATTGACTCAGTCACACGATCAGTATAATAAAAGCGATAAATTATAATGAGTTTCTAACGCAGTCGAACCTACTCGAAAAAAAAAATAGTAATAAATTAAAAAAATATATCAGTTAACAGAATAATATTTCCTCGGTCAGCAAAATACTTGATTAAAAAAATTTATAAAAAGGAATAAAATAAAAAATTAACACTGAGCTTATATAATAAAAACACCACGGAACTGATTAAAAGGGATGAAAAGCGATTGCGGGGTAAAACGATGTAAAGGATTACCTGCGCAGATACTGCATATTTATGATAAGGAATATTATTTCTGGCGAATCCTGCTCGAATATATATACACATATATTATACGTGCATTGTGTACATTGTATATTTGTGCGCGCGAAAATGTAAATATTATCCACCATGGATGTATGAAATGCAAAACGATCGTGTTATAATGCCGCGTATTGATCGGGGACGGATTTAATTCTCGAGCTGAGTTTTCTCTCTTTCCATGTCTATCTTTGTCTTTCTCTATCTCTCTCTCTCTCTCTCTCTCTCTCTCTTTCTATCTCTCCATCTATCACTCCTGTCTTCCTAAAATACGAAAATCACGAGAGCCAATTAATACGCGCATAATATAATTACGCGCGCGCGCACACACACAAACACACACACACACACACACACACACACACACACACACACACACATAAATATGACTATGCGAGATACAAACGAGATATCTCGTGTAGTTACCAACCTAATACCTATGTGTATTATGTATGATATTATTATAATAGTTACCAGCTATACGAAAAGCTTGATGAGGTATTTATGTTTGCTCTGGTGCAAATGCGCACAACAGCTTATGCAGCGGAGCACAGAACGCGCGTGATAATTGCGTTAAAATTACACATTCGAAATCGCGGTTCACATTTTACTACTGAACGTTCCGTTTCAGTCGATTCGACAAAAAAATTTTGTTTTGACCACATTCCTCGTCCCACGTTGTCGTCATTCTATCCTCGTGCCATTCATGGTAATCTCCCAATGAGTTATATCCTTGTATGCCGATAAACACAAATAGCTCGTTTTTTAAACATTGAAATTTTCGCGCTTATCGCCGTCGCCGTATCTTTACGCGCAACGATTAGATACTTAGAAAAAAAAGAACAATAATGCTTGTTTGAGAAATATAATTTAAATAAACGAACACTTAAAAAACAATAAACGTCTAAAACCGAACGTTAGTAACGCATTTGCCACCGTATCACACAGTGCTTTGTTATCTTATCTTGGGGTGTGTGTGTGTGAGTGTGTACGTGTGTGTATGTGTGCGTACCTACTTACCAGTACCTGCAGCCAGTGTGTATTTACAAAAACACGAATTATCTCACCATCGTGTGTTTTTAAACAACCAAATTAACTTAAAATTCCAAATAACATACTCACCGCAGGATCTTTGCGGCTTAAGGCATAACTTTCGTTTTAATTGCATATTTGCACACCAGGTATACTGCGCGCCTGAAAATAATTACTTGAGGAACGTGAAAATTATAATATTCCTACAAAGTCAAACTCACGTTTTAATATTACCGTAAGAGAAAATCTCAGTATTATATTACAATTTAATTTAGGATAAGATCAATGAGTAAATGTTTTTGTTGGGTTATGGTTAACTTAATCGATTAGTAAGAAGTACCTATGTGGAAGTATTTTATACAAACGTATAGAATCTGAAAGTTATTCATTCTACATGTTACAATAATATGTTATAATTACGATTTTGAATAGAAAAAAAAAAGATAATACATCAAACAGAAATAATGCGTACCATTAATGTTTTACCACAATTTAAATGACCGGCCGGTTTTTTTGTTTTACGAAAGAATTCCACAGCCAAACAACATTTAATGAAAAATGCCATTTAGGACTATTATTGACATTGTACAGATTCCAATAGATATCGCGACGTACAAATGCATTTTTAATTAGTCGCTCTCGGAGTTTTAACCTGGTCTACGATAGTTTCCATCATCTAGATTGCGTATATCTTATTAAGCATCTTAAATACTTCGTTTGTGTGTGTGTGCGTGTACAAAACATAATTTAATAAAATATATAACAGTTTTGTATAATATATAATATATGTACGGATACCCATTTATCGGCTATTGTCTTGTGAACCAATCACGATCCACGCGGCGGCGTTCACTAGAAAATATTGTTTAAAAAAATCTTAAAGTATACTATATTATAATATTAATATAATATACCCCAGTATAATGATGGTTTAGCACGCTGTAAACGCGATATTATTGGCTTTATTCGAAAAATCGAAAAATCTCTCCGTAAACTTTTATTATATTATCGTTTGTATCGAACATTTGTATGTACAAGATAAACATCGTTGAGCCAAATACGAAAACCGGTTCGATGGCTTTTAAAACAATAGCCAACACGATATCTCGTACACGATACTCTGTGTATGTATAACGTGTGTACGGCGTATCTTTCGATGACTTACTAATTGTTGACTATAGAGTATATAGCAGTGCACACACCGTAACATTTATGTACATCATTTTTCCTTTTTGGCACAGGCCCATTATGTCGGCAGTCGAGTTTAATAGCATTTTAAATGGGTTTTTTCGAAATTATATCGACGAAAACCGCCCGCGCACACGCATGTATGTATAATATGCAAAATAATCTGGACTTGGTTTTTAAAAAATGATTGTCACGTCAACACGTAACGGGCGCGTAATGAATAGAAACAATAAATGGTGGTCACACAAACGTAATAAACGTACCTCGGATTCTACAACATTCGCTTATTATTATGGAATACTCATAAAAGTACCGGGGTATGCTACACATTTGTTTTGTGTATCAAGGATTTCAAATCTAAAATCCGATATTGCATATTTTTGCATATTTCTTGAATTTTAGTTTTATTGTGCACTATTTGTCCAATTGTTGTGCTATTTTTCTCTTGCATGCATTAAATGTGATCTGTTTTGTGTTTTTCATAAATCTCGCTAGTTTAATGTTATCTACTGCATACTAATAAAAAATATCAAACAAAGAACTCGCGCAGTAATATTTTTTCTTCTGCGAGTTCAAATCCGAATCCACGCGAAACCTGAAATCTTTTTAGTTTTGTCCTCTTCTTATCGCGTCACCAGTCACCATACTCTCACTGCACGAGTGTGCGTTATAGATCTGGTTTTATTGATTTTTTTTCCTACACCAAAATCGAATTCCGGTTTTTATTACATCGACTTGTTCTGCAAGACCCACAAGCATATCATGTACTTTTTCCATAAAGCTTTGTACCGATTCGGACGGACAAGTACTTCTGCTGTGTACACGATTATGGAATATTCTAAAAATTGACGAATCAAAAGAACATTAATTTTCGTGGACGCCCACTTGTTGGGATACGTGCGTTTTTTATATACTTAGCGACCACACGATTTCGTTATCACTCGAACGTATTATGACGCACGGTATCGCGAATCGTTTTGTTACAATAGTGATCACAATAACCCTTGCAGGGCTGTATTTATAAATGCATGGTCCTGTGATAACATAAAAAAAACGCTCAATTGAAAAAAATTGAAATATAAATATATTTTTATTTTAAAAACTGTTATATTGAAATCATTTAAATGATAAATAAACCACAAATATGTTAAGAAATTACTACAAAAATTTCAATTTCAATATAAAATGTAGAAAATTCAAGGTAAATAAATATGTATTCGAATAATAAATTAGAAACCAGCCGCCTGAGACAACACAAGCAACTCAAGTTAAGATAAAAAAAAAAAAAAGTTTAAACAAATAATTAAATATGGTCGTTTTTCTAAAGCAAACCATAAAATGTATTTGTATTCAAAATGTTCTAAAACGTAGAATCAAAATACGTAGATATTATTTGTTTCATATCCAATAAAGTCAAACATCATAATAACAATTGTGTTATAGGCCTTTACTGTATAGTCACTACGGACATATTTGATCGATATTATGTAACGTTAATTGATATTATAGTTATATTGATTTTTACTAGGGGCTTTATGGGTTTTCTTGTGGTGTTCGTAAATTTCATATTTAAAAGTTAAAATACCTATGTAAAATAATTAACGTTTATAGTAGTTAATTCTTGAAAAATAATTACTCGTTAAGAGGACGCTACACCCGTTTATGTGATCTCCGTCTTACAAATGTGATACATATCGTTTTTATTTTTTCGATATCACTTATAGCAAAAAAGTTATTATTGTTTCAAAATCTAGAATAACTCTTTTTGTATTTCCGACATCAAAAAAATAAAAATGATATTTTAAAGTTCTCCTTTATATGTGGTGAAAATGTCGTTTCTTATTCATGACTGAAGCCTTCTTGGTTCTTTCCCGTGCAAAACAGTTTTTTGCTATGTTATAGCGTCCTCTCAAGTAACAGATAAATTGATAAATTATCAAGTTGAAAAGTTGAAATTGACCTGACTTCAATAAATATTAACGCGTTGATGTCCAGCCTTGGAGAACTGTTCGTACCGCTGTGCGACGACAACGTCGTGATCCCACGGGAGTCGCGTTTGATCGCATATTCTTCGCGATGTGCTGATAAATTACTGATAGAAAATGAAACGATTCAAACGATGTTTGCTGAGATTAATATTTGATTTTTTTTTTTTCTCTACAGCCGGTGAAGACAGCGAATGGACGACAAACGAGGATGTTGTCGGTGACCACACGGCGACGACGACGTGTGACGTGAAAATGGAGCAGCAGCCGGAGCAACCGCAGTTGTCGTCTTCGTCGTCGTCATCGTCGCCGCCGTCACGGCCGACCACTGCGGAGCCGGAGGAACCGCCGGCCGCGGCCGACCCGCCACCGAAATTGAGGCTCAACCCGAATCTGGCCACGGACCCGGCCAGATGGTCGCCGGCCGACGAGCCGTCGCCGCAGCCGCCACCGCCGCCGCCGCCGCTCCCGCCACCAGCGACATCGTCAGCTGCCGTCGCCGCCGCAGCCGTATCGTCATCGTCGTCGTCCACGTCGTCGTCTTCGTCCTCTTCGTCGTCATCGGCCGCCGAGCCCAGTCATAACGTGGTCACCATAACTGCGCCCAGAGGTAAATGTCGGTCTCTTCTCCAAGTAAATCTTCATAGCGTAATCGTTGCCGTCGGGTGGGTTCAGGTCTTCGGCCACATGGTGCACCTAGGACTTTCTCCTGGCGGCCGCTGTAGCGTATTGTTAGTGGCGCGCGGGCTAAGAAGTCTGAGTCTCTTGTTGGGGTGCAAGTGCTTGAGGAAACTCGATTAAACGCGTAGAACTCGACGCGAAAATTCAAAAGATCTTGTACAACGGCTTATTTGTTCATTGTTTTGGCTAACCCCAAACTAACTTTCATGACCCCCAGGTTTAAGACCACTGTCTTAATGTAATATATACGGGACTTTTTTATACAGGGGGACTTGTATATAAGGGTTGGTATGTTTTTCAATAATCATTAAAACATAGATAAAATAAAGTAGAAACTGGGTTCCATAATACTGGAAGCTTAACGCAATATTTCTTATTTTGCATATTTTGCATATTTAGCTCTTTTTTCCCTATAGCTGCATATTTGATTATATTTGTATTTTAAGCATATTTTTCACACATAACATTATACAGTATTTAATAGGAAGATTTTGGAAAATGGAAAAAAAAATCGATTAAAATTATTATAAAATGAATAATAAAAAAGATAAGAAATAAATTATGAAATCATAAGCATAATATGCATTATCATTGGAATTTTTGTTTGTTTAAATGCTTAAAGAAAATATTTTTTAGAGTATGAAGTCTCCAGCCCTATAGTAATGGTTATTGCATGTTTATCGGACGTGGGAATCGCAAATGCATACAATTTTAGTGGCAGACCAAGCAAATTGTCTTCGAAAACATTTTTTATAGGACCTATATATGAGCGTCCTCTACCCGTAACCCTTACCATTCCGCAGCGTATAAGCATACTACACAGTGAAATCTAGCTAAGATGAACACTCTGTAGATCAGGAGTGTCCAACCTTCATTTTAGTTGTATTAGAATATATTCATTTTTTTTCTGTTATAAAACATTTTATTCATCATAACAAGAAGAAAAATACATTCATATATAATTGAGAAAAGAAAAACATTATCAAATAACAAAAAAAAAGTGTTGGAATTGCGTAAAGTAATCGTGTTGGCTGCATTAGAATTTACTACGTGCCTATGCGGACTTTGGCATCCGTTGGACATCCCTCATAGATGATATCGAAACTATATACTAACTATATATACGTATCTAATATTATTATTATGTTACAATGTTGTTGTTACACACTTGGAAACACAGTCAAAGACGAAATATTTATTATTGGTCCTTTGCGATGTTTAGTCTTGGACAGTTATCACCGTACGTAATTACACGTAAGCTGTAGCACATCCGAAACGATTCGCTAAGGAGCAACCCTTTTCCGCGACTCTCTCTCTCACTCACTCTCTCTCTCTCTCTCTCTCTCTCTCTCTCTCTTCCAATCTATTTTGTTCTCAAATTGTTCACGATCTGTGTGTTTGTTCGCAGCGATTCAAATATTCATCTGCAACCCGTGCGGAATAAGATTCAGTTCGCTGAGCACGTTGGACGCCCATCAGACATACTATTGTTCGCGCAGACATAAAAAAGGTAATATAAAAACGCAATAACTCGACTGGAATCGATTACACCGAGCGCACACTATATGTGATATTATATATACCGTGTACCGCTGTAATCCAAAAGTCGATATACCTACCTATACGAACGGGTTTTTTTTTCGTTCTCTTATTCACTCATAATCTATCTGTTATCGCTCCACTCACGTCGGCGTTCCTCTCCCGCGACGCTCTCAGACTCGGAATCGGACGACGTCAAGTTGCCGTCGCTGGTCATCGACTCGGACGAGATGGTCTTGGGCAACGACACGGACAGCCGCCCGTCTTCCGTCGAACCGTCAGCCAAGTCGGCGAGAACGGGAAAACAGTACAAGTGTCCTCACTGTTCGTATAGCGCCGACAAGAAGGTACGTACAACACACACTTTTGCTTTTCCACATCTTATCGGAAAATCGCGTTTTACGCGCGACTTGAATTCGGATTGATTTCGCTCGTTAAAAACACAAGCGTCATTTTTTCTTTTGTTCTAAGTAATTAAACAAATGAAATGCCTGTGTTTATAAAGCATTGCGGAATAACGATTATACTGTTTGGGATAACACGAAGTGGGGTAGGTTACGATTAAAAAATACTGTTTATATCAGGAAGCCAGAACTTGGGAGGCGCGAGATGGCGGAGAGTGTAATAACGACAAGAAGGTGATCGAGAAAAGCAGCGTATCTTGTTCGTATTTTACTTTGAAATCAAATATCTATATTATATCTGTCGGGCGTGTGTATGAGAGTGTTTCGTGTGCGGCTATTGTTTTCGCCACGCGTGTCTAACGTGACGGCATCGGAGATCGAGAACGCGATGAAAGGACAAGACAAAATTAATACGAACATGTTTCGTATACGCGAACACGTGAGTTGCATTATGCTGATGACATATATAAGAATAAACAAATATAGATATAATTTTATGTAGGTACAGGCGTGAGTTATATAATAACAAAGGCGTTGCTGTTTAAGACGGCGCATATTGCGGTTGAAAACTTTTTTTGCCATTCGTTATTCCGATTCGATACAACAGCAGTTTAAATCAAAATCAAAACATTAAAATAACTGCGGTGTTAACGTGGAAAAATGTCCAATAAATAAATAAGTGTAATCAATGTATATTCAAATTCTTCGGCTCGTCTCGTACCTATAGTATGTTTCGTTGGATAAAAGTTCGAAGTATGAATCTCAATATCACAATATACTCTTGTATCGTGACGAGTTAAGAATTGAGTTCTGTGATTTTTGGAAAATCGTTCGGTATACTCAAAATTCGAATGTCTGCTGATATGATGCGTGATTTTTGAAACCGCTTATTTTGTGGTATAAGTTAAAATAGTGTAAACAGAATAATCGAATGACGGACTTTTTATAAAATGTGTGAAGTGTGTAGCTTTGATAACTCCTGGGTAATCATAAATTGGGTACATTATATCACGATAAATTAATGTGCGAAAACACTTTTAATTTCAATTGACGCGCGCATATGTGTACAATATATACAATATACATGTATACAGATACTGTTTGTTGCTACTAGAATATTCTGCAGTGTCAAAAGAGATAAATACATGTTTGATATTGTTAGCAGCTGAAGTAAATTATAGTATTTATACCATTATGGGTAGGTATTAATTACCTTTTAATACAACGTGCATAATAGGGAAAATATAAACTGATGGCACGGATAAGAAATTTAATTAAAACACCCCTATTTGTGTAACAAACATAATACAAAGTGTTCTTTTTTTGTCCATTTAAAAGCGTAGATGTTTTACTATACTAGTTTTATAAACAAGAACGTTCTCAACAGCAATAATACGTTTCGTGCATATTTGAGTCTTATAGAAATTCAAAAACACTCGCGGTCCACTCACCAGTGTCATATGAATATTATCGTAATGACGATTTCTCAAGACCCGAAAATCATTATGAAATATACACTGGTTCGTATATGTACACACTGGGAGTGAAATGAGAACAAAGAAATCGTACTAGAGATGACAAATAAAATGCGTTGTGTAGACATCATAATCTTTTTTTATCTTTGTTTTTCACACGCCTATTTATATTATAACACCGCACAGTGCACACAACGAATTCTCGTCTCGTAAAGCCAAAACAGTGAGCATACGATTAATATACCATATTATCTCTCGCCTGGCGTGAGACTTATACAAATATAATTACTATCGTCCATGTGATGTTACATACTTTTTGGATTTTTGCTCTGTACACTGTACTCGACCGGATCCCTTTTGTTCGAATTGTGATGTATAACATGAATATGCAGTACAATATTTATTTCCGTTTAATTGCAGAGAACTGTTATTTTTCTAACACACTGCCTGTACTCGATTATTGTTTAATGCGATAAGATATTTATAGGAAACGTTCTAAAACGATCAATACAGTTGACATTTACACCTAATAACATAGTATTATGTATGCAAGTACTCGATTGTTTTTTTTCCAATTTCCGCGTAGTTGTCCGGACAAAGATGTCTACTAGTCTCGACCAATGTGAAATACTATTAGTTTACGGATGAAATTGTTTTTATTTGATTATTTCTTTTTTTTCGTACACGGCCGTCGTACTGTACTCTGGCGAGGAACCCTAGAAAGTATTGATTACCATGACTCGAAAACGTCGACGAACGAAACGCATGATTTAACATAATAATCGATCCGAACATTGGTCGAATATTTTCCTCCCCTTCCAGATCGGGTCGTACACATTATGACGACGTGGCTGCAGCTACAACGCACTATATACGATTTGTTTTTCTCTGTTGTGTGCGCAGGTCAGCCTAAACAGGCACATGAGAATGCACTCCATATCGCCGGTGTCCATGCAATCGCCGCCGTGCCCGTCGGACCCTGCGGACCCGTCGGTGGTGGACCGGTACTGTCAGAACTGCGACATCCGGTTCTCCAACCTGCGCACGTACCAGGCCCACAAGACGCATTACTGCAACACGCGGCACGTGGTCAAGCCGACCCCGTCCAGCTCGCCGATGCCCAGCAACCCGTCGCCCACCAGCCTGCCCACATACCTGGCGCTGCCCACCAACCCCGTCATCGTAGTTCCTTACACACTCGTGCAAAACGCCAGCGTCCTGTCCGCCCTGTCCACCGACATTGGCCCGCCCCCGCCCACCGACACCGCGTGCATCGTTCTGTCCGACGGCACGCTGCAGCCGATCGCCCAGGCCCTGGTGCCCACCAAGTTCAACGTGATCGCCAACAACAACGAGAACATTATCCAGAGAGACAACTCGCAGTCGCCGCCCGAGCCATTCTTTTTGCCGGTGAGTACGCGCGCTTATGCGACAAGCCACACGCGCCATTCGCGATTCAAATGCGTGTGGCCACACTAAAACGCCATCGGTACACAATGCAACAATAATAACTGTTAGCAGTAACGTGTACCGCCGCGAACAATCGCATTGGTCGCAACATTTTATCCGTGAACACACGAGTCACGGCTTAACCTGTCGACGCTCGAAAAGGATTAAAGGATTTTACTAATATTGTTCACCTTTCCGACCGACGACAATCGCGCAAGTACATGATATTTGTGCGTCGATTCCAAAACGATTTCACGTATTATACCGTGTACGCGGTATTCGGGCACAGTTTGTGTACAAAAATATTAGAATCATTTATCGCGAGATAATTTTAATACGTGTACAATTTCAATTTCAAGGGACGTTTGCATTTTATACATCTTTGTATGTACTATCCACGTGTAACCGTACACAATGGAACAATATTTTAATTCGATTTGTTCCGCTAAACACTGCGGATTACTGTTTTAAAGTGTATGGCCAGGGCCCGATTTAGCACATGTGCCGCGGCCATATGCGCCGATATACTTTGCCGTCCTCCCGTCCTATCCTCTACCGTTATGAAAAAAAAAAAAAGGTAAATTTTAATGATTAATAATTTGCTTCCATATATTGAAATTAAATTAATAAGAAAAATTTGATTAATATAACCATCGAAATTAATTTATACGAACAATATAACGAATAAAATGAATAAGTTTTTTTTTAAATAACATTGCCTATAAAGAATTACGACGAACTTTTCTCAATTATTCCATCGTGATTTATATTATAAAGCATTTTTGACTCAATGTGTAAAACTACCGTTGTATTTAATAACTGTGCACCTGTAGTTAACCGTAAATATGAATTGATCGGTGATCCTCTTCAATGCTGATAAGTAACATTCAGTTGAACAGTTATTCGCAAAAGTACATAAAAAGTACGCTGTAACGCTATAGCGACATTTGGATGAATACATCTAATAAAATATTTTTGTACAACATTTCACACGATAGTTGAGCTTTTTTTGTCATGAGATTAAGAAAAAATGTAATCACGAAAATGAAGGCGTTCGTTGGTAAATGATTCTTCGATGTCATTATGATAATTGATAAGACTCTACTAGAGCCATATTTTTTTTTATAAATTTGTTTCTTTATCACTAGTTATTACATAATATTTCAAAAAATTCAAATTTAAGAGACAATTATCCTTATAAGAACTCTTACCATTTTTAAGTTCAGCATTCAATTTACCATGATTAGCGTATAAATATTGACAAAAATGATTTACCCGTACAATTTTTAATTACAAAAAGAATTACAAAAAATTAAAATAAATAAAATACATATCTTTTTTGTTTGGTACAAAGTTGCCGCTATTCAAATTTTACGGCTCTAGTCCCGGGTCTCACCATCATTGGCCGAAATCCGGCCCTGTATATGGCAAAAAATAATTGAATGAAATTGAAATGAAGGCCGACTTCGTGCGGATAACGAGACTCGAGTGTATCATATATATTATCGTTGGTGACTTTACGCATGTACCGTATAGTGTACATGAAGCCGGTGTATATATAATACGTTAACTGCAGTGCCCAGCTTATTATCGACGTCCACCGACATGATATGTGATTGTAAACTGCGTCCGAATCAATAATAACACAGAATAATTAATTGTTTTTCCAATACCCTAGAATTTCTAAGCCCAGAAAGCTTATCGCTGAGTATTTTGTAAATTATTTAATGACATTAAAACCCGACGGCGAAAGAATGACTCGATTTGCGGATTACTTTGTAAGTGTGTATAATATATAGGTGAAGAGGCTCCGTATCCACCTGAAATGAAGGCTGAATCAGAGCCAACGTTAACCACAAATGTATGCGAGTCATTATAATATTCCCGTGTTAATTCTAGCTTATACATATTTTTATCTTATCGGAAAAGTTAAAAGAAATTCAAATAGAAACGCACGTTAATTTAAACAGTATAAATTATATACATTTTAAATATCTAAACGAAAAGTCGAAACAAAAAAAAAAAAACGTGAAAAATTAGAAATTTTATTTCCATTCATATAAAATTGGTAAAACACCTAACTCTGAACATTGTTTTATTATTTTTCTAATATTTGTATGCATATTAAAATATGTAAAATGAAGAGATCATTTGGCAATGTTGCTTATTAACTAGGTATTATTTTTTAAAACTTTACCCGGGCGCCGTATACAATAAACATGTAACCGTTTTACACTTGACTCGGGCAAAATTAACACGTGTGATTTTGTTTTTTCCACCTGCATATCCTGGGAGCAGTTTACTATGCAATAACGTACAATAGAAGCATACAATTTCTAATACGATATAATTCAACGTTGTGTTGTTCTACA